>CANTUR010000037.1:3642500-3984465 GCA_947683625.1 Mallotus nudiflorus
CTATAACCTGCATAGTAAATAATCTCTAAGAAGAGGCAATTTCATATAAATACTCTGCTTATGTCCTAGGGACCTGTAAAATAAATTTTACTAATTCAATAACAAGTGCAGGTTTGTGTAGGGTTGGCAAGGGAGAAAATTGAACTTACATGTGAAGCATCAAGAGGTGAGAAGCTAAGAATCTGAGCTGTATCATAATACATGTGTCGCTCAACAGGAGTCTGTACCATGGAAGCCCAATAATACATCGACCTATCAAATGGGGGAACATCACCTAGAATGGTACCCAAGGAAGCCTCACTGTGATGAATAGGCTCGACTTCCTACTCAGTCTCCTTAGTATCATCCTCAGTCTCCTCCGCAGCAGCATCAGGGACTCCTTCAAACTGTGCAGAGAAACAAATGTTAATAATGATGAGAGAGTTAAAGTACAGCAGTAAGAGAAAGCATACCTCAGCCGGATCTATAGGAACCTGCTCTAAGAGGTTCTCTCGAATATACTCCCGATAATGATAAGGACGCACAAGCATGGTCGAAGTGTCATATCCCTCAAGAGCAGCTCTAAGCTCAGGACCAATCATGCTACTACTCCATAACATCGAGGAGGGAATAGAAGAGGGAACGCGCCTCCTGGAAGGTCCCATATGCCAGTGATAAACATGCTCACCGAGATACCACATCTGATAACCATAACTAGGAAGCAGAACTCTCATAGTCTCAAGTCTTACTACTGCAGTCATAAAATCATATCGCTTAATGTCTTCAGCACCAACTAACTAATCTGATCTACCCTACAAACTCATGCATTTAAATTTAAATTTTGTTAGACTTCTGTAATTAATGAAACACTAAAAGTTAAAATTTTCTTACCAAGTCCCACTCTAAAGAGTTCAGCTGATCCTGATAAGTCTACAAATCATACTTGATACTAGCAAGACGAGAGGAACCCCACCTCTGCATCAGAGGAAGACTCTTGTCGGAGCTAATGGCACTGAAACCTCAAATCACTCCAGTCTCAATGCCCCAAATCTGACAAAAGGAAAATGAAGGAAATAGGGAGGGGAATATGAAAGTAAGTAAAAGTTAAAAAGGGATAAGAAACATATATGCAAGACATGCCAGAAGCCACATATCATCACAGTGCCTCTACAAACAGTATCCAATCTATAATAGAGAATTGAAAATAGAGATAGGAAATTTGCCTCATCTCCAACCTTAGAACATCTATAGAGGTGCAAATGAGTCAAAGGAAATATCTCTTCATCTTCACGAAGTCCCAAATCATTCTGGGGAAAATGCAGATGCAAAGTGATGGGATCTGATTGCTTAGAATTGCTCCCGCGTAGCCTACACTGTGGGTGGGCCATAGGATCAAACAGATCCAAAATCAAACTCCATATGAGAGAATAATTGAAGAAAGAAAATTTAAAAATCAAGAGAAAATGAAAAGAAAAAAAAAAGAGAAGAAGAATATGAAAAAGAGGTAATGAATCGGAAAAAGGAGGAAAGGAATATATGGATGGGAAAATATCCACTTTGGTCCTTCAACTTTGGTTTACATTTAAGCCCACCTGATTCTTTGCAATTTAGTCCTCAATTATAATGCTTTGTAGTTTAATAATTCAATGAATTATTAAAATGGTCAATAGTATAGTCATCATTATACGACCGAGTACAATGTATCTTCAATTGATTATACAACCGAGTATAATTAGCATCATATGACCGAGTATGATGTATAATTAGCATCATATGACCGAGTGTGATGTCTCTTTTCAAAATAGATTATACAACCGAGTATAATTAGCATCATACGACCGAGTATGATGTCTCTTTTTAAACCAGACTATACAACCGAGTGTAGTTAGCATTGTACGACCGAGTGTAATGTATCTTCAATCGATTATACAACCAGGTATAATCAGCATCATATGACCGAGTATGATGTTTCTTTTCAAATTAGACTATACGATCGAGTGTATTCAGCATTGTACGACTGAGTGCAATGTATCTTCAGTCGATTATACGATCGAGTATAATTAGCATCATACGACCGAGTGTGATGTTCCTTTTCAAAATAGACTATACGACCAAGTATAGTCAGCATTGTACGATCGAGTGCAACGTATCTTCAATCGATTATATGATCGAGTATAATCAGCATCATACAACCGAGTATGATGTTTCTTTTCAAATCAGACTATACGACCGAGTGTAGTCAGCATTGTACTACCGAGTGCAATGTATCTTTAATCGATTATACGACTGAGTATAATCAGCATCATATGACCAAGTATGATGTTTCTTTTCAAAATAAACTATACGACTGAGTGTAGTCAGTATTGTACGACCAAGTGCAATGCCTCTTCAATCAATTATACGACTGAGTATAATTAGCATCGTATGACTAAGTGTGATGTCTCTTTTCAAATCAGACTATACGACCGAGTGTAGTCAGTATTGTACGACCGAGTGCAATGTATCCTCAATCAATTATACAACCGAGTATAATCGGCATCATATAATCGAGTATGATGTTTTTCTTTTCCAATCGATTATACGAACAAATATAATCGACATCATACGACCGAGTATGATGTAATTTTTCAATTCAATGTTATACGTCCGAGTATAGTCAAACATTGTACGACTGAGTACAATGTGTTTCATTCACCCAAGGTTATATGACTGAGCATAATCAATAGCATACGACTGAGTATGATATGTCATTTGAAATGTTGTATGTCCGAGTATAGCAAATTCATAAGTAGAATCTTCAAAGAGTGCAAGTAAGTATCCTAACTTTCAATTTAGAAATTGGGTGCTATTTTGCTTTGCCACAATTTGTCAAATAACCAGCGACAAAGGGGGGCAACTGTAGACACTCAATTTTGGGCTGATGTGTTATGGATACAGTAAAGGACTCCAATGATGAAAATATCATGAATAAGTCTTCGATACTTAATCTTTAAAATTCTAAAGGTTTAAATGCAGCTTTTAAAGGAATGATTTAATGTTTTCAGGGACTAAATTGTAAGATTTTTTTAGGACCTAATTGTAAAATTTAAATTCTTCCATGGGTCTTTTTATAATTAAATGTTAAAAAAACCTGTTGGAATTCCATAATTCCGACCAAAATTATGTAATTCTAGTTGGAATTACATAATTCCGACCGAAATTATGTAATTCCGGTTAGAATTACATAATTCTGATCGGAATTACACCAATTCCGATTGGGATTGTGTAATTCCGATCAGAATTACACAATCCCGATCGGAATTGGATTCTTCCGTTTCTATTTTTCTATTTTTAATTCAATTCTAATTGGTTTAAAATTCCTAATTAACTCAATCCTAACTAGTTTAAAATTCCTAAATATAATTTTAAGTATTGATCTTATATTTTAGGAATTAGAATCACATTAGGATTGAGGCTAGGCTTTCTAGTTCCACTATATAAAGAGAGAATAGCAGGAAAAGAAATGGGGATGATGAAGAAGAAGAAAAAGGAAAAAAAGAGAAAAAAGAGGAGAGAGGCGGGAGAAGAGAAAGAAGAAGAAGAAAACGTGATTTTATTTCTTTTGAGTTTTTTTTTTTACAAAAAATTCCTTTTAATTTAACAATTAATTCAAGATTCATGGAGAATTTTTGAAAAATAATATTTGAAGATTTATCAAGAACGGTGAACTATTAATCTAAGGAGTGCCCCAAATCATTTATAAGCATCATTATCTTCTTTTTATTTCTTTTTTATTTTTATATTATTTATTATTTTTTCTTTTATGTTATTATCATAATTTATCCATTAATTACAATTTTATCTTTTTATTTTGGTGAGTATGGAGGAAAACGCATGTTGATCCAATGGAAGGGGTGAATTCATGAAAAGCCCATGAAAAATTAGGGATAAAGCCACTCACAGACTTAGTTTCTAGGGTTTTTTTTTATTGCTTTTTATCTTTTATTTTAATAATTGTTTTATGAATTAATGTAATAGTCCCAATAGTGGGAGTAATAAAATTATATGTATGGTTGTTTGTTTATTTTTTTATTAAATTGGTTAGTAAATTAAAGTTTTCAATTAGGTAATTATTTAAAATCAATGGAGGAAGTAGATTAATTTAGGTTGCTTGATAATAAAATTAGGGTTTTAGTAAGGATTAATTTAATTATTTATTTGATTTTATTTAATTATTTTTTTATGTTTTTATTTGTTTTTGGGTTTTATTTATTATTTTTATGTGTTTTGGGCCTTAAGCCCATTTTAGGCTTTGATTTATTTATTTAAGTTTAGGTAATTCTTTTAGCTCATCTCACTTAATAATTAATTAGGTTTAATTAATTAAAATATACCTTTAGGCCCATAATTAATTAGATTTTAGATTAGAAATAATCTTAGGCCCATTTAGTTAATTAGACATAGGTCCATCTAATTTAATTAATTTAGACTTAGCTCACTTATTTTAAGCTTTTTTCATAATTTATAGATTTAATATCACCTTAGAATTAAAACATATAGAATTAGGCCCACTAATTTAAATATTCCATAATTTATAAATTTAAGGTCATATATAATTAAAATAAGTAGACTTAAGTTCATTTAATTAAAATCAAAAGGAATTAGGTCTTTAGGTTCACTTATAATTTAAAACATATAGATTTAACTCATTTATTTAAAATCCATGTAGATTAGACTAACTTAAGGATTATGTGATTTATTAAATGCATTATTTACTTGTATATTTCATGACTAGTTTGCCTTGGAGTTGATTGTTTTGGATTTATATGAAATTGCATGTAAATAGAGAATAAGATAATAATTCATAAAGTAATTCTAAATGAACACAAGACTGAAAGAAGTTGATATTCCGTATCCAGAATCTCCTGGTTGTGGTGCTAGCTTTCTTTTATGGAATTAAGTACCACCTTTTCGATTTTTCCTAGTTATTACCCTGGGTGGCGACTCCTCATCTCCACGCCATATCTTTGTGACAATGGTTAGTGTGTTCTCTAGAGCCCTAAGCTCAAATAGTATCGCGGTTGCTAAAATCTTAAACGCGCACTAAACCCCACCATCTACAACATCACACAACATGTTTTGTGCCACGCAATTATCATCAGCTAGAATTGTGCTTCAACTACTTTATTGGTACTAGAAAAAAGGTCATAGAGTTTTAAGTGACTCGCTAAAAGTTAGGTACCATAATGGTACTTTTGTTAAAACGTAGGTACCATGAATGTAATTACGCCTTATACAATTGTAGGTAAGCATCAACATTGTGTTGCATGGTTGTTGGCTCTACTAAATTAGAATAGGTGATGGAATATTAATAGTCCTTTGTTATTTTTTTAAACAAATGAGTGAAAATGACTTTTTTTTCTTTCTGTAAACATAAAAGAAAAGTTTCAGTGAAATCATTTTCAGCAATCTTAAATAGAAAATTCAACAACAATGAAAGAGAAATCAAGTTCCAAGCACCAACTTGAAAGTTTCTTGGTTATTTCAGAAGTGTTAATCATTTGACCGAACAAATTTGCAAAATAGTAAATTATTTATCATCATATATTTTTTTAATTATATATACATACAAAATTATAAAAATGAATGAATTGAATTTAAAATAAATCAAATTTTTAATTAGTATTTGACATTAAATGTAATAACTAACAAAATTTTATCAAACAGTTCTTATTTATAGCTATCAGTTATCACTAGGCTATCCCAACAGTCATTAACTATGAATTATTAATTATGAGCTATTATAAACAATTAAACCAACATAAAAAAAATCTATATATCAAGCTTCTATATATATTATAAATTATAAGGAATAATAGGAAAATTCTACAACACTTTGAAGGTATCCCTACCTTCAAAAATTAAAAAAAATGTTCAAAAAAAGTTACCTACAATAATAGGTTAGTCGGTATCAAATAGACGTCGTTTAAAAAAGAATGTTCACTATTTAAATTTCTATCCTTCAAATTGTATCATCATTTCTATCCTTCAAATTTAATCGCTGCTTAGAGTCAACAATTCCATAAACCTCTCAAATTCAATTATTACTTTCAATTTTTTGTATTTAACCATCATTTTCAATCTTGAGATTCAACTATCATCCAATTTATAGTTGAGTTAAGTTTCTAAATTTTTATAAATTTATATTTGATTATCGTCTTTTGATTTGCTTTATGATTCAAGTTAATAGAAGAAATGAAATTTGTATATATTAATATAATATGGTAAACCAATTTTTTTTTTACTTAATAGCTTGTGGTCAACCTATGTTATTATATGGTTGACATGCATCATTTTATGGTTAACTAAAAACCCTATTCTTACTTTGAAAGTTTTTTAAACAAAAGAAACAATAATTGTATCATCACTTTCAATCCTTCATATTTAATCACTACTCAAAGTCAACAATTCCATAAACCTCTCAAACTCAATTATTACTATCAATCCTTCATTTTTAACCATCGCTTTCAATCTTACTATACAACTATCATCCAATTTATAATAGACGTAAGTTTCTAAATTTTTATAAATTTACAATTGAGTTTGACTTTCACCTTTTGATTTGTTTTGTGATTCAAATTGATAGAAGAAATAAGATTTGTATATATTAATATAATATCATCAACTAATTTTTTTTCTTTACTTGATAGCTTGTGGTCAATCTATACCGTTATATGGTCGACATCCATTATTTTATGGTTAACTTATTGCTTATTATGTTGCCATGATTGTAATTATATGACATGTATATATTACTTTGTGATCAACCACTATAAGAAATTTATTGAAGTATATATTCTCTAGTTTTACTTGATATTTTATAGTAAACTATATTATTTTATGGTTCACCATAAGTCTATCATATATCATATATATTATCATTTTATGCGCAGATTATGTCTGATCAGTGGGATAACCTTTTTTAAAAAGAGGATGTTATAAATATAAATGATGATTTATATTGAGGTAATGAAGGGTATAATGATCAATTTAATGGCTGTGAGACTCACTATGGTTCTCCATAAATTCATTTGAGTAATGAAGAGGTTGACCTTACTTTTGTGTTCAACGATTTTGATAGATCATCAAATCAACTATCTGAGAAAAATAGCAAGTATGACTAGTCTTCTTTATCAATAGGAATTTCTAAAAGAATTGAGGAGTGGTGTACAGAAGATTTAATGGGCTTTGAATTCGATTCAATTGAAGTTGTTGAAAAATTTTACAACACTTATTCAAGTGCTATGGGTTTTAATGTGCAAAAGCATGATATAAAGCATTATAAATGGCACAATCTTAATGAGACGATGGGTTTACTCTAAGGAGGGCCTTCATTCTAAAAGGGACTTGGAAAAGGAAAACAAAAAGAAGGTGCCAAAAGCTTTAACTAGAAGCAACTATTTAGCTACTTTTCTGGTGAATTATAACAAGCAGACAGGAAAATATATTGTTAAAGAATTTACTATTGAGAATAATCATAGGTTGGCTACATTACGAGAGGTACAATTGCGCATAAGTCATTGTCAAGTAACAAAGTCTAATGGAGCACAAGTAACACACTATCTAATTCTTTTCAAAGTTTGAATTTTTTTCATGCAGCTTAAAAATTAAAATATTTTATTAATTATTTAAATTTTTTAAGATGATGACCAAGTATTTAGAGAACATTAAAACTTAAGAAATTAATTACCATTCTATTAAGTTATAGTAATAAATTACATAATACTATTAAAAAATTATATAATTAAATGAACATCTAATTAATTGGTGGTGATGCAGGTGAGATCAATGCTTGCTGCTAGTATAAGAACAAGTCAAATCATGGATTACATGGTTAACAGTATTAGAGGATTTGAGTATATGGGATTTACAACGAAGGATTTTTATAATTTTGTTAATGTAGACAGACGGTCTAAAATCTTAGATTCAGATGTTGAAGCAACGCTTGGGTACTTATCTGCACTATGTGACATGGATCGTGGACTATATTGTAGTTATACTATCGATAAAGAAAATCAACTTGTTAATATATTTTGGGTAGATTCAACTTCTTGAATGGACTATTCATGTTTGGGGGATGTTTTAGTGTTTGATTCAACATACAAGACTAACACTTACAAGATGCCTTTTATTATTTTTTTAGGATCAACCACCATTACTCAACAATAGTATTTGGGTATGCTTTGGTAGTTGATGAGACATCTTATAATTTTGAATGGGTCTTAAATTTTTTTTTACATACAATGGAGGGAAAAAAGCCAAAAACAGTAATTACTAATGATGATCTAGCTATAGATGAAGTAACAAAGAATGTGTTTCCTAGAATTGTACATCATTTATGCTCCTAGCACATTGAGAGAAATCTAAACTTAAACATTAGAGATTCAAGTTTTTAGAATGTGTTCCATCATTGCTACGTTAATAATATTAGTATCCAGAATTTTGAGAATTTGTGGAAGGATTCTATTGAAAAGTATAAACTTCAAGAGAATAAGTGGGTATCAAAAATGTATATAGATTGAAGGCACTGGCCTAAGGCTTTTTTGTAAGGTTATTTTTTTGCTAGGCAAACTACCACTCAACAATGTGAGGGAATGCATTCTTATGTGGATCATTTTTTTTAAAGGAAGCTAAAACTTTTTTAGTTTGTGAGGCAATATGTTAGAGCACTTAGATCTATATGACAAATTGAGTTGAGTTTAGATTTTATTGATTCTAATTCAATACCAGTTTTAATGACCCATCTAAAGATATTTGAGACCCACACTTCTAACGTTTACATAAGGAATATGTTCAAAACTAAGAGAAGCGAGATCACTAAAGAAATATTTTTTTTTTATGAATAATAAGCAGGATCAAATAAGTAGACACATTTACATTGTTTGCAAAAGCGAAAAACCAGAATCAAAATGCAGTGTGATTTTTAATTTAGTAGAAGAAACTTTTTGGTATTCTTGTCATATGTTTGAGAGTTTTGGGTTGTCGTGTTGCCATATTTTTTATGTGATGATAGTAGAGAAATTGAAAGAAATTCCTATAAGCTTGATATTGAAAAGATGGACAAAAAGAAGCAAAAGAGAGATTGAGTAATGTTGTAAGTACTTCATCTGATATGGAAGACATCCACAAGTTTGTCATTAATATAAAAAATATTACATGCTTATCTAATATGAATACAATTTTATTAATTTTTTTATTGCTTTGTTGAAACATGTTCTTTATAGTAATATTTTTCATTTTATTTTACATTGATGTACTAATGATTTTTGTAGGTATGCTGCTTTACAAAATGAATGTAAGTGCTTGTGTTTTTTTGGTAAGTAAATCTAGTGACATATATTTCGAGATGAAAACAGAATTGCCAAAAGTAACATCTTCAATGGAGAAAAAATTTTAAAAAGCAAGATGGCCAATTAACTCAACCTTCATCACATCCTAATGCAAACAAAGCCATATGAAATCAACTCAGCCATATAACTCACCCACTGTGGGATGCAGAAAGTAAAAAAAGCATACCAGATGCCAACTGTATGCATAAACCATTACCACAATCTAAACATTCAAATAAAAATCATGTAAACTAACATTATAAGCATCTTCATCACTTTCAGTACACTGGTGAGCAATATCGTTTGATGAAACAAACCCTTGGTTTTTGAAAGACAATAGCTGAGCAACACTGTTTCCAAAGTTATTAAAAAACATCTCTTAATAATTTACAACCATAAAGTAGTCATTGTGAATAGTAGTTAGTAGGTTTGTATATACGTAAATAAAAAAAACTTTAAGCCATATATTACGAATTTTAGCATGAGGAGATGGAAGGTTAGTCTTACAAACATAAGGAACAATGAAACCATTTAGCAGGTTCAGGGAAAAATATGAAAATGATAAGACATAGTAATTATATATATAATACTAGAAAATAGTAAGCATAAGAAATATCTCAAATGTAGTTAGTTAATAAGAAGACAAGATTCATGTTCTTAAATCTCATGGACTACCAAAGGAAAAAAAAAGGCAAATTAGGTCATACCCAATTGAATTGAATGGTTAACGATTATTAATACAACCTAAAACAGAAAATATAAAAGAAAATTATGCTCCAATAATTAAGATATAACAATAATTTATTTGAAAGATAGAACAATTTTTATGATTACCACGGCTGTTGGTACGAGCAAGTTGGAAGGTGGCATAGCCTACATCACCAAGCTTGTCCTGGTACATATGCCCAAGTTCTTCATTTCCCACCCCAAAATTCCTAAAATCAAAACCTAAAATTACATGAAAATAATAAAAAGTATAAGTAAACGAGTAAATAATCACTATCACATAAAAAAGAGAAGTAATTATTGTGTTCAAAGAACACAAATAGGGTAAGAATAAAGCTTCAATACTTGGAGACAAATAATGGAAGATCTTTAATAAAGAAACCAATCCAAAATCCTTTATTTTCTAGTGAACCAAAAAGCCATGAAATTGTTTTCATAAATATTTTGATTCTATTTCAACAAGTATAAGAAAATAAAAATAAATCAAGAAACATCTTAAATCTTATTGAGATTATAATAATTGATTTCAAAATTAATTCTTGAGCAATATAACGAGGAATAAAATACCTCTTTTGTGCCTCTGAAATAAGTTTTAAAGAAGAGTTTATAGTGGTAAATCAATTTAAATTTTCTTAGGTAATTTGAAAAATCCCCAAAATAAAGAGAAGAATGATAAATTGTTGATTTGGAGCTTGTAAGTGCTTTAGGACAGTAGCTCTGTCTGTTTTGTCAAAGTGATACAATATCGCTAGAAGGATATCTAGTGGGTGGGGGCTTAGTCCAATGACGATTAGATTCGAGAGGAGCTACTCAATGGGGTTACGATGCCTTGGAAACCATAAAAAGCAACAGTAGCAACGTCACACTGCTTAGTGACATCACGAACAGTAACAACAACAGGGACACTACTCGCTAATGGCTGAGGCTCATTAATTCTGTTTGGGATGGAGGTAGTGGCAAGTGGGTGCAGTCTGGAAAGAAGTTGGCTATCCAGAGGAGAAGAAAAGGAAAAGAAAGGAAAGGAATGAGAGGGGAAGAAAAGGAAGAAGAAGGAAAAGCTTATGGGAAAGCTAGGGATTTTTCTTCTTTAAATTGGGAATTTTTGGACTTAAATTCTAAAGGTTTGGGTTTTTTATTTGAAGAGCAAATTAAAGGAGGAGAATTTGAAATTGGAAGTTTTGAAGTACTGGTGTCTGAGTAAATAAATTTTGAGAAAATTTTGCTTGGAATTTAATTCTTGAGGAAATTTTGGAGAGATTGAAGGGAAGTGGTTGTTGGTTGAGATTAACTGTTTATTAATTGAAGAATTTGAATTTTGACTTTGGGAATTTGAATTTGGGTTTGAAGGTGTAAAAGAATGTTGCTGTGATTATGGAGAAGATGAAGTCTCATGACCATAATATTTTTTTAGTCCATCTAAGTCTATACCATAGACTATCTAGTTTGTCTTAATGGGCATTTTCACATTTCTTCTCTTCTTTAAGTCATTTGGCATCATGTGGAGCATTTTTTCTCCAATAAAATTCATCTAATTAACCAAATTTAAGCTTAGGTCTGAGCATGAGAGTAAAGGAAGTCAGTTGAAGAATGTGAAAATTTGTTTACATAATTCATATGTTCGTGCTTTTATATATAAAAATGGGCTTATCTACATATTAGTTAGCATTGGGCTTGGCCCAAGCTAACAACATATGGAGGGCATTTTTTGTATACAAATTGAAATTTGAGCTAAAAATTGTAAGCCCATTATTTTAATATGATTAAAAATTTAAAGCCCGTGCGAATAAATTGAAGGAGGTCCAATCTGCAAAGTTTGGTGGATAAGGAGCTGGAAAAATCCAAAAGGACTATTCATTATTTACAGAAGACGTGGGAAGGAAGGGCACCATTTTGGAGTTATAAGACTTTACTATAAGAATTAAATCTCCAAAATAGAAAACTTCTAAGCTATAATATTTATTTAAAGAATTGAATTCTGATAGCATAAAAGGATAGAGAATGATTAAAGGAGATCATCAACATCTACATCCCAATCACTATTGTCAACATTAGTAAATTCTTAACAACCATTATTAGCTTATTGTCATTTTCTTTAGTTTACCAAAAGCACTGTCTTTATCATTTTGTATTAAGCTTTGAAATCAATACAATTTCCCTTTTAGTTACTCAAATAGTTTCTTTATTCTCAAATTTATATTCATCTGTGAAATCCAAGAAAATATGGTAAAGGAGCTTGGGAATCCACAAATCATTTGAAAGAAGTCAGTTTATTTTTTAGGACTCACTCCTCTGGCATGCTCGCAATCACTCAAAAAACCAAAATTAGCCAACAACGAGAGATAATGCCAAACTTGACAGAAATCATCCTCTTGATAAAGATTCAGAGTTTGGAAAGTCACTTCTACTTAGCTGCTTCTTATTAGCTAATACTCATTACTCTTTTCGCATTACTCTAATTTCGATATGACAAAATATATAAAATTCACTTTCATCCATCCATAGCAATAATAATGAAAAGCATGAAGAAAAAATAATTACAATTACTATATGACTTTTTTTAGTAAATACATAAAAATAAAAATAAAAGTGCAAAAGAATGGATCTAAACCTAAATATAATGAAATCTTGGAAAACAAATGTTATTATAACAAAATTTACATCTATGCACTATCTACAATGTCCATAAATATAAATATAATAGAAAAAAGAATAAAATAGAAAAGTGAGACCATAATAGCACCATAAAATATATAGAAATAGCAAAACAAGGTATTCATAATGGAAGATAATTTTAAGAGTTAAAACATGTCAACAACCTAAATATAACAAATCAAGTTAAAGCATATTCTATCACTAATTATTGAAAATTCAAAATTAAGCTAGTCTAAATTCTTAATACTTTAACACTTTTTAAACTAATTTTAATTAAAATATTTTTTATGTTAATTTTACAATCATAAAATTAATTTTGCAAAAATAAATATCAAAATTTTGAGATTGATTTTCTATGGTCAACCAAATTTTTTTGCTTGATATGTGGTCAACCTATATTATTTTGAAGTCAATCTATATCATTTTGTGGTCAACCATGTATCATTTTATTATGGTTTTTCTATAATACGATAATTTAGTAAAATATATGCTCTTTTGTCTTTTACTTGTTATTTTATGATATTGTACGGTTAACCATTACAAAAAATTAGTGAAATTTATATTTATATTTAATATTTTATGTTCAACCATATATTATTTTTTGGTCCACCATATATTATGTTTTACTCTATCAGTTTTGAAAATGATGATATTATAAATATAAGTTATAACTTCGATCGTTAAAAAAAAGTTACATTAGAAAATATTTTTGGTTATTGTTAAAGTAACATTTTGTGCAGATTGTAAGTCTTCTTTTTAATTTCAATCTAATGACCTGTAATTTAAGTTTTAATCCAATGGCTAAAAAATTAAAGACATCTATGAAGCCCCTATTAAGGTGAGTTTTTTAATATTATTTTTGAAAGGAAGATGTTATAAATATAAGTGATAACTTGGATCTGAAAAATAATTTTGTTAAAAATAAATTCTATTAATTGTGAAGGTAACCTTATTTATAAGTTGTAGGTTTTCCTTTTCATTTCAATGTAATAGCTTAAAATTTATGTTTTAATCTAACGACTAGAAAATTAAACGTAATTGTGCTTTTAAGGCATCGTAAAGCCTCCTTTTATTAATATCTTAAAATGATATAAAATTGTAAAATTTTTAATTGATGATTAACAATAAAATTTTTAATTTTTTTTCTCTAAAAAAAAACTAAAATTTTTTTCTTAAAATTTGAATTTCCTATACATCTAATATTAAAATAACTCTTTCCTTCATTCGCATTTTAATAATTAACTTTAAATTAAAATATAATGTTTATATTATTATGTCATATTGTAGGCGACAGGGTTCAGCAATCATGGCACTGTGCAGGCTCAGGGCCCACTTAGGAGATACAACGGGGGCATATAGGCCAAGTCGAAAATGAAAGTTGTCACCCAAATGAGACCCGAGACACACTTTTATAGCAACTGGATCCCATGGAGAGCCCCTCAACAGCCGTCCTCAGATATTAGGTTCGGCAATTGAGTATGGACTTTTGAATGTCCACCTAACATTGCGGCTAACTTCTGTTTATGTTTTGTGTTTTATTACATTTAACTATTGAATTATTTCCTTATTTACATGTAAAATTGTAATTGTCCACAAACAATATCCAAATTTTATAATTAAGTCTAAGTGATTAATTAATTCCAATTTCATGCATTTTAAGTGCGATTCAAATACTCAACAAGAATTATATAAATTCATTCACAACAAAATAAATAAATAAATGAACAAAATAAATGCACATACAAAAAAATAGGGGGAGGAGAAAAGAATTACAAACTTTTAGCATGCACACAAAATAAATAAAATTAAATAGACTAAAACACACACATAAAGAAATGAGGGGGGAGAAATGATACAAGCCTTTAGCATGCAAGCAAAAATAAATAAAACTAAATAAAATAAAATATTTATAAATTAAAGTTGACTACTTGATGACCATATTGTCACACAAATTAATCCTTGAAAATGAAATTAATTAGCTCCAAAATAAAATCCTACAAAAGAAACCATAAAGTTAAGTTCTTAAAAATAATAAAATACAATTAAAACATGGAATACACCAATGGAATAATCTTATTTAAATGAAAAGGTAAATTGAAGAATGTAAACAAATGAAAAATTAACATTTACATTTACTAAAAAAGAATTAGAATGCATAGGAAGAATTTAAAATAAAACATAAATGATCAATTTTGTCATAATGTCAACCCAACAAAATGAAGATAAAATGCATAAATAAACATAAATAGCTCGAGAAAATATAAACAAGCATATGAAACTTCTAATTATATTGTCAAAAGGAAAAGCACAGACAAAAAAACATTAATAGCAAATTATTAAGGTGAAAAGAAACATTGAATTGAAGTAAATATTATGTGTTTCTATTACTATGGCGACGCCTTATCACAGTTAGGCACCGCTTGAATACAATAGGGCGGCGCCTTATCGTATAGGCAATGCCATATTGTATCAACAATTTTAAATTCGATTTCAAAAATGATGCTTTAAACAGAAAGTAAAATAGTTTACAGTGATGATGATCTTAATTTAAAGAGATATAGAAATCATGCATAAATGACGTATCTATAATTTAAAAAATTGTATAACAACTTAAAGTAAAATGAAAAATGAATTTAAGTAAATGGGGTTACTATTTTGAAACACTGGTTTCAGCTCCTGTCTTTGGTTCTCAAAAGTTTCAGAATGATTGTAACAATGAGCTTTCAAGTAATGCAAAGCCAACCTCTTCCCTTCTCAAGCCATAGCCTTTGTTGTCTTCCTTCTCCTTGGTTGTTCTTCTTTTTATTACTTTCAATCCCCTTGCTTTCCTCTTCTTTAGTTCTGTGTATATTTTTTACATTGTTTTCTTCTTCTTTTTTTTTCACATTCTTTTTTCTCTCTGTTACTACCAGGAACCCCCCCCCCCCCACACTTTTCTGTGATTCTTCTTATTTTATTCTCTCCTTTCAAAAACCAACCCCTTAGTCTTAAAAACCTCCTCCTCCTTCTTCTCCACCTTGTTCTCCACATTCTGTAGATGTCATAATGTCTTTCCATGTGAAACCACGAAGAAAATTGCATCAGAACATGGCTTTCTTTGTTATATAAAAAATAGCTAAACACACTAAGGCGTTGCCTTAGTGGCTAAGGTGGCCGCCTTAGTAACTTAGCAAAAGGCTCTTTTTGGGCTTCTGTCCCATTAAGGGAAAAGGAGATTGTGCTTTGCACTACTAGACTCATTTTGTTTAGATTTTCATTATTGAGCTTCGTTTGTGGGCCGGCCAAACACAAGTGTCAACACATATATAATAATAATTTGAGGAAATATCATCTTATAGCCCAGTCAATGCCACTTATATCATTAGTGGCTGGGCACATTTTTTATTTCCAGTTTTAACTTCTCCCTTTTCATTTTTGTCTTTGATCTGGTCTATTTTTGAAAGTTCGGTTCCAACATCAGTTATTTCCATATTTTTCTATTTTCATCTTTTCTTTTCTTTTTTTTTCTATATTTATTATTTTTGAAAGCATATTTAATTTAGGTTGATTGTATGTATTTATTTGGTTTGTATATTTTAAATAATTTAATTTTATATTCTAAATAATAATTACTTTTTTATTTTGAAACTTACTATTATTTAAAATATAAAAATTAAACTAATTAAACAAAAAATTACCCGTAAATTTCAATAATTATTTTTTTCATAATTATTAAGAATTTACGAATTAAACTAATTAAAGTAAAAAAATTACACATACTATTCAATAATTATTTTTTCAATAAAAATAACAAAAAAATTATGAAATATATCAAATAAATTATTGTTTTATTATTTATACTAATAAAAGTAAAAATTATATTTATAGTCTTAATTTTATTATTAATGATGAAAAACTAAAAAAATAACAAAAATAATAAAAAATCAACAACGGTAAAATTTTGTTGTTTTTATTGATTTTAGTTAATTTTTGTTATTTCATTTATAGGTTTAATTGTTTTTGTTGTTTCTCTTTGTTTATATTTCTTATTTTTATTAAAAATAAAAAAAATAAAAATTATGAGATATATAAAAATTATTTTTTTCATTAATATTAATAAAAGTAAAAATTTTATTTATGGCCTTAATTTTGTAATTAATAATGAAAAAATAATTTAAAAAATAGTAAAAAATCAATAGAAATAAAACAACAATCAACAACATAATTTTTTGTTGATTTTTATTGTTTTGTTATTTTAGTTGTTGTTTTTAGTTTTTTTTTTTTTCGGTTTGTTGATTTTTTTATTTTTTAGATTTTTTATTGATGTTACAAATGCATCATAAGGATTGTAAACTTGTTACATATTGATGATCAATAAGTATTAAATAATTTTTTTAAAAAAGTTGTTAGACATTTTAATAAACAAGTTAAAGTAAAAATAAATAAAATCCTTATTTTTTAGAAATATAAAAGAAGAAAATTTTGTTTATTTATTGTTGTTACAACAGTTAAAAATATTTATTGTTTGGTTTAATAACAATTAAAGATGTTTAGTTCATAATTATTCATTTGAAAAAAAAAAGGCTTTAAAAGAAATATATATATAAAAGAAAAGTTGAAGGCAGTAACTTAAAAATTAAAAAAAAAAAAAAGCATTGAGCAAAAAAAAAGTTGAAAAAAAATGAAGACATTAGAAAAAAAATGTTGAGCAAAAAAACATTGAAAAAAAATAAGATGAAGACAGTAAAAAAAAAATATTTAGTAAAAAACTAAGAAAAAATAAATGAAACCAATATAAAGCAAAAAAATTATTGAAAAAAAAAGTATAAAGTAAAATAAAAGAGTTGAAAAAAAGCAGTAAAAAGGCAAAAAAAAATACAATCCTAAAAATATAGATGGTAAGAGAAATGAGTTATATTTGAAAGAATAAATTTTATAAAAATATTTTTAAAAGTTTTTGCGGTCAATGATTTTTTTAAAATTTTTTTTAGTTTTTGATACATTTATGTAAAAACCTCAAATAATTTTTTTAAAAAAATAAACTTGATCAAATATTGATAATTTATCCAATAATTTTATTTAATTTAAGAATAATTATAAAAAATAATAAAATTCAAATACATAAATGATAGAAGATTAAAAAAAGTTTGAGGACCTAATTGCATTTTATTCCTTTTTTGAAACTTTCAGTCTTTCATCGATCAAAAGCCCATCATAAACCCAAAACAACTTGTTCAAAAAACCCAAAAACGACAACCGTCTAAACACCGCCTAATCGTCCATCTCCGGACACGTTCCTCGGCGGTTTAAAATCGTACATAGAGTCAACGGAGTTCTCCATTTTTCTGCAAAATCAATCACAATCACTTTTGCCTTTATATAATTGAAGCTTGTAGAAGATGGTTGGTCCGTATCTAGAATTTTCTCTTTAAAATTTGAATTTCTGTTCATGTTTCAGTCAGGTTCAGATTTTGATAAAAAAATTTGTGCATTGAGAAAGGAATTCAACCAGAAAGAGAAGAGAAAGTGTCGTTAGAACTCACTGAAGAGATTCTGCAGAGCATGGAAATTGGCATGGTTTTCAGAGATTATGTAATTATTTCCTAATTTTACAAACCCTAATTTTATTGCCTTTTTTATGGTATTAATTTTTTTATTTCGATTTCTGTTTTTCTTCTTTTTTTTCTCTTAATTTTGTGTAGAATGGTAGAATCAGTTCAATGGATTTTCACAAGACATCAAGTTATTTAGTAACTGCTAGTGATGATGAATCAATCCGTCTCTACGATGTTTCCAGTGCAACGTAAGCCTCACCACTATTTTTAACTGTTAATGATGTTGAATTAACGTGTTTTTTTTTTTTTTTTTGAAAGTCTAAAAATTCAAGAACCCAATTGAGTGGAATTCTTATTTAGTCAATTCTCGTGTTTGGAGAGATTATAGTTTGCAAAATTCTGTTCTTTCACCTTGAACAATGTATTTTGAAAGAAATGAAATCATACGTGCCGCTATTGACGTGATTTTGATTGAATTGAATTCTTGCAAATGACTTATTCCAACCACAGCCTTAATCTTTGCATATGTTTTTGATATTTTCCACCTTCTTTTGTGTGGTATGAATAGTTTAATCCTTTTACTGCTTCCAAATTAGCAACATTATTTCCTGAGAGAACATAGATATGATATTTGTCGTAAACTAACGTACATCTCTTAGTTGTTGTGTCAAGTTTATATTAGCTGTAAGAGATATTGAGATGTCATTTTCCAATTTGCAGATGTTTAAAGACTATCAATAGCAAGAAGTATGGGGTTGATCTGGTCTGCTTTACTTCTCATCCTACAACTGTTATATACTCCTCAAAAAATGGATGGGATGGTATGCTTATGAGAATCAAATATTAAATTTGAATATCATAGCTGCTTAATTTATTTCATTTGCTAAAATTAGATTGTACAACAACATGACCGTGCGAAATTGTGATGATGTGTGTAATTTTTATTGATTCAGAATCTCTGCGGCTTCTCTCATTAAATGACAACAAGTACTTGCGCTATTTTAAAGGTCATCATGATAGGTTTGGCTTCTGATTCAATAGCATTTGTTCCTGCTTTGAACTGATTGCTTGTGGTGGGATATCTGTGTCATTAAAGTGACATTTTATGTTCTGTTTTAAGGGTTGTCTCACTTAGCCTTTGTGCTCGCAAAGAATGTTTTATCTCTGGTTCTCTCGATCGAACTGTTTTACTTTGGGATCAACGAGCTGAAAAGTGTCAGGTATCAATACGTGAGGTGTACCTTACCTTATAAGATAAGCTAGTATTTTCATTTCATTTCTAACCTTTTATGTCTTCCAGGGTCTTTTACGTGTACAAGGAAGGCCTGCTACAGCTTATGATGATCAAGGGCTAGTATTTGCAATTGCCTTTGGAGGATACATCAGAATGTTTGACTCTCGCAAGTATGAAAAGGTTAGAATTCAGCATAAGATATGGAAATTAGCTATTGTAGAAGTTGTTTTATCCCTTGCACAACTACTTGGCATGTGCTTAAATTGTTAACATTCAAATTCTTTTAGGGTCCATTTGAAATCTTTTCAGTTGGGGGAGATTTATCTGATGCTCATGTTGTAAAGTTTAGCAATGATGGGAGACTTATGCTCCTCACAACTATGGATGGGCATATTCATGTGCTTGATTCATTCCGTGGCACACTTGTGAGTTGCCAAAACTTAAGAGCTTTCACTCAAATCTTTCTTATTTTATTGAAGATCTTAGTTTGTTTACTTGTGTAAACGTTACCTTTGATATGCTTTTATTTTTGGTGCTGTATTAGTTATCCACATACAATGTGAATCCAGTTTCAACCAACTCTACACTAGAGGCATCTTTCAGCCCTGAGGGAATGTTTGTTGTGTCAGGTTTTGAACCATCCCTAGTTTTTTTCTGAGAATGTTTGTAGCTCATTTTCTTCTTTATATGGTGGTGTATGTCTTAAAATATATGTGTTGAGAATCATGATACGTAGAATTGCAAATAAATTTATATCAGATGTGCTAACAAAAGATTGATTATTGGCACAATCTTTTTAGTGATGCTAATCATTTGTGGCTTCAGAAATAAAATGCACCACTGAGAGACTGTTTTCATAAAATTACGGGTTTATGACTTGATTAGTATTCATTGGGTCCATTCCAAGACATAAAATGGTATTTGACTTGCTGTTGGACCCAAATTACTCTACAGGGTTTTCCATGTTGCTGCCAATAATTTATTGTATGTTATATCTTTACAGGTGCAGGTGATGGTAGTGTTCATGCTTGGAGTGTGAGGAGTGGGAAAGAGGTATCATAAGTCGTATTTCATGTGTATCTGGCTCTAATCACCACCTCTCTTAATAATCATCATAGTTTATATTTCCAGGTTGGCTACTGTGTAGCTCTATTCCTTATGTTTCTGCAGTATATAGACTGGATATTGGACTGTGGTTTTAAAATTACAACCATTAGAAAAGCCCTTTCAAGTTCTTTCTGTTCATCTCCTAAATTGAATGCCTAATGTTATTAAGTGAGATATTTAGGGGCGTGCAGAATTAACCAAATAACGAAAGCAAACCGATGGTAATCTTAAACTAAGATGGATATTTCGATCTTAAACTAAGATGGATATTTGGCTTAGTGGTGGTGTGCAATTAAAGCTTCCATGGAGGCCATGGTTTGAATCCTGGCCTCCACAACACCTTCTTTGAAAATTTTTGTAAAAAATTTTGGAGAAATATGATGCTAGTTGTATTCAAGCCTAGGTTGACTACAACAATCCTAAATGCGAATAGCCACCAGATCACCTGATCTGATGTGTTTATTTCAGATCTTTTAAGTATTTTATGTTAATTTTGGTTAACTGAAAATCAACTGCTAACAGGTTAGAAGTCTCGGTTCAGCCACAATTTTCATTCTCACTAAAGAAATCTGTTCGATTTTTAACCGTTCCACACCCTTGGAGATATTTGTCCAAATACCAAAAAATTTGAATTTGAGAACTTTTCAGTGTCAATTATAATGTATCATTAGATTGTATAATTAATTGCTTAATAGTGTTAAATTTATTATTTAGAGTCTCAAATAGAGCATATTTTCAGTTGGAGGACTCAAAAACATGAAAAATACTTGGATATTATTGTCTTTTGACATTTTACATGCCAAGATAATAGGTGCAAAAAATGCTGTATTGAAATACTAAGAACCTTGACAGAAAGGATCAAATAGACTGACAAAAAGTGAGGTCTTGTTAATGTGATTTACTTTGAATGTCAACATGAAAATGATTAAGATGCCTGGTGGGAGTAAACAGTTGCCTCGTTCGGTCATCTGTTTCTCCCTCGCTTCTTTCAATCACATCTTAGGCTGTAAGGAAGTCAAGAGGGAATGCCATAAGTTAGGAGTATTATTGCTGTTGTTTATATTCTAGTACATGAACACATCAAATGTGTAAAATTCTCTTGGCTTTTTATTTTATACTTGGTAATAGATGTGGTTTCTTTGTATCCAGGTTGCAAGTTGGATGGCTTTTGAAACTGAGCCTCATGTGATAAAATGGGCCCCCGGAAGTCTTATGTTTGCAACCGGGTCATCTGAGTTATCATTTTGGATTCCAGACTTGTCTAAATTGGCAGCTTATGTTGGAAGGAAGTAGAATTTCCTTGCGATGCCCTAAAAATTTAAAGCATTAAGCAGTCATGACGTTCTTTCTTTTCAGATGATGAACTTACCGGTGAAAATCAGAGATATTTTTCCGCCAACAGAGGAAGGCAGCTAACTTTTATGTATAAGTTACCTATGAATCTAATTATCTATTACTGTAACGATCCAGTTACTTACTGACCTATGTGGTACAAACGTCATATCAAGTATCAACAAAGATGTTCCTGTCAAAATACATCGGTATGCAGGTATCAAAATATAACTTTCTGCAGTCTTTGTGACCTTTTGATTGTAAATAGCAACGAAGACTATTGAAATGCGCTTGATTATGTTTTGTTCTTCCTGTTCATAATATCAAAAAATTTTCCAATGCTGCTACTTTTGCTGAGGATCTGGTCTGCAGGCATATCAGTCATTAATGATGATAATTCATTCTGCCAAAGGCAATTTCTACTTGCGGAAATGGCTAGGTCTTTTGTTGCCCAGAATCTCCCTTGCACGTATTCAGTCAGCTCGCCTGCTGATGGGGGGCTATATGGCAGCTGCCATGGATAACAGAATCAGATTTCATGTCAGGGTCTGTTTCAGTGTCAAAGTTTTCTAGTTGTTCAAGTCTTATGTAGAGAAATTCATTTGGATAGAATAACACCGCTGAAAATATTTAGAGACATGTAATAACATCTGCCTCTATAAGTATAGCAACTCATAAAAGAAATTGATGTTTTTGAACTTATTTTACACCGAAAATATTTAGTTCATAATTTAAGCATGATAGAAAAGTTGTTTACTTATCCATGTAAGAAATGGTTATCATTCAATTGTATATAAGAAATGGTTATTATTGTTATGTTACCTACCCGGAGTGTATGGTTAAATTTATGAAGTATGTGTTATAATTTTTTTAACCAAGTGTCAATTAGCAAAATACTCTATGGATAGTTTTAGTGACAAAAGATTTGGACATTCAAAATGAAGGGAGTAGGGGTTCGTATCCGGTTCCCCTATTTTCTCCGCTTTGTATCAAGGAATTAATTTGAAATAATATAAAACATCAAAATACATGTCAATTGAGTATAATATACATAAAATAAGCATCCAACAAATGCAATGAGCTATTTATTTTTTTGAGCCATGGAAGAAGTGATTATTATTGGAGTATTCCATAAATTTCAAATAAACCGTCAAAAAATTTTAGCTCAAAGGTTGAGAATGTGAATTTAAAAAAAAAGAAAAAATTTATAAAATGTTAAACAGAATGATAAAATCCTTTTGAACCCACAAAAAAGAAGTATTCAAACAACCCTTATCGATTTTATAAGATCGGCTAATTCAAAGACGCAAAAGGTAAAATAACATTAAAATAAAATACATTAAGTTGAAAATTATTTAAAACAAGATATATATATATATATATATTACACAAACGAACTATCGAAACACTATATATATATATATATATATATATATATATATATATCTCGAAATCCTAATTAACATAAATTAATGATAATTAATTCAAAATCGATAAATATTTAAATATTATCTGAAATTATTAACACTACATATCCCGATTTAAAATAAAATCATTTAAAAACTCAGATTATTACATAAGAAATGATTATTATTGTTTGTAATGGGCTAAAAAAAATTTTAGCCATGGAAGAAATGATTATTATTGCAGTATTCCATAAATTTCAAATAAACCTTTTGCGTCAAAAAATTTTAGCTCAAAGGTTGAGAATGTGAATTTAAAAAAAAAAATTATATAGAAACATTATTGTGTCTTGTAACCATTTCAAATGAAATGGGCAAAAAAGCATAAAAAGTAATTGCAGGACATCTTCTCTTCACTCATGTCAATAAGTTCTTTAGTTTTAGTTGAAGAGGTGCATTTCAAAAACTATTTGGAGTTAAAAAGAAAGGAGAGTGAGGAGGCATTCACTCACTGTCTAGTTTATAAAGAGGAAAATTATGTGCAGCAAACATGCGTATGTAATGGCAGAAACTTGAACATACAATACAAGATATTGATTAAAAATGGCAATAAAACCAACTAAGATTGAAGCCATTTCGTACCCTTTTCATAAATCCGGCTGAACATTATGATCCATGTCATGCTTCAAATTTCTAGTAAAGGACATTACGTACTTCAATTCTAAAAAAGTTTTCAAGATTTTGCTTGATCCACCACTAAATCTCTACACTATCCCATCAACCATGAATGATATGGAAGCAAAATTGTCCACATTTTCTTCCTTTTTTTTTTTTTCACTTGGTGTTTTGAAAGGTAAAAAATTGCTCTTAGATGACATTGAGGTCATCTCTTGCTACAAAGTGTGAAATTTTGTCAAACTATATAAAGGAATACATCCATTCAAAATCTTGTTGATTGGGACTCTTTATTATGAAATCTATTCATATAATTTTGGCCCTAATAGACTCAAAATATAAGAAAACTTGAGGACACAATAAATAAATAAGGTTTCTTTTTTTTTAATCAACAAGGGGGAACCATAGGATAGAAGTTCAAACCCTGCTCTATATATCATTTGAGTATTCATACATTTTATTATTTGTACTATTATGGGGACAAATAAATAAATTAGTTTCTATTTGTTGAATGCATGTGTTTGCAACTGAAATTCAAGTTGTTGTTTTTTTTAATCATAAATCTTATGAATTTCCATTAATTTGAAATTCAAGTTGTTAAATGAACAGTTAAACTAAAGTAATTGATTTTTTTTGTATGAACATGAAATCACTTAAATTATGTTTGTTTGAACAAACTTTAAGCTCTTATGAAACTTTTTCATTTAGCAAATATAGATAAGACAAACTTTTAATTATAACATTCATTTAGAAGCAATAGCAAGATATATATATATATATATTTTTTAGGATTTCTTTGGTTTTTGGGTATATTTTGTTTTCTTATAAATTTTTTTACCATTACAAATTGGGATGGGATTTGAAGTCGAGTTTTCAGATAGCACAACAAGAGATTGGCTATTAGGCCAAACATCACTCGCTAGTTTTCTCATATTATATAATTAGCTTTTTTTTAACTTTTCATTTGTTATTCAAATTAAACACTTAAATTATATCAAAAAAATATGTATCAAATAATTGTTGTGAATCTCAATTGTCTTCTTTAATTTAGTGATTAATTTTTTTTTTATATAATTATAAGTTGACATTTTTTTTTTCTTTTAGGAAAGTATATTTTGCATGAATTAAAAAATTAAATCATATTGATAAAATAAAAAAAAAAGGTTAAACCTAAAATTTAAAAATCAAACTTCCATTCTTGACATCTATAATTTGAAGTTGAGTTGCAATGGTTAACCATTGAGATTCAGATTGATTTAAAAATAATTTCGTTTGAATCTGAAATAAAGTTATTATTTCGATTCTGATTTGAACCAAATATTCACTTACAAATTACATATAAATGTTCATTTACATTGGTTAATTTTTTTATATAATTTTTTTATACAAATTTATATAAATATTTTTTATTCCAGTATATATGTCAGTTTTTATTTTTTGGATTGGACTTTGTGTCCGGAAGTCCAATCCAACTCTCAATTTAGATTTTTGAAAAAAAAAAGAAAAAAAGAAAATAAAAATGTTATATATTGTGTACACAATATATATTTTAAATTGATAATTTTTAATTAAGAAAATTTTTGGATGGTATTAACTTGCCAATGTACTAAATTAATAATTTATGAAAATTTATAAGATAATAAATTATATAAAAATTCTTTAAGGTCTATTTAATGAATAAATTGACAATTTTTAACATACCACTAAATCGATTACTATAACTTTTTAAATATAAATTAAATATTATTTTTTTTATTAAAACTAATGTGTTGTATTACAATTTTGTTTATTTAGATAACGAATTTGTTAAATTTGTATAAAATGAAATAGTTTAATGCATTAAATAATGCAACTATACTAAAAATAATAAATAAATTTATAAATTTTATTTAGTAAAAAATAAATAAATTTTATAAAATATATACTGTAAATGTATTATAGTTTTATATTCTATAAATTAATAATCTATTAAATTATTGATTAATCAATATCTCATTTAATTGATCATTTTTCTTGGTCCCAAAATTATTAATTTGTAGAAACTCTACTCTAGGCAGTTTTCGAAATAATTTAGGTGTATTTATTCCAAAAGAATATTAATATTATACATAAAATTAAGTAAAAATATTAAATGCGTATTTGCATGCATTTTTTTTTTAAAAGAAAAAACTTATAAGAATATGATCTCTTGATTATTTTACATTGCAACATTAAAGTAGTGAGGCAGCTTAACATTAATCTATTAATGTTAAAATATATTTTCTTTGCCATTAATTATAACAGTTAATTCTAAAGGAAAATTTTAAAATGTGGCAACAGCTAAAAGAAAAGGGAGAGAAAAATAATATGAAATTTTGACAAGGTTTCAAAAGTACTATTCAAAATAATCATTCAAAAGCATGTCTGTTATATAACGCCTATGCTCAAGAAATCTGAAAACTGCAAAAAGGTTGTACAGTGGCTTGTCTATGTACATATACTTGAGGTTGCTATCAACAATATCTCAAATTTATCAAACGTAGGCAACAACTATTCTTTCACTGTTTACCGCCTTACCCTACCTACTCATCAAAGATAATATATATATATATTTGTTATATTTAAATTGCACAATAATACATGTCGTTCTCGATATAAATAGTGTCATGAGTTCTGCTAAAAGATAAAAAAAAAATATTTTCCTTTTTATCCCTAATATAGAGAGGTCATCTATCTTAAAAGGAGGAAGTTTTAGTAAAATCACTACTCGCAACAGTACTGTAACTATCGAGAGTAGCAATATAAAATATTTTCCATTTTAATTATTAGCTATGCATCTACAGTAGTGATACAAAACATTTTTTATTTAAATTATTAGTTACACATCTTATATTTTTTATATATGGTAAAAATAAAATCATTTACTATTTTAAAATTTTAATCAAGTAGATTTATAAAAAGATATAATCTATCACTTAAATCAATAGATGTTGAATCAGTAGTTATCAAGATTAATTTATAATTTACATTATACTGCTCATTTGCTTTTTCTCAAACTCAATTCAACCCCTCAACCTTGGCCTAATGACCAAGCTCCTTGTTGGTATATGGAAGGAAAGTCACATTCGAGACTCCCCAACCCCTTCTCCCCTCCAATTAGGCTCTCATCTTATCTATTTTTCATCATCCTAAGTATATAATTCTTCATCATTATCATATTTAAAACTAAACACGTTATATTAATGCCGAGAAAGTTTGATCTTACTAGTTTTCTTGTGGACTACAAGAGTATGGATGTTCTATTTTTTTTTCTTAAAAGGGATGTTAATTTGAATTGAAGATCTAGGAGGAGCTAATTACTTCTATGGTGAAAATCATTAAGAAATCTTAAAAAGAAAATATAATACCCTAATTATTGTAAGAAAACCAATCAAGTAACATTATAAATTATTTTCCCAAAAAAAGATATCAAATTATTAGAAAATAGTTGAAAATGCTTGTGAAAAAGAAGCTACTGCTACTCTACCAATCCGCATATTGCGCGGGGTACGGCATAGGTTTTTGTAGTGCATATTTTTTGGAAGTTTGAGCCTACAACATTTTTAATTTTATTTTAGGGTAATCTTCGTTAAATAAAAAATAAAAATAAATTTAGGGTCATCACACATGCCACAATGTACGACTTGAATGGCCCATGTAAAATTATTTAATTGTTCATATATATATATATATATATATATATATATATATATATATAAAAGCTTTGTATGTGATCCTAGTATATACTTTTATATTTTTGTAAGTGACAAGATTTAACGTGTGTTTAAATGTTTGATAATTAGAGTATTATGTGAATTCAGATTCACTAGTAATAAAATGTGGATTGTCAAAATCTAAACTAAAAATGGAAGTCGTCAAATGGATGAAATTTGAAACACACTTTACAATAATTAGATCTCATGAACAAATCTGGTAGTCATTCTTAGATATTGAGTTCGAAGACTGAATATAAACTTTTCTAAATGTCCACCTGATCTTCCAATTTGCCTCAATTTGTATTTAGAGTTTTATTATTTTTAATTATTTCCTTATTAATATGAAAAATTACAATTTTTCCAAACAATTTTAAATTTTACAATTAATTCTATTTTTATGCAATTTTGATATGATTTAGGAACATCCATCACAAATTATACACATAAACCCACAATAGTAAATAAATAAAAATAAATGTACATGCAAAAAAACGATGGAGGAGAAAGGACACAACCTTTTGAGTAGGAATGACCATGGGCCGATTCGTGTCTAGAATCAAATTGAAAATAGCCTGGTCAAAATTGAAACTACAACTGGCCAAAAATCAGGATATGATCGGTTCAAGGATAATTCATCCTTTATAGAACCGACAGTTTCAATTTAAAATTGAATTTAAAAAAAACAAAAAAGAAAAATCAACTCGTCAAATTAGCCAAATCGGCAAATTAAACTGAAACTGACTGAATCAAAATCATCCTTCAACAAGGATGGGTTAGTACTAGTCCAGTTCCACTTCTGGTGGAACAATGAACCATGCTCACCCATACTTTAAGCACTCATTAAAATAAAATAAAAATAAAGATAAATTAATAATAGATAAATGCTACCGTCATATTCATATTCTTTAAGAAAAATATGGAATTAATTTACAAGATAACATAAAATAATAATAGTAACCATAACAATAATAATAATAAAACTAAATAAATTAGACACTAATCATAAAAATAAAAATTAGAATATCCAAAATGTTTTAAAAAAAAAGTTAATCTAGGACTTGTGTGCTGGGTCTCTTTATCATTATGTCTCTGTTCATGAGCCTATCAAATCATGTATTAACAATATCATAATATACCTTTTTTATTTTTATTAAAATCATTTATATTTAAAATTTATTAATTTTTAATTTATCTAGTTTAATTTCGAATTTAAATTATTAGATATATAGTAACATTAAATTAATTGTTGAGAAATTTTTATTATTTGTAACTAATCATAAAAATTAAAATTAGAATGTCGAACCATGCGTGCTAGTTCTCTTTATCATTAGGCGTTAATTTGTTCATGAGCCTACCAAACCATGCGCTAACAATATCATAATAGACCTCTTTTTATTTATTTTTATCTAAATTAACCATATTCAAAATTTATTAAATTTTAATTAATCTAGTTCAATTTAAATAATAATAAGAATAATAAAAAAAATTTAACAATTAATTTTTAACTAATCATAAAAATAAAAATTAGAATATCCAAAATGTTTTAAAAAAAAGTTAATCTAGGACTTGTGTGCTCACGGGGCCTTGTGTGCTGGGTCTCTTTATCATTAGGTCTTTGTTCATGAGCCGACTAAAATCATGTGTTAACAATATCATAATATACCTTTTTTATTTTTATTTAAACCACTTATATTTTAAATTTATTAATTTTTAATTTATCTGGTTTAATTTTAAATTTGAGTTATGATGTATATAGTAATATTAAATTAATTATTCAAAATTTTTTATTATTTGTAACTAATCATAAAAATTAAAATTAGAATATTCGACATGTTAAAAAAAGTGTATCTAGACCTTGTGTGCTAGGTCTCTTTATCATTAGGCGTTAATTTGTTCATGAGCCCACCAAACCATGTGCTAACAATATCATAATAGACCTCTTTTTATTTTTTTTTATCTAAATTATCCATATTTAAAATTTATTAAATTTTAATTAATCTAGTTCAATTTAAATGAAATCATAAGAATAATAAAAAAAATTTAACAATTAATTTAATATAATTATCAAATGTTATTTACATAACAATAACTCATTTCTAACTAATTTCAATTGTGCATGATACAGTAGACTTTTTTCTTAATAAATAGTGAAGAAATACAAAATCAAGAAACAATCTAATAGGTAGAATTCTCACCTTTACATAAAAGGACTTCTAGAAATTCATTAAAATATTTTGTTGAAGTTATTAAATAAACTTTGTTACCCACATATCATTTAGGAACACAATAATTTTGTCAGTTAATAATATGAGTTACAGATTTTTTTGAGATATTTTCAGAAATAGATAAAAACTAAAAATAATATAAAAAAACTTTGCTAAATATACAATTTCACTTTGAACTTTACTTAATTATTTTATATCATCTTTCAACTTTTATTTTGTTTAATTTTACCTCTTAACTTCTATTTTTTACCTATTTAACCCTTTTTGTACACCAGACAAACACATGTATTTAGCTCTTATTGAGCTTGAATATGTGAAAAATAGAAATTGAGAGGTGAAATTGGTGAAAAATAGAATTTATATAGGCTAAATAGGTAAAAAAAAATAGAATTTAAGAGGTGAAATTGAACAAAATAAAAATTAAGATATCAAATTGAATAATTGAGTAAAGTTCAAGAGTGAAATTGTATATTTCGCCAAAAACTTTAATAAAAAATTATTTCAAAACTAACTTTTCCTTTTTCAAAATTAATTTTTCTAATTTTTTTCTTTCAAATATGAATCATTTTCATTTTCTACCTTATTTTTAGAGTTATCTTTATTTTTTCAACGTATTTTTTCCTTTTTACTATTTTTCAACTTTTTTTGGTTTATACTTTTTTTTCTCAACATTTTTATTCGCTTTCCTTTTTTCTTTTCAATGTTTTTTTCCTTTATAATGTCTTCATCTATTTTTTTTTTCACAATATTTTTTTGCTTAACATTTTTTTCATTGTTTTCATCTTTTTTTTTTTGTCAACCTTTTTTTTACTAAACATTTTTTTAAAATTTTTATGGTATTGTTTTTATCTTTTTTTTTTTCTGAACATTTTTTCTCAATTTTTTTTGCTCAACCTTTTTTCTCAGCGTTTTCTTTGTTTTGCTCAATTTTTTTTTCTTTTAAAACTTTTTTTTTCAACTGAATAATTATGAACTAAATATCTTCAATTGTTGTAAACACAAGCAATAGATATCTTCAACTGTTGTAACAACAGTAAATAAACAAAAATTTCCCCTTTTATATTCTTAAGGAATAAGGATTTTATTTTATTTTTTTACTTTATTTTGTTTATCAAAATGTCTAACAAGTTTTTTTATAAAAAAAATATCATTTGATACTTATCAATCATCAATATGTAACATGTTTACGATTCTTATGATGTCTTTGTAATATTGACAAAGAAAAAACCGAAAAAACAAAAAAATAAAAATAAGAAGCAACAAGATTTTTTTTTGTTTTTATTAGTATTAATAATAAAATTAAGCCCATAAATAAAATTTTCACTTTTATTAGTATTAAAAATAAAAATAATATTTTTTTATATATTTCATAATTTTTTTTATGTTGTTTTTTTTAAAGAAAAACAACAAAAATCAACAAACGGAAAAAAAAAAAACTAAAATCTAAAAACAACAATTGAAACAACAAAAATCAACAAAATTTTGTAGTTGTTAATTTTTGTTGATATTTATTGTTTTTTCAGTTGTTTCTTATTATTAATAATAAAATTAAGTTCATAAATAAAATTTTTATTTTTATTAATATTAATGATAAAATAATAATTTTTTGATAAATTTCATAATTTTTTCTATTTTTGTTGTTATTTTTTTATTTTTAACAAAAATAAAAAAAATAGACAAACGGACAAAAAAACTAAAAATAACGACTGAAACAACAAAAATCAACAAAAAATTGAAGTTGTTGATTTTTGTTACTGTTTTTTTTTTTAGTTTTTTTCATTATTAATAATAAAATTAAGGTCATAAATAGAATTTTTACTTTTATCAATATTAATAATAAAAATAATAACTTATTTGATATATTTCATAATATTTTTGTTGTTTTTATTGAAAAAATAATTATGGAATACTATGGGTAATTTTTAGTTTAATTAGCTTAATTTTTATATTCTAAATAATTGTGAAATAATAATTATTGAAGCCTATAGGTAATTTTTAGTTTAGTTAGATTAATTTTTATATTCTAAATAATGGTAAGTTTCAAAATTAAAAAAATTATGTAGAATATAAAATTAAAATTATTTAAAATATATAAATTAAATAAATATCTACAATTAACTTTAATTAAAGATAACTTCAAAAATAATAAATAGGTAAGAAAGTTACAGAAAAAAGTTTTAAAAAAAAAACATAGGCAAACAGTTTTGAAAACAAAAGGTGGTCAAAGGGCCACTTGGTGATATTTTCTCTTCTTTTTACTCACATTTTAATGAGTTTTAATAAATTATAAATTTTATTATTTACTTTTTAAAGTCATATTTTATATTATTTAATTTTATTATATTTTGTTGTTAAATTTTAACATTTTAAAAATATAATATTATTGTATATATTGATACAAACACAAAAAAATAAAAAACTATTTATATTTCAAATGAAAAAAATTTTGAAATTGCTTTCACTTTAGTTCCCATTTATTATGTACTTTATATGGTCTATTATTTTAAGTTAAAAATAGAGAGTTTTTTTTAATATATATTTGCTTTTCTTCTAATATATTTACAATATAATAAACATAAATAAAAATATATTTTAATTAATTTCAATTAATTTTAAATTTTGATATTTACTCTATAAATTATAATATTATTATTAGTTGATACGTTTGATTTTATAAATTTTAAAAGTAAAATTTTATTGTATACGATATAAAGAGATTAATTATTAACTCAATTATATATCGAAGTATTTACTTATAATATACTAAAAACTAAAAATAATGCATATCTTTGTTACCATGTTTGTTTTGGACTTATGATTTATATTGTTAGAAAAAATAAATTAAGTGTAGATTGATTTCTATCTCAATAGTTATTGATTTAAATTTGTAATGTTAATATATTTATTTCTAAATTTCATATAAATTCATGTTAAATGAAATAAAGTATTAAAAAAGTAATTTTAACTAATTTAAAATAAACATAATAAAATAAAACTTAAGGTTAGATATTCATTAAATTATCAATGAGTACTATATTTTAAACAAATATTAAAAATATAGCTATAAAATATATTTTAAATATTTAAATAATTATTTTTAAAATATATATTAAAATTTATTTTAAAAATACATGATAATATTATCAAAAAATTAAAAATAACCACAAATAAAGTATTGGCGTTACACCAATAGAATAGATATACGCGATCACCAAGTCAGTACGTATTTTTCCCAAAAGAGAATAACTAAGTTTCTGTAAAAAGAAGAACAATTAAATTTTGGAAAGGTAAAATTTACGTTTTTATGTAAGAGTTTCACAAAAAGGCTTAACATATCATTAAATTATAATTGTATTTTTAGTGGTGTAACTGTTATTAATAGCTTATATAACTACTTACTCTTAGTTCATAACTAACTAACGAAGGTGGGTAAATTCTATCAAAAGTCATCAAATTTTACACTTGATTACAAAATGGTACCATAACTTCAATTTGTATCTTTTCAGTTACTTAACTTCAATTTAACTTTTATAATGAAGACACTCACTCAATTTCAGTTAATTTTTTATGACGTGTCTATCAGAATTGTCATGTCATTTGCCATGTTTTCAGCCACATCATTGTAAAAACCAAAGTAATTTTTAAGAGTTACTATATTTCAATTTTTCCCTAATATCAATTTACCCTAACTATTAAAAATTACCTTATTTTTTTATCATGATGTGGCGAATGACATGGAATCTTCGATAGCCACATCATCAAAAATGGCTAGAACTGAGTGAGTGACTTCCGTGTGAAAGCTAAATTGAAGTTAAGTAATTGAAAAGATATAAATTAAAATTATGACACCATTTTGTAATCAAGTGTAAAATTTGGTAACTATTCATAAAATTTACCCTAACAATGGTATTTATTAAAACTATTCTAATTGTTGTTGATTATATACATTGAATGAAAGATTAATAAAAATATAAACCGATAATTTCCTTAATATATATATAGAATTTATTATTTATTTAATGTTCATATGCAGCTTTATATGTGATATTTTCCTTAACAAAATAAAGGATATTACACCAATAACTATTAGAATCAATTGGCAGCGGTTATTTCTGCTTAAGCGAGGTCTCAGTTCGAATTTTGATATACACATTTACATTGAATTAGTTGTTAAGAGACTTTTACCACTTTTATGGCTTTACCCCTAATGAATTCTGAACATTAGTGGTTCACACAAAAAAATAAGGATGTTACTTATTTTCGTTATAACCAATTTGAAGGCCAATATATATATATGTAATTAAAATACAATTAATCATTAATTTAACGTCTATTATTTTAATATGCACATCAAATGAGATCACAGTTATTTTGGAAATAATTTTTTCTAAACAAGATTATTAATACTCTAAGTGACTCTCCGAGTTAATGAAAATAAATCACATATATTATGTGTTATCAATCCAACAATTGAATCCAATATATTGTAACGAAAAATTCTTATTTCATGCATAAATTTAACGATTAGATTTATATATAATACTGTCACAATAAGTGAGTGTGAAAATAAATAAAACTAGTACACAACTAAACTTTAAAGAAAAATAAATAAGTTTTAATCACATAAACTTAAAATTTAGAGAGAAAATTTTTTGTATTATTGATGATTGAAAATAAGAGAACAAGGCCTCTATTTATAGGGAAGGCACAACCCATCAACTCTAATTAATTAGAAAATAAAATAAAATTCTTAGTAAGTTAGAAAAGTATCCTAATTAATGTGGGAAAACTAAAATAAGAATAAAATAAAATTATAGCTAAATATAAAATTCATCTATTATTAGTCATTCTCCTTCATTTGAAAACAAGCTTGTCCTTGAGTTTATACTTGAAAATTGAAATCGTCTACACGAAACAAGTAAATACTTCAAATATCTTTGCACCTTCGAGAAGCAATCTAGGGCAAATCTTTGAATTTGAGATTTTGTTGTACCCATAAATTTTAGAAGAAGATTAGTAGTAATATAATTAAATTTTGTAGCCCCAATAAAATCAACATACTCAAACTCATAAAAAATTTGAGAATTTCAAATCATTAATTCACCATGAACTTCTTAATTTGCCAAAACAACAAATCACCTTTGAGATCTTCAATCTCAACTTTAATTTTTCTTCAATTGCTTGAACTATTAAAGGTACTTCTTTCTCTTCTACCTCTTATACTCTTTCTTTACTTTCATTAGCTACCTCTTTAATTACATCTTCATGCACTACTTTAGCCTCAACATTCTCCACCTTTTCATTAACTTGACATACTATATCATCCTGGAGTGTCACGACCCAAACTCAAAAGTCATGATCGGCGCTAAAGAACAAGAATTCACATTAATTTGAAACCCATAGCAAGCCTAAAACATCAGTTCATACCAAATACAATCATAAATATACAAATGAATTAAAACTTTTTAAAGCATAAAAATGTTTTTCCATATCATATCATAATAAAATATTTTTACAAATATTCGAGTACACAGCCACTGTCAACTCAACATAACATACTACAACAGTACGTACTACTATTATAGTGTCTAATAAATATAAAAAAAGTGATAGTTTAAAATTTACATAAATCAACCGGTTAAGAAAGGATTCGACAAAGAGGATAATTGAGGGAGATTTGTAGAAAGGAATCTTGAAAAATAATTGAGGGGATCAGACTTCACTTAGTGAATTATTATTATATATATGCATGCAACCTAAGCATACACGCAACCAAGCACTAATATAATATTTATATATGTATATTTATATTTATTTAATTTATACAAGTATTTTCATGCAAATGCTCAAAAGCAATTTTCATATTAATGCAACAGATGAAAACAAGTGGAGAATCGGAGCAGAACCCTAAGAATTTCGTAACCTCAATTACTATACCTCACTAATGAATAGACTTTCTTGAATCCAAAAATATTTTCCTTTTCCAATTTGGCAGTGGACTGGCCTCGAGACACAAAAAGGTCAACTAAGCTACCATAGTCCCCCTGCCAGCATGATTAGCCCCGAGACATAGCAAGTCAACCGAGCTACCGTAGTCACACCACTCTCTATCCACAAATCTCAATAATCATTTATCCATGTCTTAAACAATATAATCATATCAATCAACATATCTGTAATACCCTATATTTTAATTTAAATAAAGTAAATTTCAAATTTTGCATTATTAATAAATAATTTTAAATTATACTATATAATTGTTAATTATCTAGCTATTTTATTATGTTAGGGTTATGTTATTATTATTTCAAGGAATTATATTTTCTATAGTATTAAATCTTATATAACTATTTTATAAGTATGATTATTCTATATTACCCTTGTTATTTTCAAGCTTATTATATGTAATATATATATTTAGGTTTTATATTAAATATATGTTTATTATAATATTATGTGCATGTATATAAATATATATATATATATATATATATATATATATATATATATATATATATATATATATATATATATATATGTGTGTGTGTGTGTGTGTGTGTGTGTGTGTGTGTGTGTGTGTGTGTGTGTATACATATATAGTATGTATAATTAGGTTAATATACATACATACATATATATATATATATATATATATATATATATATATATATGTGTGTGTGTGTGTGTGTGTGTGTGTGTGTGTGTGTGTGTGTGTGTGTGTGTGTGTGTGTGTATGTGTGTGTGTATGAATATATATACATACATAAACACCCACACTCACCATTCTCTCCCCAACGACCCATCGGACTGCCACCCTCACTGCGCCTCCCGGCCTTCTACCGGACAGCCACCCTTCTCCGACGTCCCTTCTCCCCTTGGCTACCTTCCCTTTCCTCATTTCTTCCCCTTCTGGCGACTCTCCTTCTCTGTCCAAGCTTTTTCGTCCCTATCAGCACCATATCAGTGTTTTCCATTGCTCCCTTAGCCTGCCTTGCCTCCTCAGGTGACGGTCGATGCCTAGCCTCGCCGCTGCAACCATTTTCGACGACGAAAATTGAGGTAGGCAACTAGTTGCTCTGGGTTGTTTTTAGGTCATTTTTAGGTTGTTTAGGTTGATTTAAGTGTTAAACTTTAATTATTTCAAGTTAATTGGTTAATTTTGCTAGTTAGTTGTTTGAATATAATTTTGGTATATTATTTTGATTTTTTTTATTTTACAGAATTTTATTTTATTTTATTTTTATTTGAGTTTAATTAGTAAATTGGAGTAATTATTGTTATTTATTTTTAGTATATTGATTTTGTTTAAGATTATGGAAAATTATTGTGTTAATTGTGAATTTTGTAAATTTTGGATATTTTATTAATTCTGAAAATTAATTGTTAAAAATTATGAAATTGTGATAATTAGTATTATCATTAAATGTTATTAATTCGAGAACTTGATTTATAGTTTTTGTGATTTTTATACTATTTTTTATAATTATTTTAAGTTTATGTCATATGTGGATAATTAGGTTAAATTTATATTTTGGAAGAAATTACTAGTTAATTTTATGTTTTTATTGATATTAAGAAAGTTTATGTTGAGAAAATAATTTTTATGTATTTATATAATTTTTATAGAATTTTTGAGTAATATGGATATATTATGTGTATTTTTCTATTATATGGATAAATATGTAATTTTATGCTAATTATAGTTAAATATATATTTTAGTTGGTTTTATTAATATTTAAGTGGTTTAGAGGATTTTTATAAATTAATTGGTATTTTTAATTAAGCAATGTTAATTTTGAATATTGTTTCCACATATTATATATATATATATTATTTTGGTAACAAAAATATATATATAGTTATATTTAACATATTTGGTATAATGGTTTTAATTATGGTATTTGTTGATAGTTATATTAATTATGGATCATATATGCATATTTTAAGAATAATGTATATTATTGGAAATTATGGGTTTTTATATATTTATGTCTAATTAAATTTAATTAAGTGCTATGTTATATTTTAAGTATGATTTTAATGTTTATTTATGAAAGTAATATTTTCATGAATTTTATTAGTTAGAATTAAGTTGTGATGTTTTGTTAAGTTGTGAACTCGGTCGGGCTAATACTGTGTTGGAGAGCCGACCTGAGTGTAGACTGTGTGCGAATTTTTAGAAGTGCTTTTATGTGCAGGAATGGCTCTAACTATGGTAGAGAGATGTCCGTTTTATAGAGGAGACTTTGCCGAAATTTTAGTAGATTTTCTCATAAAACGTGACATCTTTCATAAATTCCTACCGTTAATTAGGGTTTTTCCCTATCTATCGAGTCTTATCCGGTCTTCCTCGAGTCAGTCTAGAATTTCACTATTTCTGTTGATTTTTGATTTTTTTCCATAGACATGTTTTTAAAATAGGTTTGTTATTTTTTTCGTAGAGAGCACCGGAGCGAGAGTTGTTGGATCAAGGCAGATGCGCGATCGGCAGCCTTCTCACTCGTCCTGTAAGTTAATAAATTGATCTATAGGTGTGTTTTATTTAAAGATGAGTGCGCTCATATTTTTTAGTATTTATTATATGATTTATTTAATTTAAACACTGCTATTTAAGATTTAAGTGCTTTTTATTTATTTAAAATTAGTTTTGAGAAATTTTGGTAAAACGGGCTACCTAGTGGGTTTCACCAGGACCGTGTGCACATGGTAGAGATTGAGAGATGGATCCGATGTATGTATGACTTGTGGATATAAACTGGGATGAGTGCCTCGGTGGAAGCCTTTGCTCTTGGGGACCGCCAGTGATTGGAAAGTTAATAATGGACTGGGATGGGTGCCTCGGTGGATGCCTAAGCTCTCGGGGACCGCCAGTGCCATGTATTTGGATTTAAGTGGATGACTGCAGCTTGATGCCTCGGTTGATGCCTTTGCTCTCGGGGACCGGCAGTCTATGTGGATTAAGTGGGCCTAGTTGACCATTTAGAAATTTGGGTTTAAAGTTCTACCGAGATTTTTCAAAGGTTATATACATATATACGTTATAAATTATTTTCACTATAACTACATGGTTTTCAAAAGGGTTTTCAAACCGTACAGCTCTTTTTATTAACTTACTCAGTGAGGTCTTATTCCCCTTAATCTATATTTTTTTCAGGAGCTTGGGAGTTCGACCTCAGACCGCCTCTATGCCAGATTTCTTTATCACCAGCCATATTATGTAAGTCATTAAGAGTTGTATTGTAGTAGTAACTCTATAATACTGCAGTAGTGTTTGTACTATAAGTTTGTATAACTTAGGTATACTTATGTATTGCATTTTAATGAACCACGCTTATGTATGATGTTTTAAGATTGATTTATGATATCTGATGATGAAGAATATTTTATGTTGTGCATTTTATGTTTATTTTTAGAAAAATCAGTTTGATAATATGTTCTTTCATGAAATAAAATTTTAAATTTGAAGGTTTTTGTCACGACCCAAACTAGGAGTCATGACCGACGTTAGGGAACGAGAATCATTTTGAATCCGGAACCCGTAGCAAGCCTTAGAAAATAAAATCATGCAACAAATAAATAAAAAGTACGACATAATTAAATTTTTTTGAATTAATATATAAAATAAATACTCTCAATCCTTTCATAAATGAATATATATTCGCACAGTGTTCAAATACAATTCTCAGAGTATTTATATCAAAATAAAAATAATACTCTTCTGATACAAAAACACTACTATTGCAGTTTCTAGAATACAATTTAGAGTTTAAAATATACATTTACATAAAATAGCCGGGACGGAAAAACACCGGCAAGGAACTCTACTACTAAGGTCTGATGATATAGGATCTCCTGAAAAAAAAATAATTGAGGGGGGTCAAACCTCACTGAGTGAATTATTACACTATATATACAGGCAGTCTAAACCATAACAATATAGCATTCTTTTATATGTATGTATATACACGCATTTCACACAAATGCCAAACTGTGCTTTTATAAATATAATAGATGCAAAAAACATTTATTTTTTTTATACATGAAGAATCAAATAGAACCCTATTAATCGCAACCTCAATCAATCATATCATCACTCTAGCCATCCGGGCTCACTTAAATCCAAATAGATCACTTATTCCATTTAGGACAATAGACTAGCCCCGAGACACTAAGTCAACCGAGCTCCAGCAGTCTGACTGTCAGTGTGATTGGCCCCGAGACACTTGGTCAACCGAGCTCTAGCAATCACACTATCAATCACATCATATCTCAATCACATCAATCAAATCATTATCAATCAAATTATAATCACCATAATTAATTCCTCACTCATACCTAAATCTACCGTACCGGTACGTATACGGTCCTAGTGCTGCCCACTAAGAAGCACGTTCTATTGATATCCTTCATTTATAATAAATCATTCATATGGAAAATAAATAATGTAGAATAACATTCATAATAGTAAAATAAACCATATATATACTAGAAATATACCTAAAATAAACTAAGTATGTTTCGAGTATATATATGTCAAATAAAGTCAAATCAAATATGAAATATACCAAAGATAAACCAATGATATACTTAAAAACAATTAAGAATGAATTGATAATATAACATGCATTTATTTGGAAATATACCAAAAATATACTTAGAAACAATTTAAGTATAAAACAACCATATGACATGTAATTATTTAGGAATACACCTAAAATATACTAAAAATATACATAAAGTATACTAATCATTTAATAAAAAAATTATGAATAAATATACTTTTAAAACATGTATTTAATTTTTGACATATATCCGAAATATACTAAAATAACCCTAAATATCTATAAAAAAAAATAAACTCCGAATATACCAGTAATATATTAAATGCATATAGAAAATATTCAAACATGAATATATCAAAATAAACTAAAAATAAATCGAAAATATACCAAATCATATTATAAATTAAATTACTGTTTTAAAACATATAATGAAAATGAAAAATCTTAAGTTATGCATCCTATATGCAATGTATATATATACAGTATAATAACTCACATATTAGCACTCCACGAGACAAACTCAGCAGGCTTGATCCGTTAAGCCTTGGTTATAATATCTCGAGTTTTTAAATAATTTTAACCTGCATCGGGATATGCAGTGTTAATAATTTTTATACATATTTATGATATTTTTATGAGTTTGTTATTTATTAAAGCTAATTTTAATTATTTTATATTATTTTAAGAGATTTACGTAAAATTTTCCCGGGAATTTTATTTTCGGGGAAATTGAAATGTAAATAATTTAATATTAATTATTCCAAATAGTTTTACGAATTTGCATGAACTCATATATAATTTTAAAGTGTTAAATAAAATACATATATGTACATTTATTTAAATTAAGATAGGGTTTAGTTAATTAAATTAATTTTTATTATTTAGTTTTAATATTAATTAATTAATTATATACATGTGTATATATGTGTATATATTGTTAAAATATGTGTATGGTGAGTATTTATTGTGTGTGTGATATTTTATAATTTTATAATATATAGTATAGTTATATATATACATATATATACATATTTATTTATCAAAAAACAAAAGTTCAACATATTTACAAAATTGCCATTTTCTGTATCTTCTTCTTCCCGATCGTCCTCCTCATCGTTCCGCTGTCTGTCACGCCATTCCTTCACCTTTGGTGTGCCTCTTGGCTTGCCATCACCACCTCCAGCCTTTGCCGACGCCTGAAGCCTCCATTTCCGGTGTGTTTTGGCCGGAAAATCCTTGAGAAGCAGAAATTCATCTCATCGTCGATCAAGCTGTTTCCGGCCACCAAACTCGATGCCACCGGTCTCTATCTTCTCCTTGAGCTCCAGTGAGTGTGATTCCAAGCTTTGTTTCACTTAAAACGGTCTAGATTTCCCCAGGTTTTGATTTTCCATTTTCGGCCTATTAAGGTTTTTGAATTTTTTTGAGCTTTGATTTGAATGATTCAAGCAAAATCCCTTTGCAAAAATTGATCCTTGTAGCCTAATCTACCTCTGTGAATTTTTGGGAATTATTTTGATTTTTGTGAATTTTTGATTATTTTATTAATATTTTCTAATTTTCGAAAATTAATTAAATAAATTATGAAATTGTGTTTTATGGTGATTATAGGTGTTGAAATGCATTTTAGAAATTTATTTGTAATTTTTTATAATTTTATAAATTTATTTTGAATTTATGAAGTTTATGTAATTTTTGAAAAATTAGGTTAATTATGTGTTTTATTGAAATTAATTGGTTAATTGAGTATATTTATTGATATTATTGAGTTATATGTTGAGAAAATTAATTTTGAGTAATTATACTATTTTTGGTGAATTTTTGATAAATTTTAGGTAATTTACATAACTAGGGGTATTTTGGTAATTTGATACTAAATTGGTTAAAAATGTAATTAAATTGGTTTTACTAGTTATTTAAGGTATAAAAATGATTTCTACAAATTATTTAGTATTTTTAACTAATTAAAACTATTTTTCGTAAATTATTTTCAAATTATATATAATATACGATTTTTCTAAATAAATGAGTTTTTATCGGTTTTTAATATGTTTTAGGGTTAATTGTGTAATTTCGATTTATAAAATTTATTTTGGTTAATATTTATGAATTTATAAAGAATTATCGATTTTTAATAATATGTTATTTAAAATTAGGGTTTTTATGTATTTATCGGTAAATTAATTATTTTTAGTTTTTAAATACCTGATTTGTTATGTTTTGATTACTTAAGGGTATTTTTGGTATGTTTGGAATTTTAATGTATTCTGTAATTATCTCGTGAATTGTGAACCTCAGTTGGTGAAATTGTAGTTTGGAAGTCCGACCGAAGGGTTGTGGTTGTGTATTTTCGAAATGTGTTTTCTATACAGGATCAGCCCTACTTTTGTAGAGAGATGTCTGTTTTACAGAGGAGACTCTGTCAAAATTTTGATAGATTTTTCGTAAAACGTGACAATCGGTCCGAGTCTAATTATGAATTCTTGATTGAATATGTCTATAGTAATTCTAAAAGTATAGAGTTAGAAGTTTATTCTGACGGTTATTATTATTTTCTTTTTCTTTTTCTAGTTGCACCGAGACCGAGGTCTAACGAACCAGGCCCACAGAGTCTGTCTCGAAGAGCGTGCACCAATGAGTTATTATACTGTATATATATATATATTGCATATAGGATGCATCACTTAGGGTTCTTCATTTTCATTATCTGTTTTTTTAAAGTGATTTTAAATGATAATATTTTTGGTATACCTAGGGTTGTATTTTTGGTATATATGCATATTAAATAATTATGCATGTTAATCTGATATATGCACATTAAACAATTAGGTTTAGCTTTAATACATTTTAGTAATATATACATATTTTAAATGTACATTTAGTTATAATTATTTTATTAAATGATTAGAATACTTTAGTTATAGTTTTCGTATATTTTAGGGTTATTCTTAAATAATTGCATGTTATATTATAAACCTACACTTAAATTGTTTTTAAGTTTATTTTTGGTATATTTTTAATATATTTCCAAGTAAATACATGTTTTATTGTTAATTTAAACCTAAAAAATTAGTGGTATACTTAGGGTTTAATTGGAATATATGCATGCTAGAAAATTAGGTCACTTTGGTATATTGTGAATATATGTTAAAACCTAGACACATATTTAAATGAATAATTATGCATAATTGTTTTTATTAAGTAATCTGTGTACTTAGGATATATTCTTTTGTATATTTAAGTATATTTTAAGTAAATGCATATTGTATTATTGATACAAATTTAATTGTTTTTAACTATATTAAATGGTTTACCTTTAGTATATTTCATATTTTATTTGGTATATATATATATATATATGGTTGATTTTATTATTATGAATATTGTTCTACATTATACTTTCTGAATGAATATTTATTTTAAACGAAAGATATCAATAGAACATGCTTCCTAGTGGGCAGCACTAGGACCGTATACGTACCGGTGCGATAGATAAAGGTTGAGTGAGAGTTAATTTTGGGTGATTACAATTGATTAGATTAATTTGACTGAGATTAATGGTATGATAGATAGTGTGATTGCGGGGCCAGTTTACTATCCATAGTGGAATGAATGATCTATTGGGTTGATTGAGATTTGAGGTGATAAATAGTGTGATTTGCTGGAGCTTGGTTGACTAAGTGTCTCGGGGTCAATCACACTGACAGCCTAACTGCTGGAGCTCGGTCAACTTAGTGTCTCGGGGCAGTCTGCTGTCCAGATTGGAATAAGTGTTCTATTTGGAATCAAGTGAGCCTATATGGCTAGAGCGATGTTGGGATTGATTGAGGTTGCTATTATTAGGGTTTTATGAATCCTTCATGAATTAAATTAAACATTTTCTGCATTTAGTATATTTATACAAGCAGAATCGGTATATGTGTGGAATGCGTGAATATATATACATATATGTGAATGCATGAGTGGATATGTTTTAGATTGCATGTATATATAATATAATAATTCACTCAGTGAGGTCTGACCCCCCCCCCCTCAATTATTTTTTTTCAGGAGATCCCATATCATCAGACCTTAGTTGTAGAGTTCCTCGTCGGTGTTCTTCAGTCCCGGCTATTTTATGCAAATGTATATTTTGAACTCTAATTTGTATTCTAGAAACTGCAGTAGTAGTGTTATTGTATCGGAAGAGTATTATTTTGTTTTGATATTAAATACTCTAAGAAATTGTATTTGAAACTATACGAATATGTATTCATTTATTAAAGGATTTGGAGTATTTATTTTATATATTGATTTGAAAATTTTTAATTCTATCGTACTTTTTAATTATTTATTGCATGATTTCATTTTCTAAGGCTTGCTACGGGTTTCGGATTCGAAAGAATTTCCGTTCCCTAGCGTTGTCATGACTTCTAGTTTGGGTCATGACATCGTCTTGGCGCAACTAGAAAAATAAAATAATAATAACCGTTAGAATAAACTTCTAACTTTATACTTCTAGGATTACTATAGACAGGTTCAATTAAGAATTCAGAATTAGACTCGGACCGATTATCACATTTTACGAGAAATCTACTGAAATTTCGACAGATCTCCTCTATAAAATGAACATCTCCCTAAAAAGGTATGGCCAATCCTGCACAGAAAACATACTTCGAATACAAAATTCTCCCAATTCCTCAGTCAGGATCCCAAACTCAATTTCCCTCGACCGAGGTCCATAATTCACCACAAGATATAATAAAATATACATAAATTCAACAAATACCAAAAATGCCCTTTACGTATCAAAATATGGCAATTTAAACATTAAAAACATAAAAAATAATTACTTTACCCGTAATTACTTAAAAACCCTAATAATAATATAATATAAGTAAAAATCGATATTTCTCAAAAAAAATACACCAATTTTAATAAAAATTCATTTTATAAATCCAAATTACTTAATTAATCCATAAACATACTAAAAGTTACTAAAAACCCATTTATTTACAAAAATAATATATTATATATAATTTGAAAATAATTTTCAAAAAAATAGTATTAATTAGTTAAAAATAGTAAATAATTTATAAAAATCATTTTTATACTTCAAATAATTATTAAAACCAATTAAATTTAATATTTAACCAAAATTACTATCAAATTACCAAAATGCCCCCTAATACACAAAAATACATATAAAATACTACTAATATTCAAAAATTCAATAAAAATTATGTAATTACTCAAAATTTATTTCCTCAACATATTATTCACTAAAATCAACAAATACACCTAATTAACCAATAATTTCTATAAAAATACATATTTAATCTATTAATTCCAAAATACACATAAATTATATAAAATTCCATAAAATTATATATATTCATAAAAATTATTTTATAAATAAATAACATTTTAATATCAACTCAAACACACAATTAATCTTTAAATTCAACCAAAATACTCATTTAATTCAATACTCCAAAATTTACATAAACTATAAATATTTCTAAAAATATATAATAATTCTCAAAAATTAATTTCTCAACATTATAATTACTAACAATATACATTATAATTAATGAAAATTCATTTTTTTAAAATATACAATAATTAACCAAAAATAAAAAAATCAGAAAAATAAATAAAAAATATCTATGAGTAGATTAAGATGCATAAATAATCATTTTTAAAAGAAATCATCAAGAATCCATCAAACTCAAGCTAAAAAAAAATTAAAAAGAAATTATACATAAACTAAAAATATGCAAAACTCACCAAACGGTTAGCTTTGAGCTTGATCAAGCTCGAAATCATCCTCCCCTCAACTCAAGGAGTTGATCGAGCCAAAGAAATCAAGCTCCCGCTGTTAGAAAGCCACGGGCGATCGTTTGACCATGCTGCTACAACACTGCTGCTCTGACGATCCTTACTGGTTCCAGAGACTTCTGCAGCTCTTCCATGGTGGTAACGACGAGAAGAAGAGATGAGCAAATGATGGTGATGATGATCAAAGCCAAGGCAGCTTCGGCGTGAGGATGGAAGAGGCACAGTAACAGGGGAGGGTCGGGACATGCGGGAGGAAGAGAAAGAAATGGGTTTTGAAATTTGTTTTGTATATATATATATATATATATATATATATATATATATATATATATATATATATATATATATATATATATATATATATATTAAACTACAACCTTATAATATAATATAATAAACTTTAATTTAGTTTAATCCCTTCACAAATAATACACACATATAATCTTACACACTCATAATTACACATACATAAAAATAAACACATAAAATTATCATATAAAAATAAAAATAATAAAAATCATAATTATTAAATAATTAATAATACAAATAACGTATATTTAATAAAATAATAAAAATACCATAGAAATAATAATGCACATAAAGTAGTGTTATTAAAATGATAATAAAATAATAACCATCGTAATGATAACACAACACAATTGCTATTAAATAAATAATATTTATGAAATAGTTTAATTATGCATTAATATAAATCAGTAAAAAAAAATAATAGCTATGTTCTCAAAATATTAATAATACTTGAAGCACGTAAATTAATAAAATAAGGTTAATACTTAAAAAGAATATTAAGATAACCATACACTAAGTTAACGTTATTAAAATAATAGTATTCGAAAATAATAATCATACCTAATGGAATTTAGACGTCCAAAATAATAAATTCCAAATTACTATATTTACGTAGAAAATTCAATTAAACAGAAAATAATAATAATAAATCACAAAATTATTAAATAATTAAATATAACTTTTAAATTTTATTAACACTGCATATCTCATTATTTAATAAAATAATTTAAATAATAGGGTTATCACAGTTTTATTTTTCTTTTCTTTAAGGCTTACTACGGGTTTCGGGGGCCTTATGCCTACCTATTCCTTAATGCCGGTCACGTGCCCTCGGGTTCGGGTCGTGACAATATCATAACTTAGAATCTAGTGCATTGTTGTGCAGCAGTCCTAGTGTAACTCACTAAGTAGCAATTCTACTCCTATCTTCCAAAATCTCATATCAAAATAAATAATAAAATCATATTAAAATATGAGCATCAACCAAATTACACAATTAATATTCACCCTTATATACATGAAAACATATATATGATAACAATAACAATTAAATTTGAATGCAATATGACATAATAAAATTCATATTTGTTCAAAATATGGATGCCAATAATATTTTCTACCTGCAATGTATACATATAATAATAACTCACAGGTAAGATGCACTCCTCAATACTGACTCGATTGGCCCTGACCTGAAGGCCCTGCTCTAGGTGCGGCTATAAGAAAAATAATTAGAATTAAAAATCTTAACCTTAAACATTCTAGATTTCTAAGGAAAAACTCGATCTAAGACACGATTCTAATAAAACTCAAAACTCAACACAAATCCAATGTTACATTTAACGAGAAATCTACCAAAAATTCAATAGAGTATTCTTTGTAAAATAGACATCTCTTTACTAAAAGTAGAGTCATTCATGAAGAAAACTGCACTTCAATACCATCCATAACTCGACATCTTGGATTGGTGTCATGACCCAAAACAGGGGCCATGACCGGTGCTAGGGAACGAGAATTCTTTCGAATCCGGAACCCGTAGCAAGCCTAAAAATAAAATAAAACATGCAATAATAATAATAAAAATATCAAATGCAGCGGAAATAAAAATCATAAATATCACAATAGTATTTTCACCAACTGGATTTAAGTTAAATCTCATCTCATATATATATATAATTCTTTTAATACAAATCCAGTTCACATAATACAATATCTCACATAAATAAAATACATAAAATCCCACAATTTAATTTACAACTACTGCAGTGTCTAGATTATAAAAATAAGACTCAAGTAAGCAATTTACACAAGGAAGTCGGGGGCGGAAGAAATTTGGCGTATAGGCCTGCTACTGAGGTCTGAAGATGTTGACTCTCCTGAAAAATTATCAACGGAGGGGAGTCAGACCTCACTGAGTGAATTACTATAATATATATACATATACACTAAATGACAATGCATACAGTCAACAGTATATATATATAATATGTATGTATACAGACAATTACACACAGATGCTGAAAAATCATTTTTATATATTTTATTGAAAATCACAATTTATGAAGGATCACATAGAACCCTATGATATCGAAACCTCAATCAGTGTTAGACAACACTCTAGCCATACAGGCTCACCTAATCCAAAATATATCCACTTAATCCATTTAGACAGTAGACTGGCCCCGAGACACTAAGTCAATCGAGCTCCAGCAGTCTGACTGCTAGTGTGATTGGCCCCGAGACACTTGGTCGACCGAGCTCCAGCAATCACACCTTCAAACCATATCTCACACATCAAATAATTACATTCAATCAATACCCACACATAGTTACTAGTATAGCCTATTTGCTATAAGCGTACCGGTACATACTCGGTCCTAGTGCTGCCCACTAGGTAGCACGTTCTATTGATATCCTTCATCAATAAATATAAAACATCCATTCATAAATAAATGATGCATGAATTTAAATAAAATAGCAATATAAACCATATATATACCGGAAATATACCAAAAGTAAACCAGGTATATTTCGAGTATATATACGTCAAATAAATCCCATCAAATTATAAATTAAGCTAGAAATATATTTAAAAACATTTTAAATATAATTTATTAACAAAACATGTATATAATTTAATATATACCAAAGATATACTTAAATACAAATCACATTATCTATGCATTTTAATCAAAATAAAATATATATTTCTAAATCATGCATCCTAAAGCATATATATATAGCATAGTAACTCACAAATTAGTGCGCTCCACGATATGGATCCGACGGGCCAGGTCCACTAGCCCTCGGTCTCGGCGCAACTAAATAAATAATAAATAACTGACATTAGAATAAAACTAACAGAAATCCTAGAATTTGATCTAGAGTATTTAACACAGAATTGAGATTAGGGTTCGACCGGATATCACGTTTTACGAGAATTCTATCGAAAATTCGGTAGAACCTTCCCTGTAAAATGGACATCTCTCTACTCAAAGAGTAGAGCCGACCCTGCAAAGAAACACACTTCGAAAAACAAGCTCAACACTCAACCACAACCCCTCGGTCAGACTCCAGATTACAATCTACCGACCGGGGTCCATAATCACAGAACAATTCAGGAAATACCAAAAATACCCTTATAACATAGAAATTCATTTTATAAATATAAATTACATAATTAACCTTAAAACACTGTAAAAACCGATAAAAACTCATTTTTATTAGAAAAATCGTATTATATATATATAATTGAAAATAATTCACGAAAAATAGTTTTAATTAGTTAAAAATACTAAATAATTTTTAGAAATCATTTTTATACCTTAAATAACTATTAAAACCAATTAAATTACATTTTTAACCAATTTTGTGTAACATTACCAAAATACCCCTATATATAAATATACTAAAATTACTTCAAAAATTCACCAAAATTTATACAATTATCCAAAATTAATTTTCTCAACATATTTATCAATAATATAAATAATTAAACTCAATTAACTAATTAATTTCAATTAAAAACATAATTAACCCTAATTTCCCAAAATTACATAAACTTCAATAATTCAAAATAAATACATAGAAATTCATAAAAATTCCAAATAAATTCATAAAATTCATTTCAACACCTAATTTAACCATAAATCACAATTTCATAATTTATTTAATTAATTTCCGAAAATTAGAAAATAATAATAAAATATTAAAAAATACCCAAAAATCAAAATAATCTCCAAAAATTCCAAAAAAATTCACACATGTATATTAAGTTACTAGGATCAACATTTGTGAAGGGATTTTTCATGAATCAATCAATTCGAAGCTCAAAAAAATAAAAAACCCTAATTTGGCTGAAATCAAAAATTCAAAACCTAAGCAAATCAAGACCATTTAAGCTCAAACCAAAGCTAGAATCACACTCACCGGAGCTCAAGGAGAAGAAAGAGATCAGTGGTGTCAAAAATGGTGGCCGGAATCATGGTCGACGGCGAGGAGCTCAACTTGCTGCCATCGCGAATTCCGGGCGTTCCAACGGGCTTCGGGCGGCCTGGTCACGTCGGAGAGGAAGAGGAAGGAAGGGGAAGGAGGTTGGCGGCAGCTGGGTGGGCGGCGAAGGATGGTCCGGCGTGCTGGAATGGGAGGCGCAGTGAGGGTAGGCGTCGGGAGAGAAGAAGGGAAAGGGAGGGGGCAATTCGGTAATTTTCCAAAATTTTTGGTTTTTGATGTATTATATGTATATATATATACTTTATACTATATATTAAAATAATATTAAATTACACACATTAAATATACACCACACACATATAATTTAATATTTTAATAATTTATACTAAAAAAATATAATTAAATAACAATAAAACTAATAAATAATTAATAAAATATTAGGGTAATATTAAACCCTAATTAAATAAACAATTACATGTATACACGGTGTTTAATATTTTAAAATATGTATGAGTTCATGCAAATCCGTAAATATATTTAATATAATTAATAATAAATTATTTACGTGAAAATTTCCCCGAAAATAAAAGTCTCAGGAGAATTTTACGTAAAGCATTGTAAATAAGACACAATAATTAAAATAGGTTTTAAATACATATCAACTCGTAAAAATATCGTAATGTATATACAAAAATTATTAACACTGCATATCTCGGTACAGTGTAAAAATATTTAAAACACAGGATATTACAATTGGGCCCCCGAACTATACATTATACCCAACCGAGAACCAACACAATAACACACATAACAATAATAAAAAATTTTCCTCAAATCCCGATATATCATAAAAATTTAGTTTACTACCAAAATTTAATTTATTTATATAATAAAAATATAAAATAATTTATTTCCAAATAAATAATAAAAATTCTTGTTTGTAAATAAAATATCACTAATGGAAATCAAATTTTCATTTTCATAACCAAATTAATATTAATTATAAATAACTATTAAAATTACTCAATTATATCATAAAAAAATAATAAAAGACTCATTTAAGCTCGAAATTAATAAATAAATTTATTATTTATTTATTTTTCCCAAAATCACTACTAATAATTGAAAATTAATTATAAAAATATTTTTCATACTTTAAAATAATCTAAAACAAAATAAATAACAAATAAATAAATTAAAATTAAATAATTTACTAATTTCTAATAATTTTTCCAAAAATACATATTCATACATAACCTTTAAAAATTTATAACTTAAATTTTATAAAGAATTTCACAAAACTTTATTCACAAAGTTTACTCTACATAATTAATAGAATTTATTAAAAATAAAAAAAATTTCAAGCTTAGAACAGTAACATAAATAGTAACCGAACACCCGAAAAAATTCTAAAAATACAGAAAAATAAATAAAAATCATATTTAACACGATCTCAACCTCAATTTCATTTCATATAACTATAACATAGTCCAATTTAATCGAATTCAAACTCAATTTCACAAATTAAATACAAAACCTTAAAATTAAATTACCCAAAATTAAAGTCATTTCCTGTGTTACCCAGTCAAATTGACTTGGGGAAAATAAAGCCCAAGAGGAGAGGATTCAAATGACCCCAACAACACGTCTTGGGGTGGCCGGAGTCGACACTGGTGAGCTAATTCGCAATTCGGCAAGAAAAGAAAAACGGGAAAGAAAGAAGAAAGAGGAAAGAGGAAGAAGGCAAGAGGAGCTGGCGGCAACGTGGGGAGTGGTCCGGTGGCGACTGGTGACACTGACAATGATGGTGGCAGTGGTTGGCAATGTGCGTTGGGGGAAGAGGAAGGAAGAGAGGAAGAAAGGAAGAAAAAAGAAGAAGAAGAAGAAAAAGAAAAAAAGTCATGTTTTGATTTTTTTTATTTACATATAATAATAATAATAATAATAATAACTCTTCCCAAATATTTATATACATAAATATACATATATATAAAATATTCTCTTAATAATCAATAAATTTACTATAATACTCATTTAACAATAATTCCATAAAAATAATATTTAACACTTTAAAATCCATATTTAATTTAATAATTAAAAATATGGGTCATTACATGGAGTGAGATGGGCTCATAGCCTAGCAAAAGGAATTCATCTTTTAACAACCACTTCATCATCAACCAATATCTAATTGGTATTCTTCCTTCTTCCTTTATTTTAAATCATAGACTCGTCCACTAAAAATAAGTGTCTTCCCTTATCATAAAAGCTGCTAACTTCGTGAGTTCATAATCATAGATTTCATATAGGGGTGTAATCGAGCCGAGCTGAACTTTGGTTAGTTCAGGCTTGATTCGTTTATAAACGAGTTGAATTCACCATCCTACATGGTGTTCACAAGTTTAAATAAGCCTAAAAAAAATTTTAAAAAATACAAACTATAAATTAAAATTATACATTCAAAAATTTAGAATAAATTATTTATTAAATAAATTACAATATATTTAATAAAAATTATGATTTTATTCTAATAATATATTTTTTAAAAATATTTTTTACAATACAAATTTATATATTACATATATAAAATCAAATTACTAAATATTAAAATTACAAGCTAGCTTACGAGTTTCTATTTGAGCTTGTTCGCAAGCTTTATAAGCCAAGCTTTGTATAGCTTAAACTCAGCTTGTTTATTAAATGAGCTTCAGTATATGAGGTTGAATAAGTTTTTATCGAGTTGAACACTGAGTTGCTAGCGAGTGGCTTAGTTTGTTTACACCCCTAATTTCATATGTTAAAAAAATTATTCCATTTCTATGATCCAATTAACAAATACATTACTATAAGGATTTCCATCATAACAAGGAATATCTTTCACATAAATTTCATATCAACATATTATTTCAGAAACAAATCTACCAATAGATTGGCCTAGAGCAACATCATCTCTTGGACTTGACATATTGTCAAATTGATTTTTTTTTTTTGCATCTATTGTCCAAACATAAAATTGATCATCAATTTCTTAAAAGCGTCTCTCAATCCACTGAAATTTGTAAACTCCTCTTTGCTTAAAGACGTTAGACATTGTCTTTTCATTCTGCCATGTAGTTCTCCAAGCTTCCATATTTTGATAATCATCATGAATACGATTGCTTACTCTACCATAACCACTTGACATAGGAGTATGCAACTAAGCCTTAAAATATTTGAAATTTACATTTTAAAATATTTTGTTTGTATGTTTGACAACTTAAAAGCAATTAATACATGTAAAAAGAGGGGAAAATGTTTAAAAGTATATTAAATTTTAATTTTTTTTATGTATTTTAAAGTTGGAATTTTTTACATCCTAGTTTAGTTATTTTCACCCTATAGAAAGAGAAATAATTTTTCTTCAATTGTCTTCCTTTTAATTTTTTTTTTTGAAATACCCTCCTTAAAGTTTTTAAATGGCAAATGAAATGAAATTTAATTTCCTTCTCTTTATTTTTCTCTCAATACATGTATGGTGTTAAAAAGAATTGATAGAAATTTTGAGTTGTAGTCTATGCAGTCATGCTGAATTAGTTATTAAGAGATCTTTACTGTCTTTATAGTTCTGCATAAATTGAACTGAATTAATCAGAATTTAATAATTTTTAAATGTTAGTAATTCAGACCTAATCAATCACTATCTTAAAGCTTGTTTGGTTTAACTGTTTACAATTGTAATATCCCGTGTTTTTAAATATTTTAATACTGCATCGGGATATGCAGTGTTAATAATTTTTGTATATATGTATGATATTTTCATGAGTTTTTATTTAAATAAAATTTATTTTTATTTATTTTATGTTATTTTAAGCACTTTACGTAAAATTTTCCCTGGACTTGCATTTTCGGGGAAATTGACATGTAAATTATTTATTATTAATTATTTTAAATAGATTTCCATATTTGCATGAACTCATATGTATTTTTAAAGTACTAAATAACGTATATATGTGTATTTATTTATTTAACTAGGGTTTAATTAATTACCCTAATATTTATTTTATTATTTATTAATCAGTTTTAATATTATTTAATTAATTGTTTTTAGTGTATAAATTATTTAATATATTAAATTATATGTGTGTGGTGTATATTTAATGTGTGTGAGTTTATATTATTTTAATATATAGTGTAAAAGTATATATATATATACATATACATATAATATTTAAACAAAAAAATAAAGTTTGACTTATTTACATCCTTGCCATCGTCTCCTTCTTCAACCCGACGCACGCCTCCATCACCATTCCACCGCTTGCCATCCCGTTTTCTCACCATCGGTGTGCCTCCCAGCACGCCACCTCCTTCCCCAACCTTCCCCGCCGCTAGCAGCTCCCTATTCCGTCGTGGTTTCGCCGGAATAAGCTCGGGAAGCCGAAACTTGAGCCACCGTCGTTCACGGCGTTTCCGGCCATCTTTTTCGACACCGCTGGTCTCTTTCTTCTCCTTAAGCTCCGATGAGTGTGATTCCAAGCTTTTTTTCACTTAAAATGGTCTAGATTTGCTTAGGTTTTGATTTTGGTAATTCAGCCATTTTAGGGTTCTTGATTTTTTTGAACTTCTAATTGATTGATTCATGAAAAATTCCTTCACAAATTTTTTTCCCCTTAGCTTAATCTACATGTGTGAATTTTTGTATAATTTTTGGAAATTATTTTGATTTTTGGATATTTTTGAATATTTTATTATTATTTTCTAATTTTCGAAAATTAATTAATTAAATTATGAAATTGTGTTTTATGATAAATATAGGTGTTGAATTATAGAAATTTATTTTGAATTTTTATGTATTTATTTTGAATTTATTTAATTTATTTAATTTTGATAAAATAGGGTTAATTGTGTTTTTAATTGAAATTAATTAGTTAATTGAGTTCAATTATTGATATTATTGATAAATATGTTGAGAAAATTAATTTTGTGCAATTATATTATTTTTGGTGAATTTTTGGATTAATTTTAGTATATTTACATATATAGGGGTATTTTGATAATTTTACCCTACATTGGCTAGAAATGTAATTAAATTGCTTTTAATAGTTATTTAAGGTATGAAAATGATTTCTACAAATTATTTAGTATTTTTAACTAATTAAAACTATTTTTTGTAAATTATTTTTAATCATATATATACTATACGATTTTTCTAAATAAACGAGTTTTTATTGGTTTTTAATGTGTTTTAGGGTTAATTATGTAATTTCTACTTATAAAATATATTTCTATGATATAAGGGTATTTTCGGTATTTTTATATTGTTCTGTAAATTGTGGACTTCGGTCGGTAAACTGTAGTTTGGAGTCCGACCGAGGAGTTGTGATTGTGTTTTGTGTCTATTTTTCAAAGTGTGTTTCTTTGCAGGGCCGGCTCTACTCTTTGAGTAGCGAGATGTCCGTTTTACAGGGGAGGTTTCGTCGGATTTTTGATAGAATTCTCGTAAAACATGATGTCCGGTCAAACCCTAATTCTGATTCTGTGTTTAATATTCTAGATTGAGTTTCTAGGATTTTCTGTTAGGTTTATTCTGATATCTGTTATCATTTGTTTGTTTAGTTGCACCGAGACCGAGACCTAGTGGACCAGGTCTGTCGGACCCATCTTGAGGAGCACACTAAGTGTGAGTTACTATTCTATATATATATGTTTTAGGGTGCATGATTTAGAAATATACGTTCTATTTTGATTAAATATGCATAAATGGTTTAATTATTACTTAAGTTTATTTTTAGTTTATTTTTGGTTTATTTTCTGTGTATTTTAAACTATATGCATGTTTTATTAATGAATTATGTTTAAAATGTTTTTGAATATACGTCTAGCTTATTTTGCAATTTAATTGGATTATTTGACATATATATACTCGAAATATACTTGGTTTACTTTTGGTATATTTCTAGTATATATATGGTTTATGTTGCTATTTTATTTAAGTTCATGCATCATTTATTTTTTATGAATGTATGTTTTATGTTTCAATGAAGGATACCGATAGAACGTGCTACGTAATGGGCAACACTAGGATCGAGTACGTACCAGTACGCTTATAGCATTTAGGTTATATTACTAACCATTTATGGATATTGATTGAATTTGATTATTTGATGTGTGAGATATGATTTGGGAGTGTGATTGTTGGAGCTCGGTTGACCAAGTGTCTCGGGGCCAATCACATTGACAGTCAGACTGCTGTAGCTCGGTTGACTTAGTGTCTCGAGGCCAGTCTACTGTCCAAATGGAAGTGAACATATTGGAATAAGTGAGCTTGTATGGCTAGAGTGTTGTCTAACACTGTTTTGAGGTTGCGATTTTCTAGGGTTCTATTTGATCCTTCATAAACTATGATTTTCAATAAAAATATATTAAATGATTTTTATTGCATTGGTGTGTAATTGCTTGTATGCATACACATTATATATACTTTTGATTGTGTGCATTGACATTTAGTATGCATGTATATATATTATAATAATTCACTCAGTGAGGTCTGACTCCCCTCCGTTGACTATTTTTCAGGAGAGTCATCTTCCTCAGACCTCAGTATCAGGTCTGTACACCGGATTTCTTCCACTCCGACTTCTTTATGTAAATTACTCACCTGAGTTTTATTTTATATTCTAACCACTGCAGTAGTCGTAAAATTGTTAAAAGATATTGTATTATAATTGTATGAATTATGTATTTTAAGAATTTGAACTGAAACTTATATTAAAGGATTTATTTATATATGAGATGAGAATTCGACTTAATTTCGTTTGACGGAAATATTATTTTGATATTTATGATTTTATTCCGTTGCATAATATTTTACTTAATTGTATTGTTATTATTAGTATTGCATGTTTTATTTTATTTTTAGGCTTGCTACGGGTTCCGGATTAGAAAGAATTCCCGTTCCCTAGCGCCGGTCATGATCCCTGTTTTGAGTCGTGACAACAACATTATTTATAGTTTTGCATAAATTGAACTGAATTAATAAGAATTTAATAAATTTTAAATGTCAGTGATTCATTCCTACTCAATCACCGTCTTAAGGCTTGTTTAGTTTAACTATTTACAACAGCTGATAGCTGATAGTGGATATCTAATAAATATAAAGTGTTTGATAAAATTTTGTTAGCCATTGTTGTTTATATGTGAAATGACTATTAAGGGTATCATTTATTTGTAAGTATAATTTCATATATTTCTTATAATATTTTATAGTTATGCAAATTATTTAAAAATATATATATATATATAGTAATAAACAATAATTTATTGTCTTTAATTTATATATTATTAAAAAAATTAATATAAATTATTTAAAAATAAATTTTAAAATATAAATAATATTATATAATTTTTCAAAAATAATTATAGGTATAATTAGAATAATTATTTAATTAGCAATTGTAATTTACAATATTTATTTAATTATGAACTATAAAAAATTAACTACTTACATTTAATTTTAATTTAAATGAAATTATTTATTATTAGTTATTTAAATGAGGGTAAAATAATTTAAATAAAAAATAAATACAAATTAACTATCAATTTATTAAAAAAAAGCTTATATGTTGAATAAAATCAGTTATCAAAACATCTAAATTATAATTAATTGAGAAAAAACTTCAATAAGCTCTCAATCAATATCCTCAACCAATTAAACCAAATGTCTCCTTCGTAATAAATTTAAATTTTTGAAGTACTTTTTTTGGAAACATCAAACCTGATTAGGAAGAAGATAAAACACCCAGCTCATGATAATAAATCAAATTGAAAAAGAAAAAGAAAGCAACATTGGTACAACCAGAAACACTTCAGCATGCAACTTCACACAGATCATAGCAAAAGGGATATACTGAATACTGAAAAGACTAAAACTTGATACTGCAAAGACTAAAACTATTTGTGATTTGAATTGAAGAGTTTCAAAGCTATAATCATTGAAATAGACACCAAAAAATGCTAAAATATATTAACAGAAATTTTCAAGGTTTATGTGAGTACATATGTAATATTGGGGTTCCTTTCACAAAGAATTAAAAACCCTAAGCTTAGCTTAGCTGCTTATTGTAAGTGCTATAAAACGTAGGACAGATCAAATATTTAGTGATTTGATCTATCATCTTCTCTAAAGGTCCCACTCTAAAATCTCTGGCGATGAAATCCCATTTTCACAGCTCTGTGGGATTTTTTTTCTATACATGTAATTCATTGTTTGCTTTGAATGTTCCTTTCTCATTTATATTTTCATTTATTTATTGAATGTGACACAAAACCAACTATTTATTTTTATATTAAATTAAAACATACACCATTTGATCGTCATCATGAACATACTCACCATCTTTTCCCTCTTTTCCATCTTGGTGTATTGAGGTGATTTTAATTTTTCCAATCAATGACATATATAATTGAGTGGTTCTCTTCATGATATCAATGGTTTTTTTTTTTTTATTTATATTGAATTTCTAATAATCATAAGAATTTCAATTGATTTAAATTATATGTGATGAATTCAATAAAAAAAATTAAATTTCTTTTAAATTAATTCAAATCAAGTTAGATGAATCTTATAAAATAAATAAAATTATTCAAAATTATTTTGATTTAAATTAAGTGAATCCCGTTAAAAAAGATAAATTTCTTTATGCTATTATTGGAACTCAAAATCTTAAGTTTATTTTAAATAATTCACATAAATAAAACATTTTTATCACTTAAAGTAAGGAGCTGATGACATTAATAAATTTAAATCTTTATTTCACATATATAATTTATTTTTGTTTCTTTTCCTCAATCTATGCTATGATTTTAATTAGTTATTATACTACAAAATAAAACATTTTTAGTCTATTGATGACTTTAAAGTAACTGAGTACCCATATTGTGTATAGTTAGACAATACTAAATAATTAAACTTTGCTATCAATAAAAATAAATTCTTAGAGGAACTAGTTAAGTAAGGTTATTTTTTTTCCCTTTGAATCAAATCCTACATTTTTTTTTCTATTTTATAATTAAACTAATAACATTTACATAAAAAGATCACACATCCCACAAGTGAAAAGATTTAACAAAGACATCATAATTAAAAACCATAATATAACACATTATTATATAAAAAACCACATTGGTTAAGTAAGATAAACACTAGCCTACTAAGTTTCATGACACATGTCAAGCTCACAATAGCTTTGAACATGTAAACATGTGTCAAAAACAAGAAGTAACCATAGCCTTAGGCACATAAAACCCATGATTAGTAGTACCTAATTAGTAAATTACATTTATTAGATAATTAACTAACAGTATAAGATTAGATTAGATAGAATCTGGAGCCTGTCCAGTGTAGGAGTTGAGGCTAAGCTCAAGTGAAGTACGAGAAGTGGTGTTGCCATCATCAAAGCCGTAGCCGTAAGTACCGTACCAGTTGTGAGAGTAACAGATGGAGTTGTGTTTGATGTTGCAAAAACCATTGATGTCTTCTCTTTGGGTAGGAAATAGAGGTAAAGTTTCAATCTCTGGAGCTGCTTCTTCCTCTTCTTGTTCATCATCATCTTCTAGGGTTTCATAATTGCTTGATTTTTGCTTGTCAAAAAATGGGTATGATGATGATGTATTATAATGATCAATTCCAACCCATCCATAGCTGGGGCTCATGGATCCACCACCAGCTGATATTGAGCAGTCCTAGTTCAAGATGTAAACATAAATAGGCAATATTAGAGAGGAACAGAAAGAGTTTTCTAGCTATAAATTGTTTGTGGGTTCATTTTCACACATTGAAATGGACACTAATGAACTTAAAAATCCCATCTTTGGTTCATATAGCAAAATGGGTACATACAATACAGCTGTGTTATAAATAAAATAGAAAAAAAATTCCATTTTTGAAATAAAATCTGATTGGTAAAAAACTGAAAAGCTTCAACCTATTTATGGGTGTTTAAAGGGGAAAGTAATTTACAATTCATCCTTTTTTTTATACTGAGAATCAATCCATTTGTGCATAGTTATATATATGTAGGTACATAAAAAAATTTTGTTAACTAGAACATCACCTACATAGGGGTGACTTTTATGTTCGCCTTTGTTGCCATTTTAACAAAACTAGCAAAGACATATAAGTCAGGGCAAGAACATAACTGCATGCACCAACTTCACCACTATCAATAACAAAGGCACAAAAATAAGTGATAGACCTTTCCATAGTCATTATTACTTACTCTAAAGCTCTTCTCCATGGTTACAGATCCATAAGCATAGTTTCCCATATGCCCAACATTAGTTGAAGATGAACATGCAGAAGAAAACCCTGTAAAAAGAGCACACAAAAACCAAGTTTAGCTCAGTAAGTGTCTCTAGAGCTGCAAGATCTCAGCTTCAAAACTCAATAATAGCAGAGTTAATGAAAACAAAAACAAGCATTTTAATTACCAATGCTGCTGCTGTTGTTGTTGGGGTGCTTGTGAAAAGAAGAAGAATAATCTTCAGGTTGTTTCCAATTAGAAGAAGAAATATTATTATTACTTCTAATTTGTTGGTGTTGCACGGGGACATGTTGATCAGTAGTGAACCTTTTCTTTTGCCTCTCCCGAGCTTTATGGTTCTGAAACCAATAAAAGACATTCTTGCCTTCAATCTTACCGTACTGTCTAAGCCTAGCAGAGATCCTCTGAATTTGCTCTGCACTTGGAGACCTAACTCCACTATTGTAATAAAGGTCCTTCAATATTCTTATCTGATCAGTTGTGGGTGTCCACCTTGTACTGCTTTGCCTGCAAAGAAAGCTTCCTTTAGCACCACTACCGCCGCTATTCTCTTCATTTGGCTGTTGCTGGTGCTGGTGATGGGGGTGGTGTTGAGTCTCCATGATTTGCTGGATCAAAAGAAAACAAACAAGAAACAAGAAGAAGAAAACAAAGAGAACCCAACAAAATATTACATATATATAAGAGAAAAATGCATGAAATGGAGGTGATTTATATAGAAAAAAGATGGGAAATGTCGATGGCTAGTACTGGTAAGAAGCACATGGAGTAGTGATATATATATAAGAAGATGAAGAAAAGGAAGCATATCAGAGAGAGATATATCTGATAGAGAAGGGATTGAAGTTGACAGAGTAGCAAAAGGATTCATAAAAAGGTAAGGAACAAAAGAGGGCTTAGAAAGGAAGGGTACCAGTGGGAATTACTTGGATCAAAAGGCATGACGATGTATGATTATATATTAAAAAAAAACTTATATATATTTTTTCTCTATTTCTTGAGATCAATAAAAGAGCAAAACAACAAATATATATATATATATATATATATATATATATGTATGTATGTATGAAGATATGAGGAGAAATGACGGCATGAAGTGATATTTTGGATGGAAAGAAAAAAAAAAAAAAGGAAGGAAAGGAGATTATATAGATGAGAGGGCTGTGAGTGAGTGAATGAATGAATGAATGGTATAGAGAAATGATGGAATGAATGGTATAGAGAAATGATGGGTTGTGTGATTTAGAACTCATACTGTGAGGGTGAAGATGGGGTTTATTTGGGGTTATTCTTTTAATGAAGATATGGTTTCTGCTTTTTCATTAGGCCAAAAAGCCAGACTAGAAGATATTCTCTGTACTTGCTTACTGCATTTTTGGGGGCAATGTTGTGAACAATTTTCTTTTTTAGTTCAAATTAATGATATTTAAAGTTTATTGCATTCTAATTAATTGAGATATATATTCGAAAACGTTTAAGATTTTGTAAATAATTTTCTTTTACGGTACCCTATTCACAAGGCAAAATATATCGAGAGAGAAACTTTTTATCTATGCTCATATATTTAATAGCTTGATTATATATATATCGAGAAAATGCAGATGTATTACGCTGAATGCTTAGATTGATTAGATTTATAATATATGTGTGTGTTATATTTTTATTTATTAAGTGTAAATTTGAAATGTGTTATAAATGTGAACACTAAACATAATATACCTAAAAATAAGAATTTTTTCAATCTAATTATTGAGTTCAATATAAGTTGAGTAGAACTTTTCTAATCATGGGTTACTATGAGCCATGCACCTTTATGTCACAATCTTTGCCATTAGAGTGTGTGTTTTATTTTTTATTAGTGCTTTTGATAACCCTAGCTTAGCTGTGTCTCTCTCAAGCTCATATCTTCTGCAACAAAAATTTGCAGTAGGGATTTAGGCTTCTCATTGGTTTATATTACTATAGGCAGCACTGGAGAGCATAGGCCAGGGGACCGCTGAATTCTATAATGTGCAGTGTAAAAGCTATCTCTAGTTGCAATTTGCAAGTACAGTCTTTTATGTATACATACACACACAAGGTTTAACTACAGAAATTAAAGGATAAAAATGCAAAAGAATTATAAGAAGATTGTATGATGATCTTGAACATTGAATAAAAGAAATCAGCTTGGCCCTGGCAACCTGAACAAGTATTTCTTGAATATATTCAGGCTAATTGCTCGATCCTCCTTACTAACGTAAGAAAACACTCTTTTAATTTATGTATCCATGAAAATATTATTGACCCAAATTCGAGCTAGTGAAAAAAACAGTTTAGATGCGTGATTCGAATTCTGTCATAGTTTAACTTGTAAAATACATTTAAAGAGAAAACTTTTCTCAATTATATAATTTCACCTCCCAGTTAATGAAAAGAATATGCAGTTTAGGGTTGGATTGAGCACAAATGGACCAGTTTCATTTACTATTTGAATCACCAACAAGAAGACACATGTGGGTATGAACAATATATTTATATATATATATATCGCCATCACCATGTCTGCAACTAGTCCTTTATTACAGGCTGTGGATCACGCTTCCTCAAAGTAAATGCAAAGAGCATTTAAAAAAAAATGGTTTTTCACAGAAGCTTTTTATAAAAATTTACATGAAAGAAGACCATCATCAATGGCTTCTATCATTCTTTCATGGGTTTTCTTTCCCCAAACAAACCCAAATATTCAACATCAAATTTAAGTATTCATAGTGCATCCATGAAGGTTATGTCATCTCTATTACTCTTTAAGATAATGAGGCACATTTTTGCTAGAGAAAGTTCCACTTGCTCATACTTTACATGGAGACTGTATATATGTATCAATTTTTTGATCTGACCACAATAAGTGTCTTCTACTTCTCCTTGACTTTAAACAACCTCTTTTTTACATGAGCTCACTTATACATAAAAAATCGTTGAGATAACAAATATGACCTAAGATTAAAAAATAAAGTGATGATTGCATTAGCTGTTTTTATTTAAACAGCGCTTTGAGTTTGAACTATGTTATACATAGTCATGCTAAAATAATCACTGAGAATTTTTTTTTTTTATCACTTTTGTAGTCTTAACAATCAAACTGAAATATAATAGCGGTTAATGAAAAAAACTAACTGATGAGAGTAACATAGAATTAATGAGGGAAGTGGTGATGGTGATTCAAATGAGGGAAAAAAATGATTTTTTTTTAATTAATTGGAAGGTCATATTATTTAAATTTTGATAGATTGCACAATATGGGGTAGGCCCCCTCCTCTCTTAAATTGAGAATGGTAGAAATCGAACACTATATCTCATGATGTTTTAAAAATAAGTTACCGCTTAACTACTTTTCAAAAAGAAAATGATATTTTTCTTTAGAAAGTATATATATTTATATCTTCACATTAGTTTTCATATAGTGTCATTTTTTGCAATTTTTTCTATAGTTCTAAATTTTCAAATTTTTTTTTCTTAATTTCTTAGTAGCAATTATTTTATATCAAGTCTTTTATCTCATATTCAAGAGAATTGGTTCAATAGGTAAAAATAATGTTTTCTCTTCTAGTTTATTAGAATTCAATTTTTTTGTGAAAAATATCTCAAAATTTTATCTTTAAATAAATCATATTAAACCTTACCGTACTTTGATCATTCATATAGTTTTTAGGTATTCAACAAATTCTTACTACGATATTGAATAAAACTAAAAAGGGAAGTCACAACTTTTGTCTTCACTTCATTACACTTATATGTACAACTAACAAAATAAGAAAATGCCAAATTATGTGAAAAAAAACTTGCAAGGTATGTCTGCCAAAAACTTGAGTAGTTTTTTTTTTTTTTTTCAATTAGAAGGTTATATATAACTTTAACACCGATTAATTGTATAATAGGAAAGTTCTTTCTTTTTATATTGACGACAGCATGAATTAAATCTTATATCTTATAATATTTTTAAAAATAAATTAACACTTAAATCTTCACAAAATCATGAATTTCCTTTATAAAATAAAAATTTTAAATATTTCTTTAAACAAGCAACAAGAATAGTTGATATGATTTATCATATAATAGAGAATAGTTACATCCTTTCAACTGCATGACGTATGAATTGAAATTTATATTTTATAATATTTTTGAACATAGATTATAAATTATTTGACTACTCATTTATTGACTAAAATACTTCATTTTAGTAGAACAACAAAAATTGAATTATTTTATACAAAATTTTCAATATATATATATATATATATTGAATGTGTTTATCATTTTAAGATTTTTTTTACATGAATCCATATTTTGAAGAAATGTGATTGCGAGTTGTGCATAGAGTAAGATTGGATCTCCTTGAATTCAACTTGTAACAGTCTCTCATTCCCTTTTCTATCAATTCTGACACAATGGCAGGTTTTATCTTTCTGTCCCTCTCAAAGCTCATCTTTTCACAATTCTTTTGTTTTTTGATTTTGACACTTCCATCATCACTTTTTTTTGCCTTCTATTTGCGTTGGGTTTTGTTCATCTCTCTCTCTCTCGATTTCTCACTCTCGTGTGAATAGAATATTTGGAAATTTCAGAGCTCATTTTATTCAATAATCTTATTATTATTATTATTATCATTAGGGTCAATTATATTTTTTTTCTAGATATTTTATTTTATTATATTATTTTATTTTTAATATTTAAAAAAATATTTATTTATTTTTTATAATTATTTTTTTACTATTTTATTCTTGTATAATGACAAATGAATTTAAAAAAATAAATATTATACATAAATAAATATTTTTTTAAAATATGAAAAATAAAATAATATAATACAACAAACACAGAAAGAAAAATATAATTTATCCTTATTATTATTATTATTATTATTATTATTATTATATAAATTAGAATACATGCAATTACTAAGGAATTCTTTTCAACTGTTTGTAGCTTGCTAGAATTTTTATAGAAGTTACAACTATTTTTGGTATATTACATTTTATAGTTAAATTTTAAAAATAAAAATATATTTTATTTTTATTGAATAAATATAAAATATTTAATTATATATCATAAGTCCAATTATAAAATGTAATATAAATTTTCTTAATTACTAATACTATTAAAAGAAATAAAATTTATTTATTTATTTCATTTCCGAGTGTAAAATATCAGAATTTTATTCATAATAAATTTTAAAAAATTAAAAATATCACAAGTTGAATCTAAAACCTTAAGTTTCAGGAATTAAAAAAGAAAGAAATTATTAGATGTACCATAAGAGAGTGAGTTCTATGCACAGAGGATTTAGATGTGGAGCTTACTTGCATGCATTCTGCAGTCTTAATAAACCATGGTCCCTCAAAAAATCCCTTAAATTTTTTTTTTTTTTGAAATTGACAATCCCTTAAATTTAAAAGCTCAAAAAATCTTATTCTCTCAGAATACTATACTAGTTACCAACTTTAATGTTGTGTTCTTAAGAAACAAAATGATGCTGTATATGATACAAATTGTTAAAAATATATTCAATTTGATGATTAATGATGATTATCAACTCACTGATTACTGAATGAATATAATTAGCTCATTAGTGCAAACTCAATACTTATCTTTTTATTGATGAAGATAAAGACATTACATTATTAATGAATTGTATAATAAAAAGTAGTCTTTTTTTTATGCAAAAATTAATTTCATAAATAAAAAATAACATAGATTTCAGCCCTATACATACTCATTTTTTCATCGTATGATTTCTAAGCTTGTTGATGAAAGAATTACAATTTTACTAATACCCATTGAGATGGACTAATAAAAAGTTATTTTTATTTAGAAAAATATATTAAACTCAAATTATAGTGTATGCAGTTAAGTTCATGTAAAATGGAGGTTTTTTTATCAATTGTTTTGCCAAATTAAATATGTATAATGATATTAAGGACAATAATAGTGTGTAATTGTCATGTCATTCTCTGATAATAATCATCAAATTGATATTTGATTTCGCAGAGAAAAAGCGTTATATATGTATTTATATATATAAAAAAAATATGAAATGGGTGTGTGTGGTCTCTTATCCAATACAATTCAGAGGTGCTTACCTCATGAATAAGAGGAAGATGGAGTATGGAGTTCCTTTTCTTTGGGGTAATCATCTATTTTTGGCTCTTATTTTCTACTCCAAATCTCTAAAGATACATCACAATATCATTTCATATCTCTTAACCTCTTTCTCTTCTTCTAGGCTGCTACCACTTTCACTTCTCTTTCACTTTCTGTCTTTAAAAAAAAAAAAAAAAATATCATAGCTACCCATTTTAGATATCAAACCCTACCCACATTTTCTTCTTTTCTTATATATATATATATATATATATATATATATATATATATATTAAGTTCATTTTTTAGAAAAAAAAAATTAGATGGCAAGGTTGTTGTCTTAATTAACAAGATACCTTACACGTCTTCCCTTTGTAATTTACTGGTTCAAGTGATAGATATTATAAGGTGATGTCATGAGTTTAATTCCTCACTCTCTCTTCACCTCCCAGTTGTTTAGAAAAAAAAAAAAATAATATACCTCCCACCTACACCATAGGAGAGTTTATCTCTTTCAAGCTACTAGGACAAACCCAGTTAATTTCACTTACAGGATTAAAATTATTGACATCGCTGATAGCTGTTAGTTGTGACCGGTAGATAAAAAAGTATGAATAGATGGTAATTGATTAATGTTAAGTATTTGATAAAAATATTTATAATTATTGTTTATATATTTAACACTCGTTACAAATATTACTTAATTTTTTGAAATTTCTAAAAATTATAGTTACTATTGATTACTGTTATTTTGAAAATTTATCATACATAAAACATATTAATTTTAAGGAATATTTTACATTCAAAAATTTTAAATATTCAAAATAACATAAATAAGTACAAAAAATACAATTTAATATACTTTTACTACTTTTAAGAAAAATAAAAATACATCTAATACATATAGGTATTGAAAAATAAATAAAAAAATTATAGTATAAAAAGTAGATATACTGAATATATATATATATATATATATATATATATATATATATTCAGAAACTGTTAAAAATAATAATAAAATATGTGAAAAAGTTAGCATCATAAAAAATAAGAGAAAAATATCATAATTACTTAAATTAATCGTGACTTTATGTGATATGTGAATTGTAAATTGATGTAAATTTTGTTTGATTAATTTAAATTATAAATAAAATAAAGAACTATAAATTAATTAACTTTAGAAAATAGGTATTCACATCCTTTCAATTTTACTAATTAGCAAATTAACTAAAAATTGTTGAATTACAATACCTTTAATATATAATGACTTTGTTGGATTCTTTTAATTTTATCAATTAGCACTCTAAAACTTACTCATTTTACACTGGTATCAAATGCGATTCAAGCAAGCATCTCGAAGGCGCAATGAAGAAAAGATTGGAGCCCTATGAGGAGGCACATTTATACTTGTAAAACAACATCGCTATATAATTGATTTAGCTAGCATTAATTCCCTGGAAATCATGGATTAATATTAAATTTTATAAAACAGATAACATTTTTTTATATTTTTCGAATAATTTTTAGATCAATAAAATAAAATTTAATATTTATAAATATTACAAAAATGCATACATATTGTGATAAAATTATTTATAATTTTATTAAGTTAATATGAAAGCAAATGTACGTGTCATTTTCACAAAAAAAAAAAAAACTAAGAATTTGAAATTGCATTGTACTTTCATTAATTTATTTTTTAATTGACAAACTAAATTTCGAAAACTTTACTTATGGTATTTAATATAAAATAATTTTTTATAATATTATGTGACAATAGTTTATAGTAATAATTTTTTTATGACATGTATATAATCATAAAAAACTAGCAAAATGAAAAAAAATAATAGTTACCTTTACATATGAGGTGAACTTAATAATTTATCTTAAAAATTAATTACATATTAAATACTAAAATAACGAAACACAAAATAATATAATTAGAGAAAAAAAATTTAGTAAAAGAAATTAGGGAAAAGTAGTGATACCTCATACCAATAACTTATTCTAATAAGGACTATAATCCTCCATTAATGATGAAGGATGCTCAATTCTTGCACACCAAGAAAACTGAGTTCTACATGCTTAAGAACTCTCATCAAGGAATCCAAATCATATTAGGTTTGAGTCAATATCTCCCCTATGTATACTCCTCATAATTCTCTTATTTAGTCACTCTATTACATCTTCTATTCATGTTTTACATATTTTTCTATGTTCTTTATATTTTTCTCACAAATACTGACTTAAACTTTGAAGTATTTGTGAGGAAAACTCCACCCATTTATCCAACCTATTCTCGTCAATGTAGATTCTATGGTAAAAATTCAGTTTGGTGTTATCAAGTACAAAAAACTACCTTGTGGTTTCACTCATTTTCACTTAGAGGGATGTGATTTTTTTACAATAAAGAGTTATCCTCTATGATTCAGTTCTTGAGCAACTTGAGGCAAATCACACTAACACTGTTAGAAATGATTATATGACATAGGTAAAATTGAAATTTTAGGCTGGTTACAAGTTTTAATCTCTAATTGAAAATAAATGAAATATGAATAAATTAATACTTTTTAATTTTTGTTATTTGATATTTTTATTAATTTTTTTAAAAGAACCACATATTTTATAAAAAAGAGTTATATATTTTATAAAAATAAAAATTTTTTGCAAGTACCACAAGTTACTTTTTTTAAATTTAAAATATTTTATAAAATTATAAAAGTAATTTTATTTTATTTACAATGAAATAATAAAAAGAATAAGAATCACAAATATCCTTAAATAAAGTAAAAAAATTAATTAATATAAAAATACAAAAATATATCTTTATATTTCTTTCATAAATTAAAATAAATATTCTTAAATAAAAAAAGTCATTTTATTATAGAATAAACTCATTAAAAAGTACAAATATTATCTTATATGGTTTCATTCACTTTCAATTAGAAACTAAAATTTATAGTCATTATGAAATTTCAATTTTGGTCATCATTTTAAATGGTGCTAAATGTAAATTGCTTCTAGTTGTTAACATATTGAATCATAGAGTAGCTTTTTAATACAAGAAATACCATATATCTCTAAGTGAAAACAAATGAAACGGAATAGTTATTTGTATTTCCCAAAAAAAATTATGTATATATAGTCCTTAGATGGGAGAAAAACTATAGTAACCATAACGATGATAAAATAAAATAAAAATTATTTCTCATAATATATATATATATATATATATATATATATATAAGAACAGATGACAACATAAATGAGGTGTTGGCAACTTAAAATCAATAAAGTTATACACATGACAATTTAAACCTCAGTAATTTTTAACTCTTCCTTGATATGCTTTAGTTTAGACTCCTAATTGATAATTTTTTTTTTCAAAAAAAAAAAAAAAAAGCTAGAATTATTAAAAGCATCAAGTTCAAGACAATTTTTTTCAAATGAAAAATTTTCATTGCATCACTACCATCTTTACTGGGATTTGGTTTCAAAATAGGTTGTGGTTGAATATTACTTTCACTTTCAGAGGGATAAAGAAACATAAAAATGGGGAAAGTGACTTCAGTATAGTTTAATACTTTTGTGTTTCATTTTTGCCCAAAATTGACAGAAGCTAAAGGAGGACCACAGAAGAAAAGAGTAAACATTTGTTCAAAACAAAACAAAATTGACAGAAGCTATATATGCCTTGTTAGGGTCATTCGCTTAGTTTTATATTATTAGCACCTTGTCATAATTGCTAATCAATGTAAGTTCCACCTGCTGTCTTCATTAGTTGAGAGTTGATTGCTTATGTGTTTTAATGGATTAGGCACCGATTTGTTAATATAAATATGCAATTACTTCAGAAAAAGATTAAAAAAAACAGGAAAATTATAGATAAAACAAAAAAAATGAAATCCCAGTTCAGAACAAAATAATGGCGTGCAAAAATGACCCAACCCACCAATGCCACTGTTGGAATTTGAAGAGGGTGGAGGTGGGGATGAACAAAAATCCAGACATGCTCTCAAGCTTGACATGATCATATTTCAATTAAACAGCATACCTTACCGGCAGTTTCGCAATTTTCTGATGGGACATCAAAACTGCATAAATCTTAGCTGTTTCATTTGCACGTTTGCCTTTTGCCCCATTCTGCTTCAAGTAACAGGATGGATACGCTAATGGTCATACACAAAGCAATGCAAAATACAAAGTAAGGAAACTTGCAAACTACTAACGGTGTATATGTATATACAACTTTCACATCTAATACTTTAAGTATTGTACATGCCTATGTAAATAATTAGAAATTTTCGGGTCCAATGGTGTAGCTGTAATACACTCCCAGAATCAATTAATTCAGTTGCATCTCAACATACCAAATCCAATACATACAAGCAGTATCAAACAGTGGAGTGCCAGGGCAATGCTCCACACTGGTAGAACCAATCACGTTATTAAGAAAACCAGCAGCCACTTAAAATCATAAATCAAGTAGAACCAGACCAAAACTTGAAACTGATCGAGCCGCAAAAAATTGGAGGCAATTATTCCGATATTTAACAGTAATAACACTCTTCAATATTGCTCATTCAGGCATAAAAATACTTGCAGCTGCAACTAAAAATAACACACTTGCATAATACATTTGAATGATGAATACCCACAAGCCATTTACTTCAGCACTTCCAGATTACTGAAACGAACCTCCACCACCACACAGAAAATATTCACAACAACTAAGTCACAGCCATGAAAATTATCCTTAAGCCAATAGAAGGCAATCTCATCCGTTACCTCCCCCCGCGCTTATTTGCAAATTCTCGTCTAATCCAAGTTGAGTAACGGGGTTCTGATTGGGAGCCATTCTCTCCAAATCCTCTCGCTTCCATCTTACCCTCCCTTCCAATTTGTTGCCTTCTCCTATGAGGTTCAGACTTGGGAGAATTTAACCTCTTTGTTTTTTCCAAGTCCAACGGTTCAATCCCCTGCAAATCAAGTTCTGGAACAAAGCCAGTAGGCCGTTTTGCTTCATCCATTTTTCTAAATGTAATGGATATCCTGTGAGATTGACAAAGGGGCAAAACATTAAGTTTACAAGACTCATCAAGACCAGCAATCATGACCTCACAATGAGCATCAAGATTTAACTTGTACCTCTTTGTAGGAACTGATGGCACACAGTGCTTAGACACATCGGCTGCATTCCCATTTAAGACAAGAACAGATCTGGCAGGACCAAAAGGTAATTGTAAGACTTCCATTTTGTAACAAGAATGAAGTGTAGGAGCACACCAAGTAATAATTGCAACATGCAGAAAAATTACTTGGGAAAAAAAAAAATAAACGCAATTGAATTCATGTAGAGCATTGCATATACACTTACCCCACAGGCAGGGGGATTGCAATCGATCCAGAAAACTCACCAGCACCCACAACCTTCAAGTTAGATCCAAAAACTATATCGCACTCACTAACAAAGGACACTGTACAGAAAGGTCGGACAAAGTCATGATTGTCAATATGTGGAGGTATACAGTCCCCTTCATTGTAAATGTTAACAATGCAACTATCAGGCACACAATTTGGAGGGAGAACATGCCATCCGACCAGCCTTCTAATAATCACTTTGAAGAGGTGAGGTATAGGATCTACAGTTTCATTCCGGAGAATGCCAGGTGGGTTACCATTTTTGTCCTACAAATGGAATATCAAAATTGCAAGCACAATGTCAAACTGATATTCAGATAATGTAAAAAGTGGTAACTTCACTAATGGACAGCCAAATTGGATGAAAAGATTCTGTTACAAATTAAAAAAAAAAATCCATCAAAAAAGAAAAATATAACTCAAAACCAACAAACAAATATGCATTGCGGATTGAGAAATTCAATGTTATAACAAATAAATGTCAATAGTGATCAGCTTCAATTGTTTCCTTTCTCTTTGAATAGGAGCAATAACAATAAAAAATAAAGGATAAGTCCACACTCAAAAATAAAAGAGAGAGCCTATGAGGACTCAATGAAAGAGGGGGAATCCGGTTTCTTTAACAAATTGTAAGAATCATGAGGTTCTAGAAATTGAAAGATTCATCAACTAATATGTTGAATCTTGATTCTCATAATCAACTCAAATCATCAAATAAAGAAATACTGAATTTTGAATTTAATTGTTCTAATGACTCCAATTGCAAGCTTTTATATTTAATAAGAGTCAGCAAGTTATTGATAAACTTTGTAGAGCCAGAACTTACTGTTGCATAGTTGTAACAACAACCAAATTGTATAGTAACACGCCCTTTGCCTCTCATCCACTTTTGTGGAGCTGTATATGTTCTCTCTACAAGAAAATATCAGAAAATTAAACTAGTTAATGAAAACATGGTGTTGCACACTTACTGAAAAAATATCAAAAAACTTTTTCTATAATTTAGTTCACAAAAGATGTAAGTATAAACATTTTGGAATAACATAGATTCCTTATCTATAAAAACAAAGACATGTTTACCAGCATTCCCATTTTGAGGCTTCCAGCTTGTAGGTCAAAAGATTCCCAGTCAATGTTTACCAGGATCCCTTGCCTTCCAATTTGATTGGATAATCTTAGGTCCACATATATATATATATATATACACAACAACATAACATCAAGATCAATTTAAGATAAATTATCATGTGATAAATGATCAAATGTTGACTATTAAATATGAACTGGCACATGGACAGATTCTCCTAAACGAACCACAACCCAAATAGCAATCTCACTAAGCCTACTCTTACCCAAAATCATTTGAAGTATCCAACCATGATCCCATACACTTAATAGGTATGGTAAATCGCATTTTAGGTAACTTGCTCCCACTAAATTGAAATATGACTATAACTCATCAACTAGGAACTGTAAAATTCAATAGGTCAATATGAGAACTCATCAACTAGGAACTGTAAAATTCAATAGGTCAATATGAGAACTCATCAACTAGGATCATAAAATTCAACAACTCACTGATTGATTTCCTCTCAGCAAGAACTAAAAAGAATTAAACTGACCCACCCATCAGCAAACAAATTTCTTGCCAGCAGGATCAAATATTATCATCATAGAGGAAAAATAAAACAAAATCATGAACTCCAATTAAATTGGAGCTATATTTGCAGTTGACTTTCACCGTTTAATTGCTATCAGAAATCAAGCAATAACTTCCCTACAAAACCCAAATAGACTGAAATTTATGTCACTGACATAAATTGAAATTAATGGCTTCCTTATCTCCTAACTCTTTATCAAAAGCCTTTGAAAAAAGAGAAAACCAATAAAATTATTGAAACATTCACAAAATTTGAGAATCACAGTTATCATAAGTAGGAGACAATAAAAGAGAAAACATGGTGAGACCATTGACACTTTCCTTATTTTCCTTGAGGATATACATCAACAATCAAAATTCTAGGGTTGCTTCTCATTATTCCCATGCATGTCTAACATACATCAGAAGAGCCTTTTTGTGAAATTAGAAGCTGTTGGCACGTAAATCAGATACTAATTTAATTAGCATGTATAGAAGAAATAAAAGATGTCATGGCATGCATAATCAATCATCTTAGCTAACCTCAATAAGGAGAAGCTCAAGCATTTTACCAGCAATACAAAAATGGATGGTTTGCACAAAGAAAAAAAAAAGAAAATAAAGTGGTTTTCTGAATTAGTCACCCCTACACGGTTTCTTTATGATTGTCAAAATGGTCAATGCCATATAACAAAATATGACATTGATGGGTGCAGGGCAGCCAACCTTTTAGTAGTCCTCTTTTTCCCATCTCCTCAAGTTCATCTACAAAATTAACTATCCTGTTCTGCTCTGCAGCGCTGAAAACACCAGTGTGGAGTTCAAGTCCTCAAGAATGTTTACAATCTTCCCCTTTAACCCTCTCTAAACATATAAAATCCTTCTTTCTTTTCACCCTCTTAAAACGTATGGACTCTCTTTGTTCCCTTGGCAACTTGGGCTTCTCATCCTTTGATATCTTCAACTCCTCCCCTAAGGAAGCAGTTATATTTACCATCCGCTCGTTCAACTCCCTTTGTTCATCCTCCTCCTCTTCCTCTACCTCAAGCTCATCTTCTTGAGCCATGTCAGCCCAAGACATTCGATTAGCTGGACTCTGAATTGAAGGCCGTGCACCAAGTATTCCGCTTGTAGAAGGTTGAGACCACCCATGAGCACCATCTTTCCAACTAACTAAAGAATTCGTGTCATCTCCATCACCATCTCCATCTTTAAAACTTCCGGCTGAATTGTTGTCCCGGTAGTCATCACAGCAATTCTCATGTGAATCCACAATGCTTGGGGTGGCATCAGCATCACGTTCTACAACCACAATCCCCAAATACAACGTCAAATATTCTAGTTAGACACAATAAAAATCCCATCTTTAACATGCTAAACTTAAACCCTAACATCGATAACAAACAATTGCAATTTATAAAAAATACCCAGAAAATTAAACAGGTAAAGAAAGAAAACCCATAAATTGAAAGAGCAATTTATTATTAAATTTGAAAAGAGAGAGAGAGAGAGAGAGAGAAGTACCGACCGAGGTCCAGAGAACGAATGCGGTGGGAGAGAATTTGAGTGCAACGATGGCAGAGACCTCTGGAGAGAAAAGGGAGCCAAGTAATAAGGAACTCCGAAGCAATTCGGAGATCAGACGGCTGATATTGAAGGAGGAAAGGATCGTCCTTTCTGATGCGGTCGAGATCGGTCATCACTGTGCCTAATAGAGAGAGAGAGAGAAAGGGAGAGAGAGAGAGCAGAGATTTTTCAGTTGCAAATTGCAAAATTTTGTGTGGAGTTGAAGAATGCGGATTTTGTGACTAATAAAGGTTCAGTTGTTGCCCGTGTCATTAAGTAATTCTCTCTATTAGCTTCACAAATATTTCTATTAGCTTCACAAATCACAAAGATTTTGTGATTTTTTATTGGTTTATAAAAAATTGTCCTATTTTTTTTTTTAAATAATTACACGCTTACTTTTGTTTAAGAGTGTCTTTTTTTTTTCTGATTTAATTTTAAGTGTGAATTTTTTTATTTCTTCTCTTTTTATCTTTATTTTCTCCTCCCATTATTTTTTCTTTCCTTTTTTATTTTTATTTTTATTTTTTCTTTCTTTCTTTTTTTTATTCTTATTTTTTCTTTTTCTTTGTTTATGTTTATTTTCTCCTCATTTTTCTTTCATCCTTTTTTTCTTCTTTTTTTTTAATTTTATTTTTTCTTCTCTCCTTCTTTTTTTATTTCTTTTTTACATGATGATATTTATAATACTCGACAAGTGCTTCATAATCTTTTATGAAAAGTAATGGGAGACCATTACTGCAAAATAAAAGCACATATAATAATAATAATAATAATAATAAGAATAATAATAATAATAATAATAATTATTATTATTATTATTAAATTTTAAAATTTATTAAAAAATTAAATGACAAAAAAATACACATAATTTAATTTTAAAAAAAATTACAATTGACATATTCAAATTATAAAACCTAAAATAGCTTTCAATAAGTAATTAAAATTTCAAAGAGACAGTTAAGAATGAAGTTAATAGAAGACCTGAAGTTTGTAAGAAATTCATATATGTGTTTTTGTGTGTGTATATATATATATAGACACACTTGATAGGAAAATTTTCATTCATTATTATATAAAAATTGGATAATTTAGTCATTTACTAATAAAAATTAAATTAAATTAATTAAAATATAATTCTAATTTAATTGAAAGTATATTTCCTATTTTAATTACGTTAACTTGTATTTTATCTCTAATAAAAATTAAAATTCTAATTTAATTAATTTTTTTATATATATTTCTTATTCTAATTAGGTTAACCTCTATTTTATTTCTAATAAAAATTAAATTAATCAAAATGTAATTGTAATTTAATTAAGAATATATTTCCTATTTAATTAGGTTGACTTCTATGATATCTCTAATAAAATTAAATTAATTAAAATATAATTATAATTTAATTGAAAGTATATCTTATACTCTAAATAGGTTAATTTCTATTTTATCTCTAATAAAAACTAAATTAATTAAAGTACAATTCTAATTTAATTGAAAGTATGTTTCCTATTTTAATTAGGTTAACTTATATTTTATCTCTAACAAAATTAAATTAATTAAAAATTTAATTAAACTAATTAAATTAATTAATTATAATATAATAACTTTGTTAAAAAAAAAATATTCTTTTCTATTTTGATTAGGTTTACTTATATTTTATCTAATATAAATAAAATTAGTTAACATAATTTTATAAGTCTTATTATATTATATTATATTATATTATATTATATTTAATAAGTAAATAATTAAAATCAAAATTAATAAATTTTATAAAATAATTAATTATGAAAATATTAATGAATATTTTTGTCTTTAAATAGAAAGTTCATAAAGAATGTAATAAATTACTATACTATAACTCTATCAAGTTTGTAAAAATAGATTCTTATTTAGATAAAAAGATATTGAAATAATGTTGTATAATTGTTCAAATAGAAAATTTATTGAAATTAACAATATCAAGATCGAAAAATTAGATGATTGTACAAATAAAATAATACTCTTAATATATTTAAATACTTATTAAATTAAAGTTTAGTAAGTAAATAATATAACTAAAATTTATTAAAATTTTTTATCCTATATCCATAATCTTATTTTAAAAACTAGAAAATATAATTTATTTGAGAGTAGTATTTTTGTAAGAAAAGAAGTATTTTGTTTTTAGATATTTTTATAAAATTTAATAAAAAGAGTTAAAATTAAATTAATTAATTTTAATAATTTAATTTTTAATTCAAATTAAAAATTACATTAAATTACTTTTTGAGTAAATAAAATTATTAATATTAAAAATATTGAAGAAATGAAGTATCACTACTCAAATAAAAAATTTAATAAAATCATAATAAATATAATAAATTATATGTTTAATGATATTGGAATATTTAAATTGTTATGTAAAAATATAATTTTTTATTACTTTATAAATTTTTTATTAAGAAAATAAATAATAATTTTTTATTATTTTATAATTAATTATGATATTAATATTTTTTATATAAAATTAGTTCTTGAGTTAAAAAAAATATTAATTATAAGAAAATTGAAAGATTATCATATAATTATTTAAATAACAAATTTATTGAAATTGAAATGAATTATAACTATATTAAATTAATATCAAATTTTTTATATAAACAAATATATATATATATATATATATATATATATATATATATATATATATATATATATATATATATATATATATATATATATATATATATATATATACTAGTAAACAACCACATGTTTCATATGTGAACAAAAAATTATTTGACTTATGATATATAATAAATAAACAATTAAACTTATTATTATTATTATTATTATTATTATTATTATTATTATTATTATTATTATTATTATTATTATTATTATTAAATACAGATTTTAAAAATAATAACAGTGTTATTTATTTATATAAAAATTTGATATTAACTTAAAGCAGTTATAATTCATTAAAATTTTTATAAATCCTTTATTTAAATAATTATATGGTATTATTTCAATATTTTTTACAATTAATTTTTCTCAACTCTAGAAATGATTTCGTATAAAAAAAAACTATGGTCAACATTAATAGTAAGATAATAAAAAATTATTAGTTATTGTTAATTAAAAATTTAAAAATAGTAAAAGTTATATTTTCTTTATAAAATAATTTAAATATTATAAGCACATTAAATTATTATTTATTACAATTTTAGTAAATTTTTATTTAAGCTGACACTTTATTTCTTCAATTGTCATGACCCAAATAGGGAAGTCATGATCGGCGTTAGGAAACGAGAATTCTCACGAATCCAGAATCCGTAGTAAGTCTTAAAAAATAAAAATATATGCAAACATAATACCAAAATACATCATAATTAAAATTTTAATTAATATAAATAAATCCTTATCTCATAATATAATAAAATATATTCATAAAATTATTCAAATACAAAAACTCTATCTAATACAATACAGATACTAAAACAAGAAGCACTACCACTGCAACGTTTACTAAAATACAAGAAAAATACTGGTTTAATATTTACATAAATCGACCGAGGAGGAAAGAGTATGATGAATAAATCTAATTGGGAGGTCTGAAGTAGAAGATCTTAAAAAAAATATTGAGGGGAGTCAGAACTTACTAAATGAATTACTATTATATATATATGCATAAAACCTAACAATACAGATATTCAAGCATCAGTATAATAATATTATATTTTTATATTTATTTATTTATACATGCATTGCATACAAATGCTCGAAATCACATTTTTGATAAACGAATAAATGCAATAATATTTAGGTGGAGGACCGGAGCAGAACCTTAAAATATTCCGCAACCTCGATTATTGAATCTCACTAGCTAACAAGCTCACTTAATTCCAAAATATTTCTCTTATCAATTTTTGAACAGTAGACTGACCCTGAGACACTAAGTTAATTGAACTCCTACAGTCTCACAGTCAGCATGATTAGTCCTGAGACAATAGATAAACCGAGCTCTCGCAATCACATCACTCTCTCACCAAAAATCTCAATAATCAATTATTCATATCTCACATCAATAAATTCCATAATATCAATTATAACATTTTAACATACTGGTGCACACACAATCCTAATATAACCTACTACTATCCTCTAAAATATTTTATAAAAAATAATTAAATAAATGAAATCATATTAAATATGTAAAATATCCAATTTATACAAATAAATATTCAACTTTATATATATATGCAAACAAACATACATATATATTAACAATAACAATTAATATTTAATGCAACATGACATAATAAAATTCATATTTTATTAAAAACATAGATACCAATAATTTTTCTACATGCACTGCATATATGATTCAAAATAATTATTCTCAATTATATATATGGAAACATATATATAAATATTAACAATAATAAATATAATTTAATGAAATAAGTATAATTAAATTCATATTTATTTAAAACATATGGATGCTTATAATATTTATCTACAAGCAATGTATTCATATAATAATAACTCATAATTGTGCACTCCTCTAAAATAACTAGACTGGCCTGATCTTATAGGCCTCGATCTTGATGAAACTATAGAAAAATAAATAATAATAATAATAATATTAGAATTAAATTCCTAATTTTATACATCTAGAATTTCTAAAGAACAACTCGATCTAGGATACGACTCAACAAAAATTTAAAACTCATGACCGACTAGATGTCACGTTTTACAATAATTTTATTGAAAATTTGGCAGAATTTCCTTTATAAAACGGATATCTTTCTATTAAAATTAGAACCAATCCTACACGCAAACATACTTTAAATATACACAAAATGGTCAACTTCTCAAGTTGGGCTCCTGAACTACATAAATTGCCCAATCGAAAACCAATATACACAAAAATTAATAATATAATAATAAATATTAAAAGTCATTAAAATCCATTAAAATTAATAAAATACCACAACTTAACTTATTCAAATAATAGAAACATAAAAGATATTTATTTTCAAAATAAATAATAAATCCCAAATATAATTAAATAATATTAATAAAATCCATTTTTTAAATATTCAAAATTAAATAGCATAAATTATCAAGAATTATTTAAATTGCTCAAATATATGATAAAAATAGCTAAAATTTTATTTAATCATATAAATAATAAATAGAACTATTATTTGAATATATTTCCAGAAATTATTATTAATTAGCTAAAAATAGTAAATAATTCATAAAAATTATTTTAATACTATTAATTACTCAAAAATTATCCAAAACATAATAATTAACAATAATTTCAATTAAAATAAAAAATTTACTAATTTATACTAATTTTTTCAAAAATTCAGTTTTCACATAAACATTCAAAAATTCATAATAAATAATCGGAGCGCAATTTCAATAAACTTTCTTAATGAAATATGCTTAAAATGATTAGTAGAATTTATTAAAAATATAATTTTTTCTAGCTCGGAATAGTACATTAACTGTAACCCCAAGCTCGGAAATTCAAAATTTTTAGAAAAATAAATAAAAATCACATTTAGCTTCCTCACAACTTCTATAACAATTAATCTCAAAGCAATAATAGCTAATAAAATCAAATAAAGGATTAAACTAACAAAAAATTCAAAATATTAAAAAACAAATTATACAAAAACGGGATAGTTATCGGAGTCGAAACTCGAAATGGTTTGAAAATTTGAAAAGCCTGAATGATGAACTTCCAAAAGAGCCCAATGTTTGCCTTCGTCATTACCGGAATTGTCTCTGGTGAGCAATGGAAGTTCCAGCCAAAAAAAGAAAAAAGCTAAGAAGAAAAGAAAAAAAAAAGAAAGCAACTAAATAATTATTAAAAATAAAAATTAAACTTTAATTTCAAAATAATATTAATATGAAATAATAAAGCAAATACTAACACTAGAATTTAATTTAATTCAACTAAATAATTATTAAAAATAAAAATTAAACTTTAATTTCGAAATAATAATGATATGAAATGATAAAGCAAATACTAATACTAGAATTTAATTTAATTTCATAAATAATAATATCAATAATATTAAAATAATATTCAACACTAAATATTCAAATTTAATTTCACAAATTAATTAATATTATAATTTAATAAAATAATTATTAATATTGTAAATCTCAGAAATTAATTTAATAATTTATAAAATATCGGGTTATAACATCAATATTCTTACTATTAATTTTATTATTTACACAAAAATGTAATTTTTAAGTTCAACTAATAGTTAAATGATAAATATTAATTAATTTAATTTTAACTCTTTTTTACTAAATTTTACAAAAATATCTAAAAATGATAATTATACTACTTTTCTCATAGAAAATATACTTTCAAACAAATTATATACTATATCTTCTATTTATTAATTTTTAATTTATAAAAATATTTACATTTGAACCAAATTATATACTTTTCCTATTTTCATAAAATTTAATAATTTTGATTTTAATTATTTACTTATTAAATTAATATAGTAAGACTTATAAAATTATGCTATCTAATTTGATTTATTAGATAAAATATAAGTGGACTTAATTAAAATAGAAAAATACATATTTTTAACAAAATTATCACTAAAATTTTAATTAATTTAATTTTGTTAGAAATAAAATATAAATTAACATAATTAAAATAGGAAAATACTTTCAATTAGATTAGATTTATATGTTAATTAATTTCATTTTTATTAGAGATAAAATAAAAGTTAAACTAATTGGAATAGAAATATAATTTCAATTAAATTAAAATTACATTTTAATTTAATTAATTTAATTTTGTTAGATATAAAATAGAAGTTAACCTAATTAAAATAGGAAACATACTTATAATTGTATTAGAATTATATTTTAATTAAATTAATTTTTATTAGAGAGAAAATATATGTTAACCTAATTAGAATATAAAATATACTTTTAATTAAATTAAAATTTTTATTAGAGATAAAATTGAAGTTTACCTAATTAAACTGGGAAATATAGTTAACTTAATTAAAATAGGAAATATACTTTCAATTACATTAAAATTATTTTTTAGTTAATTCAATTTTTATTAAAGATAAAATGTCACGATCTAAATTGGAAAGTCATGATTGGTGCTAGGGAATGAGAATTTTCATGAATTTGGAACCCATAACAAACCTAAAAAGAATAAAAACACATGCAAACATACCATAAAAATACATCAGAATTAAAACTTTAAATAATATAAAAGAAATCCATATCATAATATAATAAAATATATTCATACAACTCTTCAAATACATAATCACTATCTAATACAGTACAGATACTAAAAACAAGAAGCATTACTATTGCAGCGTTTACTAAAATACAAGAAAAGTGTTGACATTAGCAATAATCAATCTTAGTTTTTGATATTAACAAACTTAATTTTGAGCATTTAATTTGTTTGTTTAAGTTTGTATAAGTTAGAACTCTATTGGAAGTTAAAATGAAGTATGAATATCTTGGGTTGATTCGACCTTTGAGATTCAAGGAGGTTTTTGACATCCTTAGAGTTTTATAATTGATACCCCATATCAGTATCCTATTCTAATAGGGGTTATATTCCCCCAAAGAGGAGGATTACTTGAATAAGAAAAAAACTTAATAAGGAATTCTATTTCAATTAGGAAAATTACTCTATAAAGGAAGTCTCATTCTTTCCTAAATAAGGTAATTCTACAAAGCTAAGCAATCATATTCCTAAGAGGTTTGAGCAATACTTTCTCCTATAAATACATCTTATGTCATTCATTCTCATCATACAACATCACCAAAACATCATTCCATCACCACATCATCTAAGCAATCACTATTTATTCTCTATTCTATTATGCCTATTCGCTTTGTTATTTTTTTTTCTTATACTATTATTAATTTAAGTTGGGATTTTTTTTATAAACATCACCAAAACATCATTCCGAATGTTTATAGGGAAAACTCCGCCCTTTTACCCGTTCTCCTCCTCAATGCAGGTTCCACAAACAAAATATCAATTTGGAGTTATCAAGTGGCGCCGTTTGTGGGAAAACCTAACTTATTTTAGTTTGCTTTAAAATAAAATAATCAAAAGCTAGACACAACTAAATTAAAAAATCCCAAATTATCTTTGCTTATTGAAAACATTGCTCAACAATTCAAGCATTCAATTAAATTTTTCACCAGAGTTTCTACATGCTGATTATAAAGGAATAAGTCTGGCGGGCCTTGTTTTAGGCCCTAAATCACCCATATATGTATATGTATATGCACATCTCGCTTTTGCAGGGTTTCACATGGTTCTTTGGATTCTTTTATCCAAAATCAATATTATATCTGATCCAAAAAATAAGAAATAATAAAAGGATAGAGAATGAATCATGGCAACATCAGGAGAAACAAAAGCTTTTCTTGTTTTGAGTGTTCAGATAAAGAAAGGAAAAAGGGCATAACGAAGTAAAGATCATAGCCACCACATTAGATGAGGACGATATAATTAATGAGTTTACGATGGGAAACCAATGGATCTGATTATCATCATCCATGAGCAAGGTACCTTCAAGAACTAATATTTACAGAAGACGAAGGACATAATGGGCAAACTACTAGTCAAAGTTGACTACTAAATCCTTTATTTTAGGCATCAACAAAAATGTTAACTTGTCCAGGAGATAAATCTTTTACTAAGATCATTAACCAAGTTATGCTACATCACAATCCTGCAGCTCAAATTGTCAAGCTTTTTCTCAATACTCTTTCCGAGGATCAGGTACCCCTACTCGTTGAATCTTTGATCCATTATGCTTTTAAACTTGAAGTTCAACATCTTTATATCCATGTTAAGTGCCTTTTAAAGCCCACCAAAGCTCTAAATTTCCTCATCGGTGAATCTTTAACAACACTCAGGGTCCACATTATGAGAGGAGCATAAAGTGGCCTTAAGGAGCCAAAATATCCGAGCGTCAAAAACCCCATGTAAGGCTTTATAAAGTCAAAAATCTTTGCTGGTATGCCCACCAGGCACCAACTTCATGTGCATCCATGGGGCATCGACTCCATGAGAAGCCTACCGAGCTCTGTGGCTCCAAATCCTAAGTTAATCGATTACCTAGGTTTGTCATTTTCTAATTTATGGGAATCTCGGAGCACCTGATTTTGGAGCAAGTTATCTTGGAGCTAGGCTATTTCTTTAATATCGAGTTTGATTGCCGGAAACACTGTAAAAAGTTTATTCAGCAACTGCCTATCTATACAAATTTGTTATTGATGATTTTTACACAATTTGAGCATTTGAGTATCCGAGTTTGAACATCAAAGAGTCCGAGTAAGTGTCTGAGTAGCAAGAGATTGAATCATAGCCTGTGTATTAACTAGTCTATTCCATGGCCAATGAATCATGCAATTTTTTGTAAATAATATATAAGAACACAACCGTCATCTTTTTTCTTTATCCAATCTAATGGCCATGAAAAACCCGAGCTCCGAGCTCTAAGCACCTAGTATCCATCCAGTCCCAAGGTAACCATGCACTAAAGCATTGGATATTCGAGCAATGTCTAAGCACTAAAGCTCCATTAGCTATTAAACCATGAACCTCGATCATCTACACAGCCTCCAAGTACAAGTTCATATGCTTAGTATTAAGTATCCAACAAAGCTTTAACCATTGAGCTTTAGAGCATCAACGCCTAAAAACAATCAGACATCTAATTATAGTTCTAAGTATATTAATACCACATGTCATGCTCATGGGATTCTCAGAGCACCTGCTTTTAAACCAAGTTGTCACGGAACTAGATTCAGTTGACATATTCTATTCATGATTTTGAGTTTGATAGTTGGACAAATTACATAAATTATTGAACAACTATCAGTTTTTATATCCAGTTGTTCAGTTTTAATAGAGCTTAAAGCAGCAGTAAATGGATGACTAAGCAATAAGGTGCTGCTCATTTCTATTAAATGATTGCTGCTCACGTATTTGAGAAAAGACATGAAAGACTATCATAGAGACCTATTCACAAAGTTTGAAGATTCATCCATCGTTAGCAAATTTAGAACTATGTTCAAAATTTCTTGATAGTAGAGACTTATCCATTAACTTTGTTTGATCTGAAGGTCGGTAACTCTGAAAGTAACTTTAAATAGAAAACACTGAGTAACCATTGAAGCCTTTAAGTACCAAGACCATAGGTTTATTTCTGAGCACCATCCGAGTAACAAAAATATTTTTAAGTTTTAAACGCTGAGCATCGAAGCCTTGGATACCCAAGCATTAACTCTAAATGAATATCCACCGCCAAACGCCATCTTCATAGGCACTCAAACTCCTAGTAATAAGCAATTATAGAGAGTCGACCATTCACTTCATGGGCATTCACTAAGCTCAGAGCATCGAATTTGTTGAGCATTAGAGTTTAAGTTCTAGATGCTGAACTTCAAGCATTGAACTTCAAGGTACTGAGACCTACAGATATGCAGACAACTGGGTCTTGATTCTCAGACATACTTCATTTTTATTTGAAACCAGCGTTGAGTTTAGAAGCATGTGGGAATCTCGGAGCACCTAGTTTCTGAGCTAGATTTCTCAACTCAAATCTTCCTTCATATTATCCTTAAGCATCAAAACCCAAATTTAGTGGAACATCTGGTTATGGTTCTTATTATACTTTAAGGAATTAAGCCCACAAGCTAGAAAGCCTATTGCCATGCATAATGGTCAAATGGAAAATTCTCACTCTATTAGAACATTATCCCTTTATATTTATATAAAAAGTGGACAAAAGTATAAAAGGACAATTTTAGAAAGTAATTAAAGCAATAAGTTTAAGAAGTGGTGCTTCAATTATCCATGGATCAATTGCATGGGGTAGAGGAATCTTTCAAAGATGTTAATAATTTTGATGTTGTTCTTTCATCAACTTGAGATATAGAAATCAACAATGCAAGGCTATAATACATCTTATTAAAGCTGAGTTTAGATCTTCACATGGAGCAGGCAATCACATGCAGCATTTGCCTTTAAAATTTATGCAACAAAATTATCAACATAAGCACTAAAAGAAGCGATGCCAAGAGCCTATAGCTAAAGGATATTACAATGGTTCCAAAATTACATATTGATGAATTAACACTCTTTTGCAAGGTCCAAGGATATGACATGTTAAAGAGAAATATTATATAGGATCGAACAATAAGCTTTGGTTTGACCCGGAGTCCTCAATTTTCTACAATCACTCAACAACAATTGCATAAATAAAGACGAACATAAATATTCAAAGGCACTACAACCAAGATAATTTTCTTTCCTAATTATTTATTTTCAAATCCATTTATCTTAAATTATTATCACTTGTTATACAAGGATTAATCATTAATTAAGATGGATCAAGTGATCTCGAGGTTCTCATTTTTTTATTATTTATTATTGCAGTAAAACAATACAAGTGTAGATGTTACCATAAGTACCTCAATGTCGATACTTAGGACTATCAATTATAAAAAAATCATCATGGCCTTTAGGAACTTGATCCAACTATTAATCTCAGAGCAGTATATTTGGACGGTATATTCTTATGAAGTTGGCTATACACAAAATGCTAATGAATTAGATACACACAAACTTGGGCAGTACATGGCACTAAATTAAAGCCAATTAAAACTCGGATATTCAACATTACATAAAGAAAAAGTCATGGCAGTATCTTCAAGGACAAGGTCATTCAAGCAACAATTAAAGTAAACAACGAACATAAATATTCGTTAAACTCAAAGGCGGGACAAGAGGTCATTAAGAGATAAGTTTTCCTTCTCAATTATTTATTTTTACATTTATCTTCACTTAATTATTTATTCTTATATGAATATTTATAGCTTGTTACACAAGTACACTTATATATCTACACATAGATGCTTGTCCATATATATTTGATTATTATTCGTGCAAAACATACATCAATTACATTTGATATAATTATTACATGAGGACTGATCATTAACTGGAGATTAATTAAATGATCCTAAAACTATTGTTCTTTTATCTATCACTACAGATAAGGAAAATGTATTTACTGAAGACATTACTTTAAGCACCAATCGGTCTAAATGGTCAGACATTTTGATCACCTCACTCAGCATCAACATGTAGAAATTGTCAAATGATATCTGACACACTATTAAGCAGTCATCATTATGGCAGCCGAAACATCTCCTCTTCTGACACATGAACAGATGGGACGGTTATGTGATTCAAATTTCAAAAAAGGCTTTGAAACGACATAGTAGTTATCACCCCTATACGCATCACTACCAGTTGTCCCTCCATGCTGAGCATTTAAAGCTCTAGCATCGATGTCTAGTAACTGAAAATTGGCACCCTTAGGTCTCTTCTATAATATTGAGGTTCGGCACTCGGGCCACTCTTTTAATGTACTGAGACTATACGACACTCAGGCCACGCTTATAATGCACTGAGACTATATGGTGCTTGGGCCGCGCTTCTAATGCACCAAGAATAAGTCCAATATCTAAAAACTGGCACCCTTAGGTCACTTCTATAGTATTGAGGTTTTGAGCATATGAGCCTCGTGTCCTTGCACTAAACATCTAAACCTCGAGCATCTAAGACCTATAGTACTGAGGTTTGGCACTCGGGCCGCACTTTTAATGCACCGAGCATCAAAACACCAGTGACAACTATCATGTTGTTTCTATATTGGCGGGTTAATCCTTTACATATCCTTTTTTACTATAAGTTTTATACGTCTAAGTCCAGCTGGCACTTCCAATATATTCTTATATAATAATTTCAAGACTCGGTACCAAGCTTTATCTTGTCTTGTGACTGAGGTTGGCCACCTCAACTCACTCTTCTATATATCAAATGTAGTGATTCAAGAAGTCTCTCTTTTGATGGAAGAATGACGTTTTCATCATCGTACAGAATTGGATACATTAGACATAAATAGTCGAATAGACTTTCAGGGGGAACTCTTGATACCCCATATCAGTATCCTATTCTAATAGGGGTTATATTCCGCCAAAGAGGAGGATTACTTAAATAAGAAGAAAGCTTAATAAGGAAGTCTATTTCAATTAGGAAGATTACTCTACAAAGGAAGTCTCCTTCTCTCTTAAATAAGACAATCCTACAAGGTTAAGGAATCATATTCTTAAGAGGTTTGAGCAATACCTTCTTCTATAAATAAATCTCATGACATCTCATGTTATTCATTCTCATTATACAACATCATCAAGACATCATTCCATCACTACATCATCTAAGCAATCACTCTTTATTCTCTATTTTATTATGCCTATTCACTTTATTATATTTTTTCCTTATACTGTTACTGACTTAAGCTTCAAAGTGTTTATGGGGGAAACCCTGACCCTTTACCTGTTCTCCTCATTAATACAGGTTCCACAAGTAAAATATCAATTTGGAGTTATCAATAATAAGAAAGTTATCTTATTCACATTTGAAGTAGACATTTTGAGCTATTTGAATTGGGTTTTCTTGTCAAAATTTGAGTTCATTTGGGTATGCAAATATTAAGTCAAAATCAACATATGCAGATGCCATTTTAAATTGCACAACCCTTATTAATTTGGACATATCTTGAGGTACAGAAGTCTAATTAATCTGATTCAAAATGATATGGAAATCTAAGTTAAATTTATATAACTTTTATGAAGAAAGTATTGGTAAATTTGAACGTTTTCAATAGAAAATCACGGTTTCAACTCGTGCATAGTTGTTTGACAGTAGTCTGTATTTTAGATTGCACAACTCTTAGTATTTTAGACATATCTTGAGCTAAAGAAATCTAATTAAGGTGATTCAAAATGATATAGAAATATAAATCAAATATCTATAACTTTTTTAAAGAAAGTATAGGAAAATTTAAATGTCTTCAATAGAAAATCAAGGTGTCAACTCGTGCATTGCTGTCTGACAGTAGTTTGCATTTTAGATTGCATATCTCTTAGTATTTTGGACATATCTTAAGCTACAAAAGTTTAATTAAGTGATTCAAAATGATATGGAAAGCTAAGTCAAATATCTACAACTTTTATGAAGTAAGTATAGGCAAATTCAAACGTATTCAATAGAAAATCACGATTTTAACTCTTGCATAGCTGTCTGACAATAGTTTACATTTTAGATTGCATAGCATTTTAAATATATCTTGAGGTATATAAGTCTAATTAAGGTGATTCAAAATGATATAGAAATTTAATTCAAAATATATGCAACTTTTATGAAGAAAGTATAGGCAAATTTAAACATCTTTAACAGAAAATCAAGGTTTCAACTTGTGCATAGTTGTCTGGCAGTAGTCTGCATTTTAGATTGCATAACTTTTAGTATTTTGGATATATATTAAGCTATAGAAGTTAAATTGAGGTGATTCAAAATGATAGGGAAAGCTAAGGCAAATATCTATAACTTAATGAAGAAAGTATAGGTAAATTCAAATGTCTTCAATAGAAAATTATGATTTTAACTCGTGCATAACTGTCTGATAATGGTTTGCATTTTAGATTGCACAGCTCTTAGTATTTTAGACATATATTGAGGTACATGTAATACCCTATGTTTTAATTAAATATGTAATTTTATATTTAAATCTTTAATAAATACTTTTAGGTTATATTATATAAAAGATTATTATTTTTTTTATATCTAATGGAGGTATTTTATATATATATATATATATATATATATATATATATATATTAATATTATATTTAGGGTTAAATATTATTTAAGATGTGTGTATATTAAAATAACTTGTATTTATATAAGTGCATGTAGTGTATGTATATATATATATACACACTAATAATTACCTAGACACACCTATATGTATAATAATATATTATTATATATTAATAGTTTATAGTATTTTATATACATATATATATAAGTGATGGGAAGTGGACCAAAGAAAAAAAAAAACGGGACCAAACACAAAACAAGAGAAAAAAAAAATAAATAAAGAACACAGAAAGAAAGCAAAGAAAACAGCGTGAGGAAAAAAAATAAGGAGAAGAGAAATAGAAGCTCCCAAGCCCTGTACCCTCTCCCACTTCATCCCTCACCATCTCTCCCTCCTCCTTCACTGCGTCGTTCATCCTGCCACCATCAGAATCACCATTGTTGTCGCACCAAGCTGCCAAGGGAAGAGCTGCTGCTGCCATTCCTTATTTCTTTCCTCTGTCAGCTTTGATCCAAGCTGATCCAACACCACCCAAGCTTCCCCAACTTCCCTCATCGTCTTAGGTGTCCGTCCAAGCCAAGAGCCGCTGCTGCAACTCACCACCGACGCCGGAATTGAAGGTTGAAGGTGAGTTGCGCAGAGTTATTCTTAGGTTATTGACAGGTTGTTTTCTGGTTGTTGCTAGATTTTTAATATTGATTTTAGGTTATTTTTGAGTATATGTTGGATTATGCCCATAAATTGGATTAGGTTGTAGAAGCTGTGAGACCGAGGCAGACGCGTGGTCGTCAACCTTCGCATTCATCCTGTAAGTTAATAGAACGATCTGTGCGTGTGTTTATGTAAAGAATGCATGCGCTCGTATTTTATTACATTGATTATATGATTTATTTAATTTAATGCTATTATTTAAGATTTAAGTGCATTTTATTTATTTAAAAATCGATTTGAGAAATTTTGGTAGAACAGGCTACTTGGTGGGCCTCACCAGGACCGTGTGCACATGGTAGAGATTGAGAGATGGATCCGATTATTGTATGACTGGGGAATATTAAACTGGGATGGGTGCCTCGGTTGATGCCTTAGCTCTCGGGGACCGCCAGTGCCATTTATTTGGATTAAGAGAATGACTACGGCTTGGTGCCTCGGTTGATGCCCTTGCTCTCGGGGACCGGTAGTCTAGTTGGAATATTAAACTGGGACGGGTGCCTCGGTTGATGCCTTAGCTCTCGGGGACCGCCAGTGCCATTTATTTGGATTAAGAGAATGACTACGGCTTGGTGCCTCGGTTGATGCCCTTGCTCTCGGGGACCGCCAGTGATTTGAAAGTCAATATTAAACTGGGACGGGTGCCTCGGTTGATGCCTTAGCTCTCGGGGACCGCCAGTGCCATTTATTTGGATTAAGAGAATGACTACGGCTTGGTGCCTCGGTTGATGCCCTTGCTCTCGGGGACCGGTAGTCTAGTTGGAATAAGTGGGCCCGGTTGGCCATTTAGATTTTGGGTTTAGGGTTCTACCGAGATTTTCCAAAAGCTATACTTATATATTATAAATTGTTTTCACTATAAACATATATAGTTTTCGAAAAGATTTTCAAACCGTACAGCTCTTTTATTGACTTACTCAGTGAGGTCTGATTGCCCTTAATTTATTTTTTTTCAGGAGCTTGGAATTTCGACCTCAGACTACCTCTACGCCGGATTTCTTCTTCACCGGCTATTTTATGTAGGTCATTATAAGCTGTACTGTGTACTAATCTAGGTTGCTGCAGTAGTATAAGTATTAAAGATTTGTATGGTTTAAACATAATTATGTAATTTATTTTTGTAAACCACGCTTGCGTATAAGATTCAATCTGATTTATAATATGAGATGTTGAAATACATTATTATTTAAGCAGTTGAATTTGTGTATTCTGAGAAAAATCAGTTTGATAATGTGTTTTGTTTTAAGGTAAAGTTTAATATGTGAATGGTTTTATTTTCTTTTTCCTTTAGGCTTACTACGGGTTTTGGGGGCCTTATGCTTACCCATTCCCTAGTGCCGGTCACGTGCCCTCGGGTTCGGGTTGTGACAAAGTTGGTATCAGAGCATAAGTTCGATTAATTGTCTATGTCTGTCTTTCTATGTAACTACTGCAGCTTTAGGATTGATAATTGTCATGAGATGTTATTGTTTCTAATTCCACATTGCTTTAAATATTCTTACCCCGTTTTGAATTCAATTTTTTCCTTGTCTTCTTTTCAGAATGAGGCGTGTGCGTACCGACCCTGATGTCGATCCGACCCTTGGATTTGATGAGCAGTCTGTGCACAATGAGGCTCCCCTTCCTGCTCCACGTCATAGGGGCAGAGGTAGAGGTAGAGGTCGAGCCAGGGTAGCTACAGCTGAGATTCCTGATCAGCAGCCAGTCAAGCCTGAAGCCCCAGCGGTTGACCCCACAGCCTTTGCAGCTGGACTGGCAGGGATTAATCAGGGTCTAGCAGCATTGAATGAGGCAATGCCCCTTGTATAGCAGATGCTTCAGCAGAGGAACCAGGGGATGTCAGACACTGAAGCAGCCCTTCTTTACTCTCGAATCGGTAGAGTTTCTTTCGATGGTACGGGTGATGCCTTAGACTTCATTAATGTGATTGAGGCACGCACCAGAACGGGGCACACGGATTATCAGAGGATTATGATTGTGGAGTTGTCGATACAGGCGGCTGCTCAAGATTGGTTTATGCAGTCGATTCAGCCATCGATGCACGAGCTGACTTGGCTAGAATTTAAGGACCGCTTTTTGAGATTTTTCTGTCCTCCAGCCACCAGAGATGCCTACAGGTGGCAACTACTCCACATCACTAGAGGCGATAGGTCAGTGGAGGACTATACCAGAGAGTTTAATAGGCTATCCCGGCATGCAGAAGATATCAGGAGGGACCCTTACAGAGCAGTGGAGCTGTATGTTACTGGATTGGGACCCGTTTTTATTGGTATGCGTACCGAGGACCGCACCCTAGAGAGTGTGATTGAGGAGGCCCGTTTGATTGAGAGGCGACATATCCGCCAGGGCACCATGATAGATCCTTATATGATCTGGGGCAGTGGTTATGGTGTAGCTCCCGAGTACCAGCAGCCAGCATTTCACATTGGCAGTTCGAGTTAGCAGGCTGCAGGTAGTTCTCAGCTGAGTGGTAGGAGGTCCAGGACTCACCGAGTTGGCCAACATGGATATGCTTCAAACAGGAGAATCGACAGGAGTCACAGATTCGGTGTAGGAGTTAGTAGTAGCAGTAGTGGGCAGAGTTCAGGGCAGAGTAGTTCTGGGTCTGGAGCCAGTGTTTGCGCGAGTTATGGACGATTTCATCAGGGCCCGTGTCATATGTTGTCAGGTGCTTGCTTCAGATGTGGGCAGGTTGGACATCTTGCCAGAGCTTGTCCCCACTCCAGATACCAGCGATAGTACGTTCAGGGTTGATATTAAAGAAAAATGATTATAAGTGATACTTAATTTTAAATTCCAGTTGATCCTTAAGTCTAGCTTATGAATGACAACACAAAAATAATAATTAAAAAAAATATATCTCTCTTTTAAGTAGGAGCAAATATTTAAATTTCAATCATTATATCTTTGAATCTACTTCAATGCTCTAAATAGAGTAAGAATATCTAAAGGACCCACTTGGTGGTATCCATACTTAGTAGGGCAAGAATGGTAGGGGATTACTAAGAGTGAGAAGATTTGTTAGAGAGAAAAAAAATTCGAGATGGAGAGAAAAACACACTCGCTTTAAAAAATAAAATAAAAAATTGGTGTTGAAATCCTTTGTGTGTTAGAATTTAGGGGTTACTAAGGGTTGAGTGAGTAGTATCACTTGCTTTTATTTTTTTTTATTAACTTATAAGTTTCAGAACTTCAACAGTTAAGTTTGCTCTTCACTTGGTAAAGCTTACGTCTTTGACCTCGAATTATCAATTTAATTTTCTGTTATAAGTTTTGTATTAACTAAAGATTGTGTGGGATGGACAAGTTAAAGTTTGTCAATGTGCTAAATTCATTGTGATGATAAGTATTCTCATGTGTCTGCTTAAGGACAAGTAAAAACTTAAGTGTGGGGTGTTTATTTATATGTAAATTCATTATTTATTAGGTTATTTTATCTCATTAATTAGTTGGTTTTTGTGTTTTAATTGATTTGATAATGTTAGTTTTTAGCTTTATTTTGTTTCTATATTTTGTTGGTGATTTGGGACTCTTCTGGGGTGGGGTGATTAGAAAGCGTTTGACATGGGTTTGGAGTGTGCTTTTAGTTACCATTGCACATGAGTATGTATGAATGCGTTAAAAATGCGAAAAATGGTGGAAGACTAGATTGAGACAGTAGCCTTAGGGCTGCCATCTCAGTCGAGACCTACATGACCATTAGGATCTTCAACTACAATAGCAAGGAAGGAGCTACCATCACAGTTGGGAAGGGAAAAATATGGACGAACTACTGCTCAATTAGCAGCCCCTAGGGTTGAGACAGCAATAGCAAGATGAGAAAAACGGGGCTGATTTGAGGCTGAGACAATAGTAAAATTGCTATTGTCGCAAGCGAGCTTATTTTGAAAGTTTTTATCACTTAAACATTGCCTATTTAAGGAGGACTCGTGCTTTAAATTAGGGAATCAATTACCCATCAATTGGAGATAATTTTTGGGAGAAATCAACACTGTAAAAGCACAAAAAAATTGGGAGAAACTCAAGAGCAATCAAGAGTCAAGATCGAATAACACAATTTCTAGTTTTTTATTTTCTTCGCTCCTCTTTATTTTTGTAATTTTCATAGGTTGTTTCCATAATTTTATTGAATATTTTTACATGTTAGGCTCAATTCATGTTGGCTAGGGATTGATAATTTAACATGAATTAGTTTTCCTTTATTTAATGAATTATTAGTTCTTGCAAACTATCTTAATTGTGCTTATTATATGTTGATGCTTGATCACCATTAGCATAATTAAAATTAAGGTTTTAGGTTGAGAAATCAAAATTTTAGTGAATCTATAAACATAGATTTAAATTACTTATAGATAGAGATATCATAAGTGAATTAAATTCCAATCAGGAGTAAGTGAATAAATTCATAATTTTATTCGAGGAATTGAGTTCGTAATGAGAATTGAGATTTAATGTTTTTGTTTGAAGGTTATGAATTATTACTTAAGAGAGATTAATCAATAATGTAGAATTACTCAGGATTTACAAGACTAATAGATTCATTAATTAAGGTTAACTAAGGATTGTGAAGAGATTCAATTCCTAACTATTGCATTCATCGATTGTTTATTCCTTCATTTTTAGAATTTATTTTTATTTTATAAATTCATTTATTTGCTATTAAATTTTCTTTTCCAAATTCCATATTTGAAAGCCTTAGATAATAATAAAAATTAGGTTAATAGGCGGTTAAAATGAGTCTCTATAGGATGATATATTTTAAACTACTTGGCGATCCGTGCGTTTGCAGTTTTGTATCAACACTTTTCTTCTTTTATGATTTCATTTCTTCATCATTTGATCTACAAACAAAGTTATTCAAGTTGCTTGCTTTGCTTTTGACCCTTCTTCACAACTACAAAATATTTTTTTGAAAAATAAAAGAAAAAAGAAAAAACAGAGCATTCTCTTTTTTATTTTACAGATTTACGAGAATCCATTATTTGTTAATCTTTAAAATTTTTTTTATCATCTAGGTTGCTTCATTTTGCTGTTTTACCATCTGAGTTTATGTTGACATCAAACTCCTGTGAGCTATCTGCAGTGTGTTTTATATTTTCTGGTCAGCGAGAGAATTCTGTTAGAGACAGTGCTTGATTCATCGAGGTATTGAATTGAATTCCCACGCAGCAATGCAAGTGAAAATTGAACAAACAAAAATAATGCAACATTAATTCCTGATCGATTTCTTCCTTTTTTTTTTTTTTTTCTTCTGCATAGGTAAAAACTTGATATGCGATTGCGTTGTTGAAAAAATTGGAGCTAAAGCTTGTGGTGTTTCAGGGTGAGTTCAATGAATTTGATTTGATGCATGTGTTTCTGGAATTTGAATATAATTAGCATGAAGAATCGATGGCGATGTTTATCTATTTAGATTTTGATGAGCAAATCGGATCAATTATGACATTATTGGAAATATAATCGTCAAAAAATGAAATATGTGTTTGACTATTTTGTTTAGTTTCACAAAGAAGGAAAAAGAAAAGTGGTGATGCATGCTTAAATCAGTAACAGCTTTTCCCTTTGTAGTGATTGCATATGCTACTCTACTCTACTCCAATGGGCAATACCTTTTTCATACTCTCATCGTTATAGAATACCACATGAGGGCATAAACATCAACGTAACCTCATGGTTGAACTTTGATTTCCCATTTGCACGCAAGGTTATAGTAGCTACTAGTAATATTCTTTCTTGGACTCTGGTGGTTTTACTTGATCGTCACAAGCATATTAATTTGATGTTCTTGTTTGCTGACGCCTTTTGTGCATCAATGGACCCAAAAAAAAAAAAAATTCCTTCATTGCAATGAACAAAATGACTGTTGAAACTATACAGTAAATAAAAATTCTATTGCAGTGGTTGTGATTAAAAAAAAAAAAAAAAGAAAAGGAAAATAGAGCTGCTTCTTCCAACAATGCCAAAACAAGGTGATTAAGGTCCAGGAGATTGGATTTGTTAATTTTTTTTTATTCTGTTGATGACATTAAATCCCTGTATGAAGAGATTGCTTCAAGTTTTTATTGTTTTAGATTTTAGATCATGTCCATAAACGTTAGACTTTAATATATTATTCATATATCATATGAATAATATACCATTAGTATACTATTCGTAAAAATAGTATATAAGTATACTATTCATATATATATTTTTTATTTCTTATACACTTCAAAACATTAAAAAAAAAAATCTGATAATTTAAGTATAAGTTGTTAGAAAAATTGTCAAAGAAATAGTTTATCTTATATTTTGTAGCCTAAAATTTCCCACTGTTATTATAAACCTTTCATTTCCATTATATTTATCAATGTGGGAATATATTATTCATATATTAAAAATAGTATACGATAAATATACTATTATATATATATTCTTTTGTTTCTTTTACACTTCAAAATATTAAAAAAAATCTAATAATTTGAGTAAGTATATGTTGTTAGAAAAATTATCAAAAAAAAAAAATAGTTGGCCTTGAGCGTGTATTCAATAGTATATTATTTATATATTAAAAATATACTAATCTATTTAACTCGACTATGAAACAAAATTTAATAATGGATGAGGAGTACGATGTTATAGTGTTGGTAACTTGATTCAAATAATGCTTATTAGCGGTCTTCTTATTCATACATGATACAAATAACATATTATTCATATATTATTAGTGTATTATTTGAATATTAAAAATAGTATACAACAAGTATACTATTTGTATACTTTTTGTTTCTTATACAATTTAAAACATAAAAAAAAAATCTAATAATTTGGTTTTTAGCATGTATTGAGTAAGTATATAATGTTAGAAAAATCATCAAAGAAATAGTTGGCTTTCAGCATGTATTTAATTAGTAAAAAATAATTGTATTCAAATTAATTAAATAAAAAGATAAAAATACTATTCATATATTAAAATAAATAAATATAAATATAAATACTTCCATTATCAACTACTGCTCTTTTATTTTTCTTCATATAAAGATCAAATTAAAGAAAGTTTTATATATATATACATACATGGATTCCTTATAAATTTTAGGTCTTCTATTATCTTCTACCTCAAATGTCTCTTCAAAATTTTAATTATTTATTAAAAGCTATTTTCAATTTTATAAGTTGAATGTGTTAATTGTAATTTTTTTTTTCAAAACTAAGTCATGTGTATTTTTTAGTCATTCAATTTTTAGTAAATTTTAAATTTAATAATAATAATAATAATAATAATAATAATAATAATAATAATAATAATAATAATAATAATAATAATAATAATAATAATAATAATAATATGTACTTTTATTTTGCATTAATAGGTCTCATATTGCTTTACAAAAAAAATTATAAAGCACTTGTCCAGTATAATAAACATCATCATGCAAAAAGGGAATGAAAAAAGGAGGAAAAAAATAAAATTAAAAAAAAGGAAGAAAAAAGAGGAGGGAAAAATAGAAAACAAAAATAAACAATGAGAAAGAAAGAAAAAAGGAAAAAATAAAAATAAAAAGGAAAGGAAAAAAGAAAAAAAAAAAAGGAAATGAGAAAGTAATGGGAAGAATGAAAAAAATGAAAAAAGAAAAATATAAAAAGAAAAACGAGAAACGAGAAACGAGAAAATAAAAAAGGTAAATGATAAAAGAGGAAAAAATAAGAAGAAAATAAAAATAAATAAAAAAAAGTAAAAACAAAAATAAAAAAGAAGACAATATATAATATTTTTCTTAAAAAAATAAAAAGAATGGGAGAGCAGAGAAAATGGGCAAAACTGAAAAACAAAAAGAAAAAAAGGGTATGGATGAAAATATAAAGGGTGGGTGGGACTTCTATTTGTAAACCAAACCCACAAGTGGTCTAATTTTGTTTTTTGAGTTCTTGACCCTGCAGTCCAGTGGACAAAGTCCTAGGTTAAGAGCTATTTAAGGTCTTTTGATCCATCATCAGGCCCAACCAGACCTGTCCAATCCTTTTTTTTTGTTTTTCTTGGTTAGATGACATGGCACCAGATGATAGGCTATTTCATAACCAATAATCGTGTGCTCCCCCTACTAAAGACAAAGTCTGACCATGGATAAAAGGGACAACCATAGCCAAACAATTTGCTTCTGCTGGCACAAAGGAGAAATGGAGAGCAATGTTCTTCAATTTCTCACTTCGAAGTCACTTCCATCAACCATTCCCATTTATACAGACCCTTCAGCAATAAAGACAACAGCACTACAGACTCAGATTTTCATACCCCCCCGGAGTCACAGGCGGTCTATAAGGTTAAATTCCAGCAATGGCATAGACGGCAATGAAGAAGTTCCACAACCAGCTCCAACCATCACACCACCAGAGACCGTGGAGATAAGGTTCAGACGACGCTCAAAAAAGAGGAACAAACAGCAGAGAGCAGAAGGTGTTTCTGGCGTACAAGCAGCGAAAACTCAGACTCCAAATCCTCCAAAGAAGTGGGAGGATATGAGCTTTGCAGAGAAGGCACTTGAGCTTTACATGGGAGAGAAGGGTATGTTGTTTTGGCTCAACAAGTTTGCTTATGCTTCTATTTTCATTGTTATTGGGGGTTGGATACTCTTCCGGTTCGTAGGACCTTCTCTTAATCTTTACCAGTTGGATACTTCTCCTCTACCCCCTTCTGCAATGTTCAAGGGCTCATGAATCACCATTAGAGGAATCTTCAAGCTGGCATGTTATTATGCAGACCAAAAGGAGGCTGTTTTCCTATTTGAGCTTTCTAGTTTCCAAAAGATTTTGTAGCCTTTAATCAATAGTGAAAGCACATTAATAATGCGAGTCTTGTGTGTTTTAAAGAATAATCATAAATTGCATGAATGGATTGCATTCTGAGGCAATCGTGAACAAAATAAAATACTTCGACAGAAACAATTTCTGGCAGTAAAACTTACATTAAATTCTCACACATAAATCCAATAATAAATTGATTGAAAAATCAAGACAAAACTGTATTAATGCAGCAAGGAAAACATGTTCGGAAAATATGATCCATATTTGACTTCAAAAGAATCCTGTCAAGCCCACAACATATTCTTTTCGCATTTCATGTTTCAACAATCCCTAATTTCTACAGAGAAATAGGATAAAAAATTCCACTTTTCAACATTAAATATTGCGGCAAAAATGAAAAAGGACCTCAGTAGGTGCCAATAGAAGCCAACAACAATCTAAAGCCTCCAAATCAGCTACACAGCATTGACTGGGTGGGAAACTGGCTGCACAACAGTCTCTCTCTGTGTCTTACACCTATGGCATAAGTTTCAAAATTCAGTAGGAAGACGAAAAAATACAAAGCGCAAAAAGGCTAGGGACATTTCAGACAACGTTTGAGTTCCATGAAATATCCTTAGACCTCTCAGTAAGCATGCCAGAAAGACTTGGTTGAGAGACAATCTATTGAATTAATAAGAAAAAAACAAGCAAAGAAGGAGAACAAGGAAAGGTTTCAAGCAGGCAGTAGAAAATTATGATGCAGAAAATACTGAACATTCAGCTTCTGACAAGAAAAAATATATAAATATAATCCAAGATTAAACAGTAATTTGCATGGTATCATTGCTTCCTTTCGCCAAAAATTATGAATTGATGACAAAAAAATTATAATCATCTGAAAGTTTTTATTTTAGAACAGATTCTTTCATGTCATGTAAGAAAACACTTAAAATTTACTCCTTGTAAGCACCGTAAAGAAGCTGTGTACAGCCTCGCAAATGGTTAAAGAAAAAGGTAGATAGAAAACAAACATCTAAATGGTTGATGTTTAGATGATTATAATTTTTTTGTGCCTTCTTCTATCTACCTTTCTCTTGACAACCATTTGTCAAGAAAATCATCAAAACATTTTTAGCACAATATTATTAATTTAATCATCAAAACAGGTGTCAAGAATAATAATTAAAGTCATGGATAAAAAATCGTATACAATTATCTATGGTGAGACTTCGTCTTCAGTAGGAGCGCACACAATTATTGGTTATGAAATGACTTTGTTCTTCATAAGGACAAAAAAAAAAAGCAATGTGAGATGGTTCATGTCAACTAGGGTCCTTTCCCAGGTATGTTGACTGACTACATGTGTAAGTATGACATCCATTATAATAGAAAATCATTATATGGGAAGTTTGAGAATAGACATGAATCATGATATAACCACAATTAACTATATGATATAGTATTGAAGCTGATTTTACACTTGAACTTAACAGAACAAATTCCATTGGATAGAAGATTAATGGTTCTGGTATTTTCTTTTATTGCAAGTGCGCGGCAAAGAGATAAAATTTTGATTAAGTGCAATGGGAAAAATTAGTGTGGGTTGCTCAACATGTACCTAGAAAAAATTTTATCTTGTGGCTAATAGTGACTGAGAAGCTATATTATGCTCAGGAAAGACTCTATCAATGGGAAGCTAGAAAGAAATGAGGTATGTGTTCTTTGTCCCATAATCAGAGAGTGGATCATTTGTCTCTAATCATGATTTTTTCAAGTTCATATGGCAGAAAATTAGAAAAGCAACTCATATTAGCAGAGCTGCTTCAAGTTGAGTGAGAGAAATAAGCTGGCACTGTCTGAAAGCAGCTGGTAAAATCTTCTGAAAGCAGCTGGTAAAATCTTCTGAAACAGAGTAAGGCATATTTCTTTCACTAAAGCTGTTTATTTCTAGTTGTAAAGGAACAGTGTGATCTTTCAGCAGGAAGTACCTCGAGTACAAAGCGCTATTGATAAAAGCTTGTCAACCTGTTATACTAAAATTCTGCAATTGTATAGATAGACAAAGTAAGAGATATGAGATTTTCAGGTTCATGGCTATTAAATTGGCATGCCAGTCATCTCATTTATACTGAAGGTTTTTGTGCTCAACGAATTCTCTTTGGCCCACTGACCCCACTCCCACCACCCAAAAAAAAAAAAAAAATCAAATCATAGATGATGCACAGGCAGCCAGCTTTGAAAGGACAGTTTGGCAAAACCATATGCCTAAATAAAAGAAATCGTTTAGAAACAAACCTATTGCATTGTGATCGAGAAGCATAATTATGATTGCTGCAATTTGTGCACATCCAATCCCCATTACGCCATTGCTTTGCTCTGTTAAGCACAGGTGAAAAATGTTACAATATGAATAAATGCATGTCAGCATCATACGTAAGACATAATTTCTCAAAATTATTTATACTGCTCCAAATATAATATGTAAGATCCATGAAATTCTTAGACCAGTACTCACAATACAACCCCACAATCTCCAGCAAATGACCATCATTTTAGCATTAGTTTTTTACATCCTTCAGCAAACAATCAACTCTACAATCTACACCATGCATTAGTATGATAAATGAACTCATCATCTCACTGGTTAATACTTTCTTCTAATTTTAGCGGACACTCACAATTGAAAATGCAAGGAGAAGTTTCTATATGCCAGTATCTTGGAAACATACGATATTACCAGTGCCCTAATTGATGGCCTTTATTTCTGTGAGCTTGTTGACTTAAAAAGATGCAACAGGAGTTGGACATTAATTACAAGACAAACAATGTGAAGGTAGTATATGAATGCACACATAAGCCCAATCTCCACAGTTAGTCAGATCAGTGTAAGCAATATATATTCTGTGTCTGACAAAGCATGTAGCCAAATTCTAAATTAATATGTTGGACAGTAAGAAGGAGAAACTTAATCAAACTTACCCTTTTCCAAGTAGAGCAGGTGTTGTAACCTGATTTGGAAACTGCACCGGAGCTTGCCAATTGGGAGCTACACCTGAGCCAACACTGGAATAAGGAACATACATCCCTGGCCTTGGATCTCCAATGGTCCCTACCATATGATCGAAACTTGGATATGCTTGTTGTTGCCCATTTATCTGCACATTCAGTGGTCAAATCTTGACATATGAAAGTGGAAAGCAGCTGTAATGTAAAGCCAGTGATTACAGGAATTCTAAAAGCAATAATATAGCAAACTACAGTAAGAATTTCTCACATTTCCTAAATTCAGTCTCTTATTCTCCCAGTCCTGAGCAAAATCTTCAGATGCCAGTCGCTTTGTCCCAATTGCTTTATGCCAATAAAAAGAAATAAAAAAAAAATAGTAAGAACACATTCCTAAAGGCAAGTGTTGAACAAGAACTAAACATGCATTGTAATAAGCCTAGCCCATGACCAGCACTGAACTTTTGTTGCAGTAGTGCATGCGAAATACAAAAAAAAAAAAAAATCATTGAAGTATTATTTGCTTTCCCACTAATGGCTACAAAAAAGAAGCAACCAAAAATTCTTTCCAATTGCTACGGAACCAAGAATGAGAGCATACCTGGTGGTACAGAAGCATTGCAATTTTTACACTGCAATAGTAAAACCACATCAGACAAATAACTGCACACCTGAATTGGAAGAAAAGTATTTGACTTGAGAAATGCTTAAGTAACCTGTATATACCTGTGTACGTGACGAGTAATTATGGAAGCCACAATTGCACATCCAGTCACCATTTCGCCAACCTTTTGGAACTGAAAGAGACTGATTTGCATACGAAAATCCAGAAATCTGATTTCCACCAGAAGGCCAAGAAGAAACAGAATGAACTCCATACTTATCAGCAGCGCCTACTGCAGGCCAGGTTGAAGCCAAAGAGAGCGGCTGCTGTAGAACACCATTATTGCCTGGTGATCCAATACTCATATTTTGGTCTGCTACTCCTGGGGCCCTGGCAAAATAATGTGAATAAGTTGGGAGAGAAGCTCCAGGCATTGCAATTGCTGGCATTGCTGCTATCTCCTTTGGTTGACCGCATTTTTTGCACTTTTCTCTTGATGCATAATTGTTGTTAGTGCAACCTATTGATTGATCCCAATTGCCAAACACACGCAACGCAACCCCCACAATGCATCCACGAAGACGGAAAGGAATCCGTGTATATGCACACCCAACACATCAAAAAACACATACAAAAAACACAAACCACTGGACTCATCTTATAACTTAATTCATTTCAATTTCACAAAATTGATGTGCACAAACAAATTAAGACCCAATACAAGATGGGAAACAATGACTATGTTCTCCATGAAAATTATATATATATGTCTATACAATCTCCTCCACAAATGGTTATCCATCAAAGTATTAACAACTAATTAAACCCTTTTATATATCAATTTAGATAAGAGAGTAAACCGTAAAAAAAAGAGAACAAACTGAATATGTAGATAAAGCCAGAACCCTAAAACAAACAGAAATCAAAATGGAACTTTGAATTTCCAAGAAATATAGAAATAACTCTTAAAAAAACCCTAAATTTTGTTGATAAGAACTGACAAAAAAAAAAAAAAGAAGGAAAAGGAAGAAGAAGAAAAGGGATGGCCAACCAGTGCAAATCCAATCGCCAATGCGAGGAAGCCATTTGGAGTCAGCAGGAGTTTTAATGTCGACAAGGAGACGAGGCTGCTTGCATCTATTGCAGAATGTTCTGAAAGCATAGTTTCTGTTCTTACAACCATTGCACTCCCAATCTCCTTCTCTTCCTTCTCCCATAATAATTCGATTCAATTTTTTGTTTTGTTTCTGCAATGAATTGATGAAGCAATCAGGAGCTGCGTTCCGACATCTCTTCCATTTTCATGTCCGGTTTTAGGAATATACTCAACTTGGAGTTGCACGGGCGTCTCTCTTCATTCATATTTTTTTTTTCCTTTTTTAGGGTAAATTACTAAAGTTCCCCTTTTGTCTTATAAAAATGTGCTAGTTGGTCCTTTATTTTTTGAAAATTATATTTTACTTCACGTAGTTTTTTTTTTGAAAAATAATTACTCAATTTATTGAAAATTTAACTATTTTGACCTCAAATATTTGGCATGTCTGAATTGCATGTGGATATTAGACGGAATTTGAGTTTTTAAAACGTTGTGAGGGATGATTTTAAGCTTTATTTAGCTGTTTAACATATGCCTAAATCGAATCAAATATTACATGTCAATGTTTAGATTTTTCAGCCTCCAAACTTTATTTTTGTGTTAAGGATTAATTTCTAGACTACACTGGGCAATTGCTACACATTCTATAAGAGTTAATAAAGCCTCCTTAAAGTCTTAATTAATTAATGAGGATAATAATTAAAATCAAGCTATTTTGTTGTTTTTGAATATTTTTCAAATTATAAATTGTGTTTTTTTGCATGTAAATAAATTATTTACTCTTAGAACATCATAGTATGTAGTTTTGGAGTTGATGGAATTATTGCATGAGTGATTTGAGTTGAAAATTAGTTAAATTACTAGATTTTTGCTTTTTTTGCGTTATTTGAAGTAACAACAGTGTGGCCTGTCACACTACTCCAATGAACTACAAATATCAGCCGAGATTTTAGTATTTATAAACATGAAATAAAGGTGATTAGATTGCTCACACATATTTCATATTTATTATTTTATTTTTATCAAAATGAGTATTGCAACATAATATTATTGCACCTTAGTCTATTATATAGAAAATTCTTTAGATTTATCCAATTAATAATCCTAATAGGATTAAGACCATATTTACTGTCTTACCATACTAGCCCATTAAGGCGCAAATAATCTCATAACACAAATGATCATTTCAAATATAAATTGAGCTTCCCTGCACATTCACTTAAACTATAGTTGTTTAGTCAGTGTTTACAAATCAAAACTTCTCATAATTAATGGTAGCCTAAAATATAATAAAATTTCTAACATTCTCCCACTTGGGTAACATAAATTGTGAGTTTTTAATAATTTTAAAAAACTTTTATAAAATGACTTCAGACTGAACAACAAACACAAATGTGACCATAAATTTTGAAAAACATATAGTTAAAGGAAAATGCACCTTATAATAATTCGGTCTACATTAAATCATTTATATTGGATTATGGTGGTAATCATGCTCTTTATTAACACAAAACCAATCTATAGTCACAAATATAAATAACATAACTGACATGGATTATGGTATGGAAGAGTAGCAAAAAAATAACAGCCCAAATGTGATCAATATACTATTTTTATTGTCGGTCCTTATAATAATTTCTCTTTAACACACATATGCTTACAAGAGCAAAAGAAATTCACAAGTTTTGAAAAGTTAATTGTTTTCAAAGATACAAATGGAAACCCCCGCACAATTAATTCCTAAACTCAAATGAAAATACTTATATAATAATCAAAGATCATACTTAGGATTATAACACGAATGTCTTAAGTTTTTCTGGCTAAACACAACACTTGTTTCCAGAAAAATAAATGATGATTGGTCATGCTTAAGATAAAAACACAAATGTCTTAACTTAAGACTTTAACATTCTAATTTATTGCATGCAAACTCAATATATTCATAAAATCAAAATAAAATGATGATCATCAAATCATGGCATATTCAAATATAAATATGCATCTCACATGCATATATATGATAATAGTAATATGGAAATCTACAAATAATAAACTCCCACTAATCAAGTGAATTAAAAATTCACATAGTATCCATATCTCTAAAAACAATTATGTCATGTACTTATATTGCTATTATGCAATTTAATCTCATAATCTCATCACCATTTAAATTCTCCATAATGCGTTCACAACGAGATATTTAAATGCCATAACCTCAAAAGTACTTTGTAAACGGCGGGGTTTAGTGTCTGTCCAACACGACACTGTTTAAGCTCAGGGCCTTAGAGAACACACTAACCACTGTCACAAAGATATGGTGTGGAGATGAGGAGTCGCCATCCAGGGTAATAACTGGGACAATTTGATTGGTGGTACTTGATTCTCTAAAAAAAAATTAACACCACAACTAGGAGATTCTAGATACGGAATACTAACTTCTCTTAGTCTCGTGTTCATTTAGAATAATTTTATAAATAATTATTTCATCCTCTAATTACATGTAATTTTATTAAACCCTAATTAACATCCATCTACCCAAAAAGGCAACAAGTCAATAAAATTACAAGTAAAAAATGCACTCAAGATCGCGTTATCCCTAAATCTAAACTATGTTAATTTTATTAAATAAGTTAGCTAAATCTACATTTTATTTACAAGTGAAATAGAAAAAGTGGGCCTACATTTTATTAATTAATGAGTCTAAATCTATTTTTTAGTCTTTCTAAGATATGAGCTTAAGTCTATTCAATTTTTAAAGGAAAATTAAACTAGTGGGTCTAAGTCTAACTTGATTTTATTTTTAGTGGAGTGTGGACTTAGGTCTATTTATTTTAAAAGAAATATAATTAAGTGGGCTGAGCTAAGTCTAAACAATTTTAATTAACTAAGCGGACCTAAAATATAATTAACCTAATGAGCCTAAGTTGATTTTAATTATTTAAAACCTAAATCATTTTTAAGCCTATTTATTAAGTGGATTAGACCTAAACGTGGGCTTGGGGCCCAAAAACATAAAAACATAAAAAAACAAGCTGAAAATAAATAAAACACAAAAAATAGATCAAACAAATATTACAGTGATTTTCTAAAAAAAGCCTAAATTAATTACATGCAAACCGTAATTTAAGCTACTACCACCATTGATTTTAATTGATTTTTTTACCCAATTGAACCTAATTACTAATCAATTTTAAAATACAAAAATTTAAATCTTTCACTATTTTCACTACTGGGGCTATTATAAACTATGTATAGAATTAAAATTAAATAATTATACACCCAGAAATTAAAATAAACTACACAGGATACCAAAATGCAAAACAAAAATTAAAATCCTAAGAACTATTATTAAAATAGTACATGTTCATCCATGGCATTCCATGGATCTTCTGTTCAATTAAACATACGCGGTATCCTCCTCCTCAATTCACATACGAACATCAAAACAAAAAAAAAAAAGCAAATTAGCAATGAAATCAAATAATCAAAACAATAACAAAAATAAAAGAAAAAAAAAACATAACAGAAAATAATAAAAAAGAGTAATAAAAGAAATAGAAAAATAACACTAAAGATGATGTGCAAATGCCCATTTTTGAGCCCCTCAGGTTGAATTGTTACCGTTAAAATTAAGATATTATTGATTTTGGACAATTGCCTTCAGAAATTTCAATATCAAAAATTAGGGTTTTATGCTCACAGTCTCTCTTTTTTCACTGTGTCTTCGTGTGCCTCCCAAAAATCCTCTCGAAAACCAAAAGAAAAAAAAAAGGTCCTCCAGCCAAGCCTCCCTCTCGCACGCATGCAGACTTTATTTTTAAATGCAGAGTCTGCGCGTACTGAACTTCCTCCAAAGGAGGAACATACCTATCTAATCAGATCAAATAGCGTTTGTTTTTATTTCAAAAATATCTTTTGCTTTTTTTAAAAAAAAAAACCTTATCAAATAAAATTTGAATTTTCAACCAATCAAAACACTGAAAAAATCAATAAAAATAAGGAAAAATACGTGAAAAAAATAAAAAAAAAAATGGAATTATTGCGCATCGGCACTATGCAATGCCGATCCTAATTTTTTTTTAAAACTTTTAATTACCAAAAGACCCCTGAAAAATTGACTTATTTGCAATCAAACCCTAAAAAATATTGCGATTTAGTCCTTAAAGTCCAGAAAATCAACAACCAAGTTCGATTTTTGAATAAATTTCATCATAGGGGCTTACGTCGCAATTGTGCACAATTGCATCCCGAAATTGGGTGCTTACATACTTGTTGATCTTTTAAATAAGAATAACACCAAATGTGCCTATAAGCAAAATATGATATCCAAAATTTTAGAATAGACTCTTTTCTATAACATCACAACTAATAAAAATGACATATTTAGCAAATGACATAATTATCTTTTAAGTATATATATTCAACACTCCTATAAAAGATGATTTCTCAAATCTGACATAAATTCTTTAAATATTTTAGATAAAAATAAATATCACTTTATCTCAATATTAACAATTCTTATAAAAAATTTATCAATAAAATTTTTCTCAAAATGAGTTGACTAAGCTTACACATTGTAAAAGATACTTAAATATTGAGTTTAATACTAAGAAAACTCAAATACAAAGTAAACAAAAAATATGATGAGAAATTAAACAACTCCATTTACTATTTTGTAAAGTGGATAAGAAAATATAAAATTATCTCCCACTAGTCAACAAATATAAATGCACCAACTCATATTTTCTTTAAACCACTCAACTATGCACTATGCAAAATTTCAATTTCAATTTCATAAATACAGCAATCCTCAACCTCATAAAATTAATTTTTAGGAAATTCATAAACCATCTCTGTCACGACCCGAACCCTAGGGCACATGATCGGCACTAGGGAATGGGAAGGCATAAACCCCCGAAACCCGTAGTAAGCCTAAAGGAAAAGAAAATAAAACCATTCATATTTTAAACTTTAATTAATAACAGAACATATTATCAAACTGATTTTTCTCAAAATACACAAATTCAACTGCTTACTAAAAATGTGTTTCAACATTTCATATTATAAATTGAATTTAAATCTTATACATGAGCGTGTTTTACACAAATAAATTACACAATTATGTTTAAATCATACAAATCCTTAGTACATACACTACTGCAGCAACCTAGATTAACACATAGTACAACTTACATTGACCTACATAAAATAGCCGGTGAAGAAGAAACCCGGCGTGGAGGTAGTCTGAGGTTGAACTCCCAAGCTCCTGAAAAGAATAAATTGAGGGGAATCATACCTCACTGAGTAAGTCAATAAAAAGAGTTGTACGATTTAAAAACCCTTTTTCAAAACTATATATGTTTATAGTGAAAATAATTTATAATGTATAAGTATAGCTTTTGAAAAAAAATCTCGGTAGAACCCTAAACCCAAAATCTAAATGGCCAACTAGGCCCACTTATTCCAACTAGACTATCGGTCCCTGAGAGCAAGGGCATCAACTGAGGCACCAAGCCATAGTCAATCACTTAATCCAAATATATGGCACTGGCGGTCCCCGAGAGCAAAGGCATCGACCGAGGCACCTATCCTAGTCCATTAATAACCTTACGATCACTGACGGTCTCCGAGAGCAAAGGCTTCCACCGAGGCACCCGTCCCAGTTAAACATTCATCAATCATACAATTATCGGATCCATCTCTCAATCTCTACCATGTGCACATAGTCCTGGTGAAGCCCACCAGGTGGCCTGTTCTACCAAAATTTCTCAAAATTGATTTTAAATAATAAATGCATTTAAATCTTAAATAATAGCATTTAATCAAATAAATCATATAATCAATATAATAAAAATATGAGCGCATGCATTCTTTAAATAAACACACGCATAGGTCATTCTATTGACTTATAAGATGAATGCAAAGGCTGACAACCACGCGTCTGCCTCGGCCTCACAGCTTCTGCTCCGAAATGCTCTAAAAGAAAATAATAATCGACTTTTAAAATATGACTAAGGAATCGAAATCAGCAATCAACAAAACAATGAAATTTCAGGCTGACTCGAGGAAAACGGGCAAGACTCGATAGACAGGATATAACCTAACTAACGATAGAAATTTTTAAGAATATCACGTTTTACGAGAAAATCTATCGAAATTTTGGCTGAGTCTCCTCTGTAAAACAGACATCTCTCTACCAAAGGTAGAGCCAGACCTGCATAAAAACGCACTTCTAAAAATTCGCACACAGTCTACACTTGGGTCGGCTCTCCAACACAGTATTAGCCCGACCGAGTTCACAATTCAATTCTAATTAATAAATTCAGGAAAATTTTACTTTCATAAATAAACATTAAAATCATATTTAAAGTATAACATAACACTTAATTAAATTTAATTAGACATAAATATATAAAAACCCATAATTTCCAATAATATACATTATTCTTAAAATATGTATATATATAATTCGTAATTAATATAACTATCAACAAATACCTTAATTAAAACCATTATACCAAATATGCTAAATATAACCATATATACATTTTTTTTTTGTTACCAAAATAATATATTATACATATATATATAATATTTGGAAACAATATTCAAAATTAACATTACTTAATTAAAAATACCAATTAATTTATAAAAAAAAAATCCTCTAGACCTCTTAAATATTAATAAAACCAACTAAAATATATATTTAACTATAATTAGCATAAAATTACATATTTATCCATATAATACAAAATATACTATTATTACGTCAAAAAAATTCCCTAAAATTTTTATAAATCCAAATTACGTAATTAACCCTAAAACTTATTAAAAACCGATAAAAACTCATTTTATTTAGAAAAATCGTATAATATATATAATTTGAAAATAATTTACGAAAAATAGTTTTAATTAGTTAAAAATAATAAAAATTTTCAGAAATCATTTTTATAGCTCAAATAATTATTAAAACCAATTTAATTATATTTTTAGCCAATTTAGTGTAAAATTACCAAAATACCCCTATATATATATATTCACTATAAATGTTCAAAAATTCACCAAAAATTAAATAATTACTCAAAAATTAATTTCTCAACATATAATTCAATAATATCAATAAATATACTCAATTACCAATTTATTTCAATTAAACACATAATTAACCTTATTTTTTTTCAAAATTACATAAACTTAATAAATTCCAAATAAATATATAAAAATTCAAAAAAATTACAAATAAAATTCTATAATTCATTTCAACTCCTATAATCACCATAAAACACAATTTCATAATTTTATTAATTAATTTTCGAAAATTAGAAAATATTAATAAAATAATAAAAAATTCACAAAAATTAAAATAAATTCCAAAAATTCTAAAAAAATTACAGAATGTAGATTAAGCTTCCAGAAAAAAAGTTTGTGAAGGAAGTTTTCATGAATCAATCAAATTGAAGCTAAAATAAATTCAAAACCCAAAATGGCTGATTTAAAGAAATTGAAACCTAAGCAATTTTAGACCAAATCAAGTGAAAAAAAGCTTGGAATCACACTTTCCAGAGCTCAAGGAGAAGATAAAGACCGACGGCATCAAATTTGGTGGCCGGAAAGTGCTTGGTCGGAGCTAAGTTGGTTTTTTGGCTCCTTGATGAAAATCCGGCCAAAACTCGCCGGAAAAGAGTGTTTCAGGTGGTGAAAATGGCTGGAGGTGGAGGAGGAAGGCTGAGGGGCATAGTAACAACAAGAAAATCAGCTTGAAAGTGGCTGAAAATGGAAGAAATATGGTGATGGGCATTTGGAGAAGAAGAGTGGCAATTCTGTAAATAAAGGGAAGTTTTGGTTTTTGATTAAAAAATTATGTATATATGTATATATATATATATATATATATATATATATATATATATATATATTCACACTATATATTATAATAATATAAAATTTCACACACATTAAATATACACCACACACATATTTTAATATGTTTAATAATTTATACACTTAAAATTAATTAATACAAAAATTAAATAATAAAATTAAGGAAATTAATTAAGCTTTAATTAATTTCAATAAATACACATATATACATTTTATTTTAGCACTTTAAAATTATATATGAGTTCATGCAAATTCATAAAACTAGTCAAAATAATTAATATTAAATTATTTACGTGTTAATTTCCCCGAAAATACAATTTCCGAGAAAATTTTACGTAAAGTACTTAAAATGATTACAATTAGCTTTAAACAAACAACAACTCATAAAATATCATAAATATATATACAAAAATTATTAACACTACATATCCCGATATAGTATAAAAATATTTAAAAAAACTCGGGATATTACAATCTCAACCCATTATATCAAACAATAATACTAGTTAAAATACATTAACACTCACAAATAAATCATCACAAAATGTATGAGAATACTTTGTTATTATAAGCCTCAAACATAAAGTTTAGTCAATTCTCATACTCCTCAATAATTTATAAAGGATTATTTTAACATATATCGCACAAACACACAAAACAAATAAACAAAGATAACTAATGAGTAATTTCCTTCCTAATAATGTGAACTACATAACACATTTTTCCTTACTATTAATTTCACAACAAACTATTCATTAACAACTATCATCTCATTATTCACAGGAATAGAAAAGATCAAATAAACTTTCCAATAATATTAGCACAGAATTTATTTTCACAAAATTACACATTGTGCAATGGAGAGAAACTAACACACTTTAAACTTTGGAAGTTATGAAGCACAAAATATTAATAAATAGAAAAAATCTTCCATCAACTTAAAACTCTAAAGCATTAAAAAGCCCTTTAGAAAACAATCAAATTATTTTTCTTCAAGAAAACTCAATTGCACATCATTCTTATTCACTCTTAAAGGTATCATTAACTATTAACTAGAAAATACTACCCAAAATTAATCAATTAAAGTCCATTCACACTCTTGCAAATATTTAGCAGATAATCCAAAATGTTCTAATTCTTGCCCTATTTGCGAGAATATTTACTTCACACATCAAATAAAATTTTAACGAAAAAAATAGTACTAACTCTCACCCATATTAAATAAAAAGAAAATTTAAAGAAATTAAATAAATAAATAATTTTTAATAAAATAAATTTCAAATTAATTCAAAACTACTACTAAAAAGACTATTAAATATATATAACAATTTTACAACAAAAGAATTATTCAAAATTTACTTTAATAAATAATCTCAAAACTCCTACATAAATAATATATTTGTAGACACTGTTAGTTTGATTGACCTACAACGAAAGCCCAATGATGAGAAAGTTTAAGTTTTGAATGCAAGAGGAGCCTGAGACTTCTCTAAAATTGACTCTAAGCCAAGTCCACAAATACCAAATCCAAGCTCAAAGTAAAAGCCAAAGCCCAAGCTCGTCGCCTCTTGACCTAAAGGCGTTGACTTGGCCTCAGCGAAGAGGCAATCGCCTCAATGAAGAGGCGTCGCCTCTTTACCTCAGGCATTGATAAGGCGACACCTCATCGAAGAGGCGATGCCTCTTTACACCCACTCTCTGCAACATTAAATGTCATTAATGGCAGTGGTTGGAGGCTCACTTGTTAAAGAGTTAGTCATTTTTTGACGTAAAAGAAAGGAAAAAAGCCTGGGGAATGAAAAAAGGCAATGGGAGAGGGTGATAATGGGGTTTTTAGAAATTTAAAAAAGGAGAAAATAGGAGGGGCTTTAAAAAGGAATGTGGGGGCAAAGTTGAGAGGGGGTTTTTTTGCTAGTTGTTAGAAAAAGTAAGGTGATTGAAGAAAAAAAAGTCTGAAAAAGAGAAAAAAAAAAGGAAAGAAAGAAAGGAAGAATAAGGGAAAGAGACTTTGAAGCTTAAGGGATTTTATTCTTGAGAAGAAGAGGAAACCTACTTGAATTTAAAGCCACTCCTCCATCAACCAAGCTTAAAGGGCTTAGTTAGGAGCATCAGCTCATCCAAGACAGTGAGTCTCCCCATTTTAAGCTTTAACTTCTTTATCTTCATTAGAGTTTTGATTTATTGCTCTTTTGAGTATTTTCTTGAATCATATTACTTATTTGAAGTTATAGAAAAGTATGATAACATGAGACATTGAATATTGATTATTAATATTTGTATATTTGTGTTTCTTTTTTATTTATTTGCATGATCATTGAGTTTCTTAAAATCTAAGAAATGCAGTTTGTCTCTATCCCTGTTGAAGAGGCGACGTCCCTTCATGATGAGGCAACGGAGGCATCACCTCTTGGTCAGGAGGTAACGCCCCTTTAAAGTGGCATCGCTTCTTAATCGGCATTATGCCGGTTCCCGTTGTAACTTTTAGCCATTATCTTGTGTGTTTGACATGATTTCCTTGTCTAATATGTTATATTCTTTAATTTTATGCGTGATTGCCATGTTCGATCGATATTATTTCCATGATATATTAGTGTGTTATTTAATGGACTATTTATGAATTTATTATTATTATTGTTTTATTTTTGTGAATATTATTTGTTAATGATTTATAAATATTGTTGGTGTTGTAAAATGGAACTAACTCATATTTGTTTTAGGAATTATATTGTGATTTCTAAATAATAGATGATTGCTTTATTAATTAATCCTTAAGCATTTTGATTTGTATAATTAATTAATTGGGAGTGTCAGGATAAAGTCAGAGAAGTCGGTGTTGTGAATTCGAGTCTGTACGGCCTTATAAAGCTCGTCATATCAGATGCGTGCACTACTAAAGTTCCCAGTACCCTTAAGGGTGTGGGCATTGAGCTAAGGGAGTAAAATAGGGAGTAGAATTGTCATTTTATGTAATAAAAATTTTAAAATTTTGCTGAATCCTCTTGTTGAGGTGAACGCCTTTACCGAAGAAGCAATCACCTCAGTGATGAGGTGTTGCCTCCAAATATAAAGGTGATCACCTCATTTCACTTGAAGAGGCAAACGCCTCTTTATGAAGAAGTAATCACCTCTTTGAATAGGTGATCGCCTCATTGAAGAAGCGACACCTCTTAATGATGGCAATTGGATAAAATGATTCAAAATTTTAATTTTTAATGAATAAAATTTAATTTCTTTTAGTAAAATTGATAAATGTGCATATATGAACAGTAAATTGATACTATTTGATGATATTCCCAAGAAAAAATTAAAAAAATTAGGTATTAACCTCTTTGGTGGCCAAGCTGCAGATATGGGATCGCACGTTTACAAGTAGGGGGATCTCATCTCCAATACTGAGCCTGAAACTTTGGGAAGGGTGCACTATAGGTGTCATAGGGTCCCACATGGGCAAATATGGGATTTTTGTGATGTCCATGTCAATGAATGTGGAGAATGAGAGAGAAAGAGAAAAAAGAGAAAAGTGTAAATAGAGAGAATTGAAAAGGTAAAAGTGACCCCTGAAAGAGAAAAGTGAGAATTTATATGATTAGGGCAGAAAAGGAAAATTAAAAGAAAGGAAGATGAAGAAAAGAGGGTGAGACTCGTTTGATGAAATAAAGTATAAAATGGCCCATGGCTCACTAAAAAAATAAAAAAATAATAAAATGAATGAGAATTTATGCATCATCACTCGGGTGTACCCTAAGATCAATATTTGAATGCATTCTAATTGAAGCATCATGAAGGAAAAGCATTTGGTTGGGTTTGAATCCCTGAAGTGCGCAGAAGAATAAGTGTCTGGTTAGGTTTGAATCCTCGAAGTACGTGAATGAACAAGCATCTGGTCGAGTTTGAATCCCCGAAGTGCATAAAAGAATAAATGTGTAGTCATGTTTGAATTCTCAAAGTGCATAGAAGAATAAATGTCTAGTTAGGTTTGAATTCTCAAAGTGAGCATCTTAGGAAGTGTCTTGTTGGGTTTGAATCCTTAAAGTGCATTCTTCTTTTATTGAGTAATTCTCAAGCCAGGAAAACCTGGGTTTTACGCCAAAATATAATGAGTAACTGATGGGGCCAGGAAAACTTGAGGAACATAGTTACGTTTTATCTTTTTTTACTGAGTGGAGACTAGGCCATACTCAAGATTCATGCTAAACTATAATGAGTAACTGATCGGGCTAGGAAAACCTAAGGAACACGATTACGTTTCATCTTTTTTTACTGAGTGAAAACTGGGCCATGCTCAAGATTCACGCCAAACTATAAGGAGTAACTGATCGGGCCAAGAAAATCCCAGGAACATGGTTACATTTTATCTCTTTTTACTAAGTGAAGACTAGGCCATGCTCAAGATTCATGCCAAACTATAATGAGTAAATGATCGGGCTAGGAAACCCGAGAAACATGGTTATGTTTCATCTCTTTTTACTGAGTAGAGACTAGGCCATGCTCAAGATTCATGCCAAACTATAATGAGTAACTGATCGGGCCAAGAAAACTCGAGGAACATGGTTATGTTTCATCTTTTTTACTGAGTGACTTCTCGAGCCAAGAAAACTTAGGAGTTATGCCAAATCTATAAATAGTAGCTGATCAAGTTAGTTTAACCCGAGGATCACAATTACGTTTCTCTTCTGTCTCTACTAAGTGAAGATTAGGCCATGCTTGAGATTTACGCCAAAATTATTAATGATTGATTGATCGGGCCAGGAAAACTCGAGGATCATGGTCAAGTTTTAAAAATGAAGTTCGACCTCTTGGGTTTAAATTCCTAAGGCTGACAGCCCGAGTGAAGCTCGCAGGTCAATTATGTCGTCCTTACTCTTTATTATTTGATGTGCATGTTGCCTTTTCGAAACATTATTTTCAGAAAATTCAATTTTTTAGAAAATCAAGGGGGCAACCTATGGACATTGTCAGTTTAATCGGTTCGCAATAAAAGCCCGATGATGAGAAAGTTTGAGTTTTGAATTCAAGGGGAGCCTAAGACTTCTCTAAAATTGACTTTAAGCCAAACCTAGAATAAAAGCCAAAGACCATCGTCTCTTGATCCAAGGGCCCTGACCTAGCTTAGGTGAAGAGGCGATCACCTCTTCACCCCAAGCATTGATGAGGTGATGCCTTATTGAAGAGGTGACGCCTCTTCACACCCACTTTTTACAACATTAAATGCCATTAATGGTAGTAGTTGGAGGCTCACCTGCTAAAGAGTTTATCATTTTTAGATGTAAAAGAAAGGGAAAAAGCAGGAAAAAAGCCTGGGGAATGATAAAAGGCAATGGGAGAGGGTGAGAATGGGTTTTTGGAAATTTGAAAAAGGAGAAAATAGGAGGGGCTTTTAAAAGGGAATGTGGGGGCAAAGTTAAAAAGGGCATTTTTTACTGGTTGTTAGAAAAAGTAAGGTGATTGAAGAAAAAAAAAATGTTTGAAAAAGAGAAAAAAAAAGGAAAGGAAAAAGAAAGGGAAGAGACTTTGAAACTTAAGGGCCTTGATTCTTGAGAAGAAGAGGGAACCTAATTGCATTCAAAGACACTCCTCCATCAAGTAAGCTCAGAGGGTTTAGCTAGGAGCATCAACTCATCCAAGATAGTGAGTCTCCCCATTTTAAGCTTTAAATTCTTCATCTTCATTAAAGTCATGATTTATTATTCTTTTGAGTGTTTTTTTGAATCATATTACTTATTTGAAGTTATAGAGAAGCAAGATAGCATGAGACATTGAATATTAATTATTAATATTTGTATATTTGCATTTGTTTCTTGTTTATTTGCATGATTGTTGAGTTTCTTAAGATATAAGAAATGTAGTTTGTCTCTATCCCTACTGAAAAGGTGACATCTCTCTTTATGATAAGGCGACGGAGGCATCGCCTCTTGGTCAGGAGGCGACGCCTCTTGACTAGTATTATGTCGGTTCTCGTCTTAATTTTTAGCTATTATCTTATGTGTTTGGCATGATTTCCTTGTCTAAGATGTTATAATCCTTGATTTTATGCATGATTGCCATGTTTGATCAATATTGTTTCCATGATATATTAGTATGTTATTTAATGGACTATTTATGAATTTATTATTATTATTATTATTTTATTTTTGTGAATATTATTTGTTGATGATTTGTAAATATTGTTGGTGTTATGAAATGGAACTAACTCATATTTGTTGCAGGAATTATGTTGTGATTTCTAAATATTAGATGATTGCTTTATTAATTAATCCTTAAGAGTTTTGATTTGTATAATTAATTAGTTTATTTTTGGTTTATTCTTAGTATTTTTACATTTATTTATAGCAAAAGTTGTAATCCATAAACCTTATCCCTTTTTATTTGGAATGAATGGTTGTAAATTATTTTTATTTGTTTTATTTTATTTTATTTGTGATTGAATGTCGGGAATATAAACATGAAATGGTACTAATGTGCACACTTGGGATAAAATCTAAAATTGGAAAACCAATTGCGATTAGTATGTTAATAAGGAAATAAATTAATAATCAAAGGTAATAAAATACAAAACACACCAAGGCCAATTATAAGGTTGGGTGGAGATTCCAAAAGCCCATACTCAATTTCCGAACCCGATCTTTAATGACGGCTTATGGGAACCTCCGTGGAATCTAGTTGCTGCACAGTATGTCCCAGCTTTCATCTAGGTGGCGACTCCATCTCCGTTTTGGGCCCTAAGCCCACTATGTATTTCCTAGTGAGCCCCGAGCTCACACAATGCCATGGTTGCCAACACTTGGGCGCGCGACCAAAACTGCTGCCTACAATAACCATAAAATATATAAAACTAAAAAAATTTTAGCATTAAAACTTCACCCCTTTAATACATTCTTAAATCAAGAATATTTAATACAAAATTAATTATCTTTATAAATATTTAAAACAATATCAATTTTGAAATAAGAAGCTAAAAGTGTCACAAATAGCATAAGAAATTACACTAAATATACTTTTAGACTAATATCTACACAATGCTTAAAGGTAAGCATATAAACTATAGATATTTATTCTTAATACAAATGCAAAATTCTAAAAGTTTTACAATTTTATGCAATTATGCATCTCAATATTGCATCTCATTCTCATAAAAATTGTTTACAAATAACATAAAAGCATGTATTTACTAATGGGTTATAAGTAAGCTTCAAGAGCTTAAAAAATTATCATTATGGCTATTTTTATTATTTGGACAAATTCTAGCATCATCACATATTCACCTTTGGGCAGAATATGTCCATGCAATAGAATTTTTCATCAAAAGAATTCTAGCATCACTTCACATTATCCTTTGGGAAAAGTATGTACATGCAATAGAATTTTTATGTGAAAGTCACAAATGAGAACACTCTAATCTTTGAGAAAACTAGAACACTCTAATCTTCGAGAAAATTATCCCCTTTGGGTAGAAAAGCCCTTTAAACTAGAGCATTCTCAAAATACAAATGCTTCATATTAGTCCCCACACACAATATACAACAACCCCCTTTGAGTAGGTCATTATGTATAATATAATCCCCACACAATTTCTAAATTAATACACATAATAACTCACTTTGGGCAAGTTATTATATATATTATTTTAGAAATTATTCCTTCACAAAAATTGAAAATAATTATACAAGTCTCAATGAACATATCATTTTGGTAGTAACATTCACATTGAGCTATACTATCTTCTCAATTAGGAATTTCTCAAAACCCATTAGTAATTTGCATACTAAACACAAATGTATGCATAAAGTCACACACATGAGATACTAATCACAAATGTATCTCTATTATTAAATACATACTTAAACATATAAGCTTTGAACATAAAACACAAATTTAATTGCAATTATGTCATGTAAACAAACTCAAGAGTAGATAATATCATTTATATTACAAATCACCAACATGAGCATTAATAATTATTGACTCATAATTAAATAATCTCATATTTAATGAATAACTTTTCTCAACTCACATGAAAATAATTCTCTATTTTATACGCAAATATAAGCATGAATATATAATTTAAAACATGTATATATAGTAAGATATCATAAACATATCTTATATGGTTGTACCCCTTTACATGCTCAACAAGCAAAATATATATTAATCTCTCAAATATAAATTTTACAATAAATTAACGTTATGCTTGGATACAAACATTTAGTTTGACAATTTAATAATAACAATTTGAAATAACATGTAATTAAATGCTATTTCACCCTCACTAACATAGTCCCCAAACCTAATATTTGATCCAAAATCAAATCTATAATAAAATATGTTATATCCAAACATATATAATTAATATTTATTTTGAGAGATATAATTTTATAAATGATTAAATCATATAACATCACAAACTCACTAGTGTCATATACAACTATTTATCATGTGTAATATGATCACAAAATTCTAGTTATTGGTGAATCACACTTAAAATATTAATTCAGACTTGAATATATTATTTTAAAAAAAAAACATAAGTTATATGTATCCCACAACAGAAAGCATTGAACCCACAAGGTTTGACTGTATCAATGGACAATAGGATTTATGATTCCTTTTTTACTTTGGGTTTATTTAAATCCTTTAATAAAAATAATATAAAAAATCCAAATTAGATTTAGATAAAAATTTATAGCTCAAATCTGATTTCATATATATTAATATAATAAAATTAAATCAAAACTAGAATAATTTTAAAAAGCTACTATAATTTTCTTGAACAATTTGATTATATATTTGTTGCAGAAGACATGCATCAATTAGCTAAGAAAAAACATTCAAATTTAACAACTGTGTACAATTGATGTGACATGAACAACAACACTACACCAAGATAACTCAAATTGCTTTCCAATCCAATTGCCCAATGCACCAAAATTTCCTTGTTTGTATTCTATTAGATTTAATAGATCCATGTAAAAATAATAAACCCCTTTGATGCAAATTCAAAGTGTTTTTTTTTTCTTGGAATGAATCAAACGGTGGTGAAATAGGACAACTAGTTAGGGTTTGAAATTTATGATCATCATATAAGATAATGTTGAATTAAATTGAAAGAGCGTGTGGGGATGATATGGAAATAGCAAGATAAATATGAAATACAATCCGAAAATAGTATGCATAACAACAAGATTGATCTGAACAATTTTATTGTTTTACAATGAATCAAAAGAAACAAAATCTAAATTATTGTAATCCAAATAATTCTCTAACGATAATTGTGCAAGAAACACGTTGGATGGTGATGCAAGTTTTATCATTATATCATACTATAACCGGTTGACAAATGCCGTAAAATTTCCCAAGAGAAGTGTATGTATTGAAAATAAAGATGACGACACCAAGCAATATCACTTCTCAAATTACCCAAAATTCATCATCAGTTTTCTTTTCTTTTTTTTTTTTTTTTTGAGATGTACATATCAAGTCAAAGTTAAAGATTCCTAATAGCAAATGCAAAAACTTTTCCGACAAATTCACCTTTAAAAATACAGTGTTAACTTTTTAATTCCTTTATGCGTATAAAACACTAAAATTTGCTGCAGCAATTCAACCAAAAACAACGCAAAAGTTTATCAAAGGAAACAATCATTCTCGATTAATTTAAAATTGGTAAAAACTATCTCCATACAAATATTTCAACTCAAACATAAAATTATATAACAAATCATAATTAATCAATTTAGGATTTTAAATTTATATACAAACTAAATTCTGATATCACATGTAATAAAATTATAGAATCTAGTATATAAATTTAAAACACCAAATATATAATAGTAGTTAATTTAGCGAAAACAATCGTGTACCTGTTTGATGTTCGATGCATAGACATCTTTGATATATAACTATAATGAATAAAATATTGAATATTAAGAAAATATAAGATTAAATCTTTCTCTCCTATCATTCTCACACAAAAGACGACTATTAATGAGACATGTCAGAATTAAATTTTTAAGATTAAAAGGACACCTTACTCTAGTTTATATATATATATATATATTATTAGAAATATATAGAGTGTGAAATATTTGATAGAGTATAAAATATTTGACTTAGCGTACAACAAGGATTAAGAGCCTTGTTTTGAGATACCTATGGTACTTCGCCCTTGTCATTTGGACTAGGGGTCATTGACATTTTTCATATTTACTAACATTCTATGATTGGGTAGTTTCATAGGCAAGAACCTTTTCCATTTAATAATATGGAACAGGTTCATAACATGTGAGAAATTAAAAATAAAAGCATTTTTTTTCTTAAGTTGATGCCTTTTCTTATTTTTATTTTTTTTTATTGATGAAGTCACATGTTCCTGACTGAGAAAAGAAAAGTGGAGTTACATAGAATGCAATTGTAAATTATTCAAATGAACGTAGGAAAAAAAATATAAAATCAACCAAGTTCAATAATCTTTTCTTTTTTATTTCTATTAATTTAAAAAAAAAATACTTTTTTCATTTCTATTAATTTTTTAAAAATAATTAAAATAAAAAAAAAGTTTAATATAAAAAAAAATGACAAATATAACCAAAAAAATGAGATTTTTGAAAAAAATTCAAGATAATTTTTAATAATAGCTATAAAATGAAATTAAAATAAAAAATGCGATTAAAAGGAAAATATTAATGAATATACAGGTGAAAGTTAATGAATATGCAAGTGATGGTCAAATCTATAGGTTTAAATGTCAATAAACCTGAAGGTGAAATTAATAAATCTGCAAAGAAAATTAATAAATCTGTAGTTGAAAATCAATGAACATTTATTTTAAGTAATGAATTTATATTATTTATTAATGAACTTGTGTTATTTAAGTAATGAATTTATATTATTTAAATAATGAATCTACATTATTTAATTAAAATAAAAATAAAAGTAATTAAAACTCTCTCTATATATATAGAGTAAATAATAATATAGCTAACGACCCTTTTTCTTTCCAGTACCTTTCACTGCTCATCTACGGGTTTATTGGAAGCTTTTCTCTATTGGCTTTGCAGCCTCTTCTTCGAGCAAGGGATGGAATTGTCTTTGATAGGACTCTAGAATGCTGGAAAGAATTCTCTTATTAATGCTGTTGCAATTGATGGATATAGTGAAGACATGATCCCTACAGTAGGATTCAACATGCGGAAAGCAACTAAAGGGAATGTCACAATAAAGTTATGGGATCTTGGAGGTCAACTTAGCTAGATTCCGCAGCATGTGGGACAGATATTGTTGTGCAGTTTCTGCTATTGTTTATGTGGTTGATGTTGCTGATCCTGATAACTTGCGTATCTCAAAAAAGTGAACTTCATGATCTGTTGAGTAAACCGTCATTAAGTGGTATCCCATTGTTGGTGCTAGGGAACAAGATTGACAAACCAGAAGCTATGTCAAAGCAGGCGTGTTTTTACCATCACCTTCTTCTTCTTCTTGCTCAAGTTAAAAAAATAATAATAATAAAAAATAAAAGCATGTTTAGCTTTTTCACTATGTAATAGACCCTAATTGCAATATAGACAGGATCCATGATATAACAATTAAGTTTCATAATGGTAGGTAGTTCATTCTTTATAGATAATAAGCTTCGCCTTTGGCCTGCAAAAGAAACTAATAGCCACATTAAATAGGCCAAAAAATTAATTTTGAAAAAATGGCACTTTCAAAGAAAGTTTGAGGGGTTAAATTACCACAAGTATAAACCCTTATTTGCTTCAATTTCACATCGGAATTCATTTCATTTGCAAATAAATTTTTATTAATGAAATGTGTTTAGTTTAAATAAATAATTTATGAAATTCATTTGAAAGAAATTTCATATTTTGTTATATTGTATTTGTTATAAATCTTAAATTCAAGTTTTTGTTAAAAATATTCTTTTAAATATAAAGATGTTTTTTAAAATAAAAATAAGGAGGGGGTGTTTTAGTTATTTAAAATTATAGACTTAAAATTTGTGAAATTCATTTAAAAATTCTAACCATTTTGATAGAATTTGATTTAGTTATAATCAAAAATTTAGAATTGCAAATGAATTCCATATAAAATTTATTTAAACCAAATATACATCATTTTGATTTACAAATGAATTTCATAAAATTTTGTGAAGTTCATTTATACCAAATACACTTTAAGGGAAGTTCAAGTATAAAACTAAAATTGATAAATAGTGAAGAAATTATATGCAAATATTATTTATTATCATTTTAGATAAAATAGAATAGCTCATAATTTTTTCTTATATAAAATAGAGTTTATCTTAAATGCTATTATAGGTTTAAAAAAAAAAAAAGGTCTAGTGTATAGTTTCACCCATGAACTTTATCTCTTTAGTTTTTCCCACCTCTCAACTTTCATTTTTATCCATCACATATTTTTATTTTAATTTTATGCCTATATCACTCTTCATTTGGAACAAATAAGCGTGTGTAAAAGACATGCACTGACATGGAGAAAAAGCTCTGACATGGACAACCATATCATGTTCTTATATTATAGTTATAAAATAGTAAAAGTAATAAGGTTCAAAAAATAACTAATCTTAGTTAATTAGAAAATGCATAGTAAAAAAGAGCGTCTAAGTCTCCAAATTCCTAAACTGAAACCAAATAGGAAAAAACGTTGTCGTTTTTTAAACAGCTGCCTAGCAACAATATAACATCTTATGATCATACCTCCATATGGTTGTTTCACATTCAACAAAATCTCCTCATTTCCTTCTTCTACTCTCCCTAACAACTCTTATTCTCTCTAAACTCTCCTCTTCTATTTTCAAGTCTCAAAACGACAACATCAAGATAAAAAAGAAAAAATAACAACAATGGCGATGAAGTTGTCAGCTTTCCTCGAAGAAGACGACAAAGAAGATGCTGCTTTTTATCACAACCACAAGTAGCCCGCTTTCGTCCAGTTTAATGAAGATGATACAGACAACAAAGATTTTGAAGACTACACTAATTTTGATGAATCAGAGTCTGATCTGTACGAGGAGACAGAGATCGACAATAATAACATTGTTTTGATGGTGTTGGTCAAAGTTGATGCTACTAAGGAGAGAAGTTGGCTCAATAATTTCTATACCATGCTTTTCTTTGTTGATGGACTAACTTACTAGCATTGTTTGTTTGATTTGACTTTAAATTTCAAAGTAAAAATTTGCGTATGTGGTTTAATTAGGAAAACTGTCAAAAACCAAGAACCCAAAAACAAATGGATGACCGGCATGGATGTGAAGTAACCAATAACCCAATAATCCAGAAAATAAATCGATTGAAAAAAGAAAAATGAAAGTGGAAGAGGAAGAAGAAGATTTCACGTATAAAGAAATATTTTTGTGGGTATAGAATCGTATAGCCTCCACATCATATAAATTTCAGGCTTCCACGAGCTTATAAGCGGGTCATTATATGATGACACCATGTCATAAAAAATTGATTGACATTTGCAGGTAGAACATGTTACTTTTTTTTTTTTTTTTAATTTTCTCTTCACCTTTCTAACTGGTAACCTAAAATTTCATTTTTTTGGCATTTGATTTGAATTTGAAAATTTTCTCATTTCACACATAAACATTTGACAATTTCTCCTCCCCTCTTCTTCTTCAACTTCTACATCCTCTAATCTCAGATTTCTACAAATATATATTTTGCCTCCCATTGATTTCTTTCAATTTGCAGAACCAAAGTATTAGCTAGAGTATCAGCTAGAGCTGCTATCTGATTGGTGAAGCTTCTGCAGGAGACTATGTTTCTTCTCCTCCTCTTCCTTTGGTGGCTCAGGTTCAGAGACCTGAACTTTCTCTTCAAATTCAGCAGCAATCACCTCCTCTTGATGCTTTTCTTCCTCTTTCTTTTAAGGTGTTTGAGGGATCATGGAAACATAGCCTTTCTTTTCAGTTAACTTCTGTTCTCTTTCCTCTATTTTGGTGGTTACAATGACTGAACTCTGATGCATTTTCCATTGAAGAAAGAAATGCATTGGCTTTGGCTATAGTTCCAATTGAACTGGGTAATGTCTGTTCCTTATTTTGCTTACTGTTCTGTCATTTGAGCTATTCTGTGATCTTGTATTCTTGTCATTTATAGGAGTGGATTCAATTTTTTGTGTTGCAGATGCTGCTCCAACTTTCAATGCTGGTGTTGGTCAAGCAAAAGATTTTGATCCCACGGGATGGGAACTTGCCCTAGTTTCCACTCCAAGCACCGACATTTCTTCAGTTAATGATAAGCAATTGGTAGGATTTTTTTTTTTTTTTTTGAGTTAATTACAAATAGGGGCCCAGTCAATGCCCACCTTATCATTCGTGGCCACGCTCTGTTTTTTCTTTCAGTTTTGTTTTTCATCTTTTCAATTTTGTTCCACTTTTAGCCCTGTCTTTTCAGTTTTCAATTTTGGCATTTTCCCCTTTTTTTTTTTCATTTTTTTAAAAAAATTTTCTATTATTTTTGAAGTCATCTTTATTTTAAATTGATTGTATTATTTATTTAATTTTTATGTTTTAAATAATTTAATTTTATATTCTAAATAAATTTTTTTACTAATTTTAAAACTTATTATTATTTAGAATATAAAAATTAAACTAATTAAACTAAAAATTACTCATAGATTTAAATAAATATTTTTTTCATAATTATTTAGAATTTAGAAATTAAACTAATTAAAGTAAAAATTACCTATAGTATTCAATAATTTATTTTTTCAATAAAAATAAAAAATTATGAAATATATCAAATGAATTGTTATTTTTATTATTGATACTGATAAAAGTAAAAATTCTATTTATGACCTTAATTTTATTATTAATAATGAAAAAAAATAAAAATCAACAAATATTAACAACTGCATTTTTTGTTGATTTTTTTTTAAAAAATGTAAAAAATAACTACAAAAAATAATTAAAATTATGAAATATATCAAAAAATTATTATTTTTTTATCATTAATACTAACAAAAGGTAAAAATTTATTTATGGCCTTAATTTTATTATTAATAATGAAAAAATAATTGAAAAAACAATAAAAGTCAATAAAAATCAACAACTGTAAAATTTTGTTGATTTGTGTTGTTTTCTTGTTTCAATTGTTGTTTTTTGTTGTTTCAATTTGTTAATTTTTGTTGATTTTTTTTTGTTTTTTTGGTTTTTTATATTACAAATACATCATAAGAGTAGTAAACTTGTTATATATTGATAATCAATAAGTATGAAATAATTTTTTTAAAAAAGTTGTTAGAAATTTTAATAAACAAATTAAAGTAAAAAATAAAATTTTTATTCTTTAAGAATGTAAAATGAGAAAATATTGTTTATTTATTGTTGTTACGAAGTATTTTATTAATTGGTTTAACAACAATTGAAAGATGTTTTGTTCATAACTATTCATTGGAAAAAAAAGTCTTAAGACAAAAAAAAATTGAGGAAAAAAAAATATTGAGAATAAAATAAAAGACAGTACCTTAAAAATAAAAAAATATTGAGCAAGAAAAAGTTGAGAAAAAAAAGACAAAGACATTAGAAACAATGTTGAGGAAAAAAAAAACAAGATAAAGATAGTACCATAAAAATTGAAAAAAAATGGTTTAGCAAAAAAAATTGAAAAAAAAAGGAAGATAGTAGAAAAAAATTTTAGAAAAAATTGTTGTGTAAAAAAAATTGAGAAAAAAATAGATAAAAACAATATAAAGTAAAAAAAATGTTAAAAAAAACAAATAAAATGTTGAGAAAAAAATATATAAAGCAAAAAGGAAAAAAGTTGGAAAGAAATCAGTAAAAAAAATGTTAGAAAAAAAAAATCCTAAAAATAAGGATAATAAGGGTAGTTATCTATATTTCAAAAAAAAAAAAAAAAAACTAGAAAAGTTAGTTTTGAAATTTTTTTTGTCGATGACATTTTTGAATTTTTTTTGAATTTTAGTATATTTATATAAAGATTTTTTTTTTAAATGCTCTAACTTCTGTTGCCTTATTGCCCATGGTTATCATGTGAGAAAACCAATCAACATTATCAATGTTCTAAATTAACAATTATTCCCTTTGTTGGTTAGCCATTACGTGTTGTTGGGTGATAATTCTACATTGGCAAAGATGCTTGCTTGTACTATGTTGACAGTGTAACTATTACAATTTAATAGTGCTAAAGGGGGCAATTTTATTTATTTTTAATAGAGATGAAAAAACTGAGGGTTTTTTTATCTCCCATCTAGATGCTTAGGTTTTGTTGTTCAGTGCCATGTTCTGATATAGTAAAGGCACCATTTAGGTATATGGTTTACTATCACTTGTGAGAATGTCAAGGTGTTTGACATGGCTAAAGGAATGTGTGTTTGACATGGCAATAGGAATGTGGACTTTGATTAGGACCAATTGTAGAATAATAGTTATTTACTAGATTTTAGAAAGTAAATGGTGTGTCTATCAGCTAACTTGAGACATTTTTTTTAGCACTAGTTGTTGATTATGCAAAATATAACTTTGGATAAACAATTATGGTTGAAGTCAGCCAATGTTAGGAAAATTGATTACTTACAATCTAATAAATACTTTTATCCATTTAGATAACAACTTTAACAAAAATATTTAAAAAATAAAAAAGAGAGAAACACACGATAATTTAACGTGAAAAACTCTAAAATGGAGAAAAATTACGGATGTTATCAAAAGACAACAAGAGAAAAATATTCACTATGTTAAAAATTATTATAACCACACTATAAAATTTAACTATTATACACATCCAAAAGCTCAAGCACACCCAAGATAATTTCTTGTAAATTCTCTATTAGTATAGCTAATAACTTTCAATGGTACACCAAATACTAACGGTGATTGACACACATAATAAAAGAAGTAAGAAATTTATTTTATAACTAACTAACTCTCTTCTTCCTTCTTTTCTTTTCAATGTGGGATAACATTACCACATCCATCTTTTAATTTTTTTTTATCATATTTCAACAATCTCCACCATGATTAAAAATTAAACGAATAATAACTATACCAATAATAGTCACAATTGTAAAAAAAAAAAAAAAGAATTATCACACTCTACCAAAAGAGTATACACACTTGGAATTCACCAACTTCAAAATTTTTTATCTCGGCCAGTTCATATTGAAAAACTAATATTAAGTTATGGTGTAACTTCCAAAGTTGACTTTATAGGAAGTTCATTAGTCATTGACATCAATTTCACCACACACCTTACATCAACTGTCAACCAATGCTCCTGTACAAATTGTGGACATGCCACCTACCATACCTCCTTTTCCATGGCAACTCAGTTGTTAGCCATCATGCTATAAGGATATATATCTTTCTTTATATAGAAAGTTCATCATCTTCTTTTTCAAAGATGACCATATTAGTAACATAATTTTTGGAGCCATTAGCTAAATTAGCTCCACCATTTTTACAATCCTTCTTTACATGTCCAGGTTGCCCACATTGCTAGTAGATAATTTTCTTTTTAGAGCCTTCACTCTTCTTCTTATTTCCACAAACTGACAATGTTGTACTTTCAGAAGACTTGTTCTCTCCATTTTTTAGCATTATTTCTTCATAAATCAGCTTACTTGTCACTTCTGAAAAAATTAAATTCTCTTTCCCATACATTAAAATGGTTTGCATGTGTCCATAGGAAGGTGAAAGAGACTAGATAAATCTCAATGCTTTATCTTTATCATCAATTTTCACTCCAATAGATTCCATTTTAGAAACAATCCTATTGAGTGCACTAAAGTGGTTAGAAATTTTTGTACCTTCTTCCATTTGTAATTTATGAAATTACTTCTTCAAATATAATCTATTTGAAAAACTTTTAGCTTGGTACATTTCCTCAAACTTTTCCTAAAACTCCTTTATTGATTACCATCTAGCAATATTAGCAAGAATATTTATGGCTAGACAGAGATGAATCTGACTTATTGCCCTCATGTCTAGCTCATCTCAATCTTCTTCACTCATCTTGGATTTTCCTGTGTCTTCACTACTATCACCAAATTTATCTGACTTCTTTCCATTAGATAAAGAAGTTGGCTTTCCTCTCAAGGCCTTATACAATCCAGACTATATTAGTATATCTTTGACTTGTACAAATTTATTCTCCCATCAAACTTCTCAATATCAAATCTGAAGCTCATTTTTCCTCATTAATGCACAATACCTCCGTATACTTAAACAACACTTCCTACTGGATTAGTAAAGTTTATAGGAGAGACTGGGGAAACACAAACGGTACCACTTAAGTCCCAATTCTTTAGGATAAAATTTTCTTGGCTGTACTTACTTACATAATGCCACACTAAATAAACACAATACCATATTTAAAGGACCTATAGTTGGATCATAAAAATTTCTAAAAAATCTTTTTTTTTTATATGGAAGATAAAACAAAGCCGCAACCATAGAACATACTAAGAATTTTAAAGAAATTCCTACGTCATCTTTAAGTTCATCCCTTACCGAACCATCAGCTCTGATACCAATTATTAGGAAAATTGGTCTCTTACAATCCAATAAATACCTTTACCCCTTTAGATAACAACTTGAACAAAAATATATGAAAATTAAAGAGAAAAATACACAATAATTTAACATGAAAAACTCTAAAATGGAGAAAAACCATGGTCATTGTCAAAACATAATAAGAGAAAAATATTCACTATATGAAAAATTATTACAACCACACTATAGAATTTAACTCTTACACACATTCAAAAGCTCAAGCACACCTAAAAGAATTTTCCTTAAATTCTCTGCTAGTATAGCTAATAGCTTTCAATGATATGCCAAATATTAATGGTGATTAACACACATAATAAAATAAGTAAGGAGTTTATTTTATAACCAACTAACGCTCTCCTTCTTTCTCTTCTTTTCAATGTAAGATAATATTACCATATCCATCTTTTAATTTTTTTTATCATATTTCAACAAGCCAACATATAGAATATTTTTCAAATCTATTGGATCTATATCTAGCCATTGATATTTAGGACTGTGATTCTTGATTCTAGATTCCATATTTTTTTAATCTTTATGCATAAAAAAAGTTTTAAATTGATTTGAAAATGACAAGGTTTCATTTGTATAATGTAATTTATTGCTAATTATTATTAGGCTTATGGATTGGACACACTCACTCTTAACATTTTGTATGATGATGTGGCATAAAGAGATGCCCAACAGCCTGTTTATGGAGCACTAGCACCGAATCCATTCAAGGTTCAAGATCCATTTGCTACGTCAAATGCCATTGCTCCTCCCTCTACAATTCATATGGCAACAATGCCCCAACAACCCCCAAATCCTTTTATTCCATACCAATGTACCTATCCACAACCACATCAATGACAATACTTGATAATGACTCTTGCAAATCTAGTGATCGCCTATGGTGATAAGAGTTTGACAACTCTTACTAACCCTTTCACAATTAAATTAATTTCATGAAGTTTCAAAGTAAACTTAAAACTGTAACAACTACTATATTAAATTCTTTGGCCATTTCCATGTATTTGAGACATGATTGCTGGTTGATTATTCACTTGATCAAGGGGGTTGCAAACTGGTAGTAAGAGATTATAAAATTGCCGATAAACTTTTGATGTTGCCATTTTAGTGGATTTTTCTATCTTTCAACACTGATTTTCCTAATTCTTATGTTAAGGCAATGATACTCTGGCATTGACAATTAATCCCTTGATTTAGGAACACATTAACTTATCAAAGATTTAAGTCTATAGTTGAAAGAGAATACCAAAAGTGATATATGGAGATAAAATCGGAAATTATGAACAAATTAAAAGTAATTGTGGAGTGATGCCATGGGATGTGCAATAAAAATTAATAGATTAAAAATAGGAAAAATTACAAAGAAGTACCCTATGGTTTCAATCCTAATTATTTCTTGACCTATGGTTTCAACCTTAATAAATTGGTACCCTGTATAACAAACCGTTAGCAAATAGAGGCAAATCATCTAACATTGTTAAAATTGATGATGTGGCAAAGGGTATTATATTCATATTACTTTAAAAAAGATGAAATAGCTTTGTGTTTTTATTTAATAACTTGTAGTTTATTTTTATAACAAATAAGTACCCTATTTTATAGTATCAAAATAAATAAATAAATAAATTTATTTATAATTATAATAATATGAAATTCTTTTTATAAATAATTTCTTTATGGATTAACCAATTTTTTTAAAATTTTTCTATATATACATATACGTACTTACTTACTTACATACTTATATACATATACATATATATATATATATATATATAAGTGTGTGTGTGTGTGTATTCTTATAAATAAATAAATAAATAAATTATTTATAATTATAATAATATGAAATTCTTTTTATAAATAATTTCTTTATGGATAAGATGGAAAGTGCATATGTAATTATCAAATGAATAATAATCAAAGAATGCTTGGTGGTTTATGTGTCCTTATTTACCTGTCAACTGATTTCACTTTCAGTAGAAGAAAAAGCTCTACTTCTCTATCCAAATGCTGAAAATGTCAAATTTATGTTCTCTATAAATACTTATTTCATATGTTTAATGAAGCAGAAAAAAAAAAAGATAAAGGGAAGATCTATAGTTGTGAAAAAAATAAAATCTAAATTAATTTGACTTGGATAAGATGACAAGGTCGTAAAGGTCTCCTAATAACTAAAGTAAAACTTAAAATTTAATGAAGAATCTAAACTCACTTGTTAAGCAATAGTTGGCATCAGTTAATTAAGTAATTTTACAGCAAATGGCTATGAACTCTTTTCTAAGAAGCTATGGTTTTAAAATAATAAAGTACATTAAGAAGCTTAAGTTAAATTGGAAGATAACAAGGGAACCTTCACCATAATGATTGTTATCGAAAATCATTCGAGCTCCGATGTGCAAAGATTAGTTCCAATCAATACATGTACAATGCGATGCTTGATACACAAGCATAATGCATGTCAAATTACAAACTTGTTTAAGATTGCAGAGGAGGTAGTTAGTAGAGAGATAATGATAAATGTGAAAAATAGTGGATGTTGAGCACTATAATGTTATGTTTTTATGTGTTAAAGTATTTATTTCATTCCTAAATGTTGGTGTTTTTACTTAAATTCCATAAAGCTTAGGTTTTTAAAGGTTTTGATAATTTTTATTGATTTTTTCTTATTTTTAGTTTAATTTTGATGTTTTGGTATTCATCAGTTAGGTGTGCCCAAGTTTGGATTAATGCAAGTAGAATTTATGTTGGAACTTAAAGAGAAAAACTTAAAATCTCCATAAATTAAAGATGTAGAGGCACGCACAACCGTGAACATAGGAGTGCATGGCCAATCTTGAGAGTAAACATTTCACTTTACAGAATAGATAGTGATGCCTGGCCATGCATCATAAACTATATAGCCATACACCAAATGCACAGCTGTACATATGGGTGTGCAAGGCCAATCCTTGTTTGATGATTTTCAGAGCAATAGGGTTTATTTAAGAACTATTATAAATAGCCCTCATTTTGCCTCTTTTAGAGAGCTTGGCCAGTCTAAATTTTCATGAGTAAAATTTCTCTTTTGCAATAAAACAAATCTATATTTTCATTTTTCTTTGGATTATTACTCAAGCATTATCAAGGCTAGAGGATTGAAGAACATTTTACAATCACTTTCAAGAGAAAAAAAAGGGGTTTTATCTTCCTAATTATTCTTAGCACTTTATTTAATAATATAAATGGTTATGTTGGCATTTCTTAATTCTTCTTTATATTCTTTCTTTTTAATTGCCATGAGTAGCTAAATTATTAGTTTGTGTTTTTAGACCCGGCTCAAAAATGAACTTAATAGGTTAGATTCCTTATCACCATACATATAACCCATGATTATTATTGAATATAATGCTTTCCTAGGCTTGATCACTCTAGGAAATGAATTAGATAATAGGGTGAGATCGAGAGAAGATCCTTGTTGAGAAAAAAATAATAATATGTTAATTAATCAAAATAGGTTGAGAAATGATTTAGTTGATCAATATCCTTTTTATGGCTTTACATAATTATAAAAAATAATCAATTATTTGAGTAGTGAGAGCTAATCACTTAGGTAATTATTATGGTTGATAAAATTATATGAGTGCTCAAAAGAGACTTTCATATGTTTAAAAATGTATAGGGAATGGAATAGATTCATAAGTGTTAAGGAGATTAACATGATCATTTGGATAAAATTGAGCCAGGAATAAAAACCCTAACATTTACTATATTGATAAATTTTCTGTTAGTTGAATTTTATTTCGTAACTCTATTTAATTTTCTAGTTCAATTAGTTTTTCTTTTTTTTTTAAAAAAAAAATTCTTACATTATGCCTTTCTTTGATTGTTTAGACAAATAAATACAAAAAGTAATCCAATACTTAACATCTAATCCATGTGGAATCGATATTCTTTTACTACTTGGATGACTCTGTGTGCTTATAGATTCATACCCACTATGTTGTTGGCACCGTTGCCAGGGAGTGATAAATTGATATTGTGATAAAATTTCTGTTATTTGATTTAAATGTTTTATTCATTTTGTTTTCATTAAATTGTGTTGTTTTTAATTTTCATTGTCTTTTATAAGTAACTTCGCTAGTGCATGCGCTCAACGCGTAGAAGTGCTAGACAAGGTGAATTATTAATATCTCTAGATACTAAAATTGATAGAAATTTTCACAGGAGATTAAGAAGATAAAGGAACATGATGAACGGAGCTAAAAATGTAGTTGGAATAAAGCTGCAGTTGGAGGAAATAATTAGCAAGATCTATTACCTATAGCTCCACTTGAAAATCAGAATAGACCTAATGTGCAAGAACCATGAGCAACTTTGTTAGTCCTCACATGCAAGGGGATTAGAATCCTATTGTGAGACCAACAGTCGTAGCTAATAATTTTAAGATTAAGCCAATAATGATTCAGATGATTTATAATTCTCAATTTAATAGCTTACCTCATAAAGATCCTATTGGTCATGTGACCAAATTTTTGGAGTAATTGCTCTACTTTTAAAATGAATGGAGTTTAGCTAGATGCTATTAGATTGATATTGTTTCCTTTCTCACTTATTGATAGAGAAAATAGATAGTTCACTAAATTGCTATCTAATTCCATCAACACTTGGCAGGAGATGTACACAACATTTTTCAATAAATACTTTCCCCTTGCTAAAGTGTTGAAGATCAGGAATAAGATTAATTCTTTCTATCAGAAAGAGGATAAAAGCTCTTATGAATATTGGGATAGATTTAAGGATTTGTAGAGATGATGTCCTAACATTTAATACCTACTTGGGATTTAGCTTAATCTTTTTACAATGGTATGAATCTAGTAGTCAGGGTCAATATTGATGCTGCAGCATGAGGGACTATTATATCCAAAACACCAGAGGATGCTCTGGAACTTTTTGAAGAGATGGCTATTACTCAGAGCTTATGGGAAAAGGGGGTGTAATGGATATAAATGGAATGACTATAATAAATGCTAAATTGGATGCTTTGATAAATAGAATAGAAAATATGGGTTTTAATGCAATTTTACTTACACTTGTGTCATCTTATAAGGCTTGCTATAGTGGACATCCTACCATAGAATGTCAATAAATACAATATTTATCCATAGAGAGTATGAATTATATGGGTAATTTTAACAAGGGACAATAACAAAATCCTGTAATGGGAAATACTTATAATCCTAGTTGGAGGAACCACCCAAATTTTTCATGGAGAAATCAAGGAAATAACTAATAGAGATCTCAAGAGCCACCAAGTTTTATGGGAAATAAGGGTTAATAGCATCAAGGAGAATCTCAACACCAATAAGATAAAGCTTTTTCTTCTATGGTAATAGCTTCCCTATAAGGTAAAATGGACAAGTTCATATATATAATCTTAACCAAGATGAATTAATAAGATGAAGCTACTAAAAGATTAGAAGGGAAGTTTAAGAAATTCCATCAAGATACTCAACTAATGTTCATAAACCATTCTTCCTCCATTTATAATTTAAAAGTGCAAGTGGGACAGTTAGTTAATTCTTTATCTTTAAGGAATCAAAGAGCACTACCTAGCAACACTGAAAAGAAACTTAAGGAGTAAGTGAAGGCTATTACTTTAAGAAGTGGTACAGAGTTACAACTACTAAGAATGAGTGCACCCACATTGACTACTGAAGAAGGGAAGGAAGTAGAAAAAGAGCAACAATATATTGATAAACAAGTTGAGGGAAAAGAAGCAAAGTAAGACAACAATAAAAAGAATGAGTTTTCTCTACAACTTAAACTATATGAGTCACCAGTTCTATTTCCTTAGAGGCTTAAAAAGTAAGAACATGATTAGTTGTTTGCAAAGTTCTTAGAAATGTTCAAAAAATTGTATACTAATATACCTTTAGTGGAACAATAGCTCAAATGTCTAAGTATGCTAAATTTCTGAAGGAACTCATTTCTAATAAGAAAAAGTTATAAGAATTTAAAACCATCACTCTTGATAAAGTGTGTAGTGCTATCATCTTAAACAAGCTTCCTTTAAAGAGAAAACATCTAAGGAGTCTTACTATACCTTATTTTGTTACTAATTTAAATTTTTAAAAAGCTCTTTATGATTTAGTGCTTCTATATGTTTACAGGAGACTTGGCTTAGGTGAAGTAAGACTACTAACATATGCCTACAGCTTGCATATAGGACAATAAAAAAACCTAAAGGAATTATTGAGGATGTACTGGTAAAAGTAGGAAAATTCATTTTCCCAATTGATTTTGTAGTACTTGACTTTGAGGAAGATAAAGATGTACAATTAATTTTACCATTAATTTTGGGGATGCCTTTTATGTACACCACCAAAGTAATCATTAATGTTTTTAAAAGAACACTCACATTGAGAGTGGGAGAAGAAAGTTAAATTTAATGTTTACCAAGGTATGATCCACCCACCTTAATTTGATAATTACATGCAAATTAATATGGTTAGTGATATTATGAATGAAGTCTAATGAGGGAGGTTGGTAAAATCTTATGAATTGGAAGAATTAAAGAAGCATTTGCAGGACTAAAATTCTGAGAATGATTCTCTTAAGTACTCTTCTCTAATGCATAAAGCAGAACTCTTTCCAAACATAACACCTATCCTTCTTTCTATTGAGAAACTACCTCAATTAGATATAAAGCCTTTACCACCTCATTTGAGATACACTTATTTTGGTGAGAACCAAACTTTACCTATCATTATTTCATCCAAAATTAGTGGGGATGAGGAGAATGTTTTAGTATAACTATTAAGAAAGAGAGTACAAACTTTAGGGTAGCAAATTTTAGACATTAAGGGTATAAGTCCTTTATATTATATGCATCAAATACTTATAGAGGAAGAGCATAAGACTACCATTGAGAGGTAGAGAATATTAACCTTAAATATGTAGGAGGTAGTTGAGAAAGAAGTGCTTAAGTTGTTAGATGCAAATATCATATATCCCATCTCAAATAATTCTTGGGTTTGCCCTATTCAATGTATACCAAAGAAAGGGGGCATAATAATAGTAAAAAATGAAGGGGGAGACTTGATTCTTACTAAAGTTGTTAGTGGTTGGAGAGTTTGTATAGATTATAGAAAATTGAATGCAGCCACTATGAAAGATCATTATCCACTTCCATTTATTAATCAAATGGTAGAAAGGAATTTAAGTCATGCATTTTATTATTTTCTAGATGGTTACTCAAGGAACAACCAAATTGCTATCACCCCTAAGGACCAAGAAAAGACCAACCTTGCTTGTCCCTATAGCACATTTGCTTATAGGAGAATGCCTTTTAGTTTATGCAATGCATTTACCACATTTCAGAGGTGCATGATGGCCATATTTGTAGACTTGGTTGAGGAAATAATGGAAGTCTTTATGGATAATTTTTCAGTCTATGGTTATTCTTTTAAGAAATATTTAACAAATCTTGACAGAGTGATTGCTAGGTGTGAAGAAACCAATTTAGTTTTGAATTGAAAAAAAAATGTCACTTCATAGTTGAAAAAGGTTTTGTACTTCGACACAAGATTTTAAGCAAAGGCATAGAGGTAAACAAAGCTAAGGTAGACATTATTGAGAAGCTATAACACCCAACCAATGTTAAGGGAGTAAGAAGTTTCTTGGGATATATAGGATTCTACAGGCTTTTTAAAAGGATTTTTCAAAACTTTCTAAACCTCTTTATCAATTACTTGAGAAAGATGTACCTTTTAATTTCACTGATGCTTGTAAAATTAGTTTTGATAGGTTGAAAATGACACTTTTGTCATCAACAGTTATTGTAGCACTATATTAAAGTTTACTATTTGAACTGATGTCTGATGCTTAGAGCAGTGTTATGACAAAAAAAGGACAAAAAGCTTCATGTGATCTATTATGTAAGCAGAACATTGTCTAAAGCTTAGATAAATTATGCCACCATTGAAAGGGGTTGTTAGAGGTGATTTTTGCTTTTAATAGATTTATATCATGCTTACTTGGTTAAAAAATATTGGTTTTTATAGATCATGCTGCTTTAAAATATCTACTTACAAAGAAAGACTCAAAGCCTAGGTTAATAAGATGGGTGCTTTTATTACAAGGATTTGACATTGTAATAAGCGACAAGAAAGGCACAAAAAATGTGGTAGTAGATCATTTGTTAGGATTAGAATCTGAGAAGAACAAAAGAGCACTAGACGAGGAAATCAAAGATACATTCCCAGATGAGTTACTTTTACTCTTTAAATTTTTGATACACCATGGTTTGTTGACATTGCAAATTTTATTTCTAGTGGTAAATTAACCCCAAAATTTTCTAGTTAGCAAAATAAAAAATAGATTCATGATTCTAGGGGGTATATATAGGATGATCCTTTTATTTAGAAGATGTGCAGGGATGGCATTATTAGGAGATATGTACCTAATAAAGAAATCCATGCACTTATTCATCATTGCCATGATTTAAAATGTAGAGGATATTATAAACCTCAGAGAACTACATTTAAAGTACTAGAAAGTGGTTTCTACTAGCCATCCATTTTTAAAGATGTAAAAGAGTTTATGAAATCTTGTTATTCTTGTCAATAAATATCAAAAAGAGATGAAATGCTTCAAACATAAATTTTAGAGGTTGATATAGTTGATTGTTAGGGTATTAACTTCATGGGACCTTTTCCATCATTAGAAGGTAATCGTTACATCCTTTTGTGTGTTGATTGTATGTCTAAATGGGTAAAAGCTCAAGCGTGTATCAACAATGATGCTAAAATTGTATGCAAGTTTTTAAAGAAACTCTTTGCTAGATTCGGGATGCCTAGGGCTGTAATTAGTGATAGAGGTACTAATTTTTGTAATAAGAACATGGAGATGTTGTTAACTCGATATAAAGACATAGGGTAGCTACACCTTATCATCCTCAGACTAGTGGATAGGTAGAAGTTAGTAATAGAGAGTTAAAAAGGATTTTAGAGAGAACTATAGGAAAATCTAAAAGAGAGTGGGCTAGAAAGCTAGATGATGTTTTATAGGCTTATAGGATAGCTTATAAAACACCAATAGGTATATCACCTTTTAGTTAGTGTATGGAAAAGCTTGTCATCTTCTAGTGGAAATAGAATAAAAGCCATATTGGTCAGTGAAGATATTGAATTATTGTTTTAAGGAATCAGCTGAGAAGAGAAAGCTATAAGTGAATGAGTAAGATGAAATTAGGCAAGATGCATATAAGAACTCTAAAGTATATAAGGAGAAAGTAAATAGGTGGCATAATGTGATTCTAAGGCAAAAAGAATTTCATAAAGGAGATCAAGTGTTGCTTTTCAACTTAAGACTAAGACTTTTCCCATACAAGAAAAAAAAAAGAGATGGTCAGGACCATTCACTATGACTATAGTATATCCATATGGAGTAGTTAAGGTGATGACTAATAAAAGAGAAAGCTTGAAGGTTAATGCTCAAAGACTGAAGAGGTACTATGGAGGCAATTTAGATGAATTTCAACATGTTGTTTACTTGAACACTTTTATCAAGTAACACAAAAAAAGGTCAAGCTTATAACGCTTTAAATAAGCTCTTCTTGGGAGCTCAACCAAGTGTAAAGTATGATGTCAATTTTTATTTTTTACATTATTTTTATTTATTTCTTTTATTTTCTTTCATTGACCTCCTCAATGCTGAGAAATTTCAAGAACACACTTATATTGGAATAGAAAGGAACTTGGAGATGACAAGGTTATTATAGTCATCTATAGATATTCAGGGAAGTAAACTTTAAAGTTTTCTTTCATTGATTATTTAGAAAAGTGTGATTATAAGCTTTGTATTTATTGTTATTAAGAGGTTCTAGGAAGTTAGCTGATATTGGGCATTTGTTGAATACAATTTAGAATGAGAATGACTATGAAAGTTATTATGTATTTTATGATTTGTGTTTAAAAGCATTTTGGAGCAGAATATAAATGCACAGCCATGCATTTACCCCTTTAAATTTAATGTTCACAGGCTTGGTCATGCACTTGAAAATGCACAGCCTTGCATCTGCTACACTGAAAATCATGCTCGTAGGATTAGGCATGCATCTGAACATGCACAATTATGCACCCTCAGACCCTAAAATACTGGAGTCAGGATTGGGTGGGCACTTCAAAGTGCATAGCCATGCATGCCTTAAGTCTTTTCACACTGAACTTCAGTGCACAATCATGGACTATTTTATGCACAGTCGTGCATCGTGACGTTGCAGGATTAAAAATTATGCCTTTTTGTGTTGTTTGAAGCAACTCTTCAATTTCCTTTCCAAAACAGTTTTAAATAGCCTTCTCATCATCCTCATTCATTATTCTTTTCCTAAACACAAATATTTCTTTCCTTTCTTACTTCTCTCACATTCAAACCCTAGGTTTTTCAAAACCATCATTTCAATTCCACATTCTTTGTTCACTCTCACTTTTAATTATGCCAAGGCAAAAATCCCATGCACCTCCTCCCAAATGTTCAAGAGTTGGAGAAAATAATTTAAATTGCATTCTCAATTATAACAACCACTATTTTTAATAAGGATGATGGCTTAAAGTTTATTGTTAAAAATTTAAATAGCAAGCGACAAAGCATTAATCTTTTATAGAAATTTTTCATTTGATTCAAGATTTTTATTCGTGATTCACTTTATCAATTCTTAATTAAAAATGTAAAAGTTTACGATATTTAGTCCTTTCAATTCAACTATTAATTTTTAATATAGTCATTTAATTAAAATGACATGACATTCATTAATAATGTTAAAAAATATAAAAATTTTCACAAATAACTTAAAACTTGAAAAATATATGAAAAAATTCATTAACTTTTAATTTTTTTAAACTTAGCTTTTCAAATAAAATTTTTTCAATTTTAGAACTTATTATTATCAATATAAAATATCTAATAATGAAGTGCATGAATTTTACTAGGTATGAGAACTAGAATTAATAAAGTGACACGTGGCTGCTCAGGCTTCTATATTTTCATGGCTCTCTCTCTCTTTGAACTTTTCATGCTACTTTTTCCTTTTCATTTTTGTGCTTCCAATCTAGCTTGTGACTCTTTTTCTTTTTTATTTTTCATTATCATTTTCTCTTCTTTTTAGTTTCTTATCTTTTCTTATTTCAAAAGTTTAATTTAGTTTCCTTTGTTCCCTTCCCTTTAGTTTCCTTTCTCTTCTTATTCCTTAAACTGTTGAAGCAGTAGAGTGAAGCAGTAGAAGATGATGGTATAGGAGTTAAAGCAGAAGATGAGCATCAATCTTTTACAACAATAATAGTCCATTAAAATTAGGTAGTTTGGCATTTCTTCTTTGTATTTGATTATATGTATTTCATATGATTTTCTTATTTAAGGATTTATTGGCAAATTAAATTGAAAATTACCCACAAGTGCAAAGCAACAGAGGTATAAGAAAGAGCTAACTATCTCTACTAGCATTACTGGCTGTTGGAGTCCATCATTAGCATCCGCATGTCCCAAAATACTATTGGCAGAGCTTGGAATCATCAATATTGGACAACATTATATATGCTATATATACTAATATACTATATGTATTTTCATGCATCAAAATGCATAATATATTTTCCATTCATCGAGTGGGTTTTTGGTAATGCTTGATTCTCATAAAGGATGAAGCAGTTTTTCATGATATCAGACTTCTTAATTTTTTTTTGGAAATTTTCAAAGTTTAAAATAGAAATTTTTTTTGACTGAACACATTTTTGTTTTGAATTTTCAATTTTAAATGAAGTAAAATAATTTCATGAGATTATACAATTTAATTACTGTTTGATAGAAACTAAATAAACCCAATTGATTTAGCAATGTGCATGTGTATAATTTTTTAAAAGTTGGGTATGGTGTAATTTTTATGGTTGGCAGAATCAGAATGAAAGGAGGAGGCTTTTTTAGGTTCAGAGGAAAAGAATTTGCTTTTCTTTTTATTGTGGTACTAGGGATGACAATTCTCATATAGGCATGGGATAGGACCGCGTTACTTGTTACTTTGCTTCTGCTTAAAGAGCAGCTGCAACTATCTCAAGGGTTGTTGCCAGTTCTTTTTATATTGATGTAACTTTTTTTAGAATTTTTTTTACTATATGTGTTGTTGTATTTGATTTCGACCATTTTAAGTGGTTGGAGGAATACCATTCAAAATCAAGCCTTTTTTTGTCCATTTATTATTTATCATTGAGTTTAATGGAATGATATGCCAAAAAGAGCTCCTTCTGTTGATTATTTATTAATGATGTGATTGGATGATGTGGGCATTTCATAGTTCTTCCTCTAATCACAAACAGTAATGTCATGGGCAGGACTATCATTTGGGGAAGAGAACCACTTCTACTCTAGCACTTGCAGGAATATTGGTAATGCAAATTGCTGACAGTAATTATATAAGGCTTTTATGCTTTTGTTAGGAGATGCAATATCATTTGATGAATTATTATTAAATCTTTTGATTTCTCAATTAGGTGTTTGGTTTTGGCAATCAGAGGCAGATCGTGTAGTACACAATGGTTTAATTTTTTAATATAGCTATGTCAAGTTCAAGTAGATTAAAAACAAAAAAATAACAAAAAAAGAAATTATTAGCATGTGAGAATTTTGGCGAGTTTCCAATCTCACTTTTTAAGTACAAAAGAGAAAAATATTTTACAACCCAAACATATGAAAATAAGAAGAATGACACTTTCTTCTTTACATATCAATTTTTTTTATTCTCTTTTCCATGCATTTTACAAACAATGAATACACTATTTATAGCGTTCCTTTTACTAAAAAATTCAATGGTTATAATTCATTATAAATATAAACTATTGATTTATATAGTAAATGACATTTAAAGGAAAACTAAAAATAATATTTCAAATTTTGTTCTTCATTATTAGTAATGATTTCAACAAGCTATCATTGTTATTTTGTCTCCTTCATTGATAAGGTTTGATAAACATATATTGAATTCTATTACAATGATTGATTTGTTGGTTTTCTGTCTCTCTTTATGATTATATAGTCTTATATATCATGATGAATTCTACATATATGTTTTTGTATAGTCCTTTATATCTAATTAAACAAGGCATCTGTTGATCCTTAAATTTTTTTAGTATTTTCTGCTTTTTTTTGTTATATGTTCATGCATGAGTTTCCTTAGAATTTACTCCTTAAATATTTACTACAAATTTCTACTTTGTTTTTTAATGTTTTATAGCCACAATTGGAAAAGGTCGATAAAAGTACTTCCCCTTTACCTTGGTTATATTTTTCTAAATTACTTGGTTTTCTAATGTCTTAAATTAATAAGTTCTTTTTCTTCTCAGTTATTATGCCTCCCTCAGCTCTTGATCTACTTGGTAAGCTTATGATTCTCAATATTTTCCCTTTTCCATTCCTCTCACTATTTCCTTTTATGTATTTATGTTCTAATGTATATTATTACGGTGTTAATTACAAGATTAACAAATGTTCCATTTCCAGCTTATTTGCACATTGACTGCCCAGTGCTATTTGAACTTTGAAGAGAGTCATACATTGTGGGGTTCTGGAATTCATTGTAGATGAGGGTTTAATATACTTACCTTATTGGCATGCTTCCAGTTGTGATTTTGATATTGTGAAGGTTTTAGCAGGAAGCTCAATAAATTTGGTAAATTATTTATTTTGAGTGGAGCTCCTCAAGTAACAAATCTCTATAATAATGTTGTGAGCTTATGGTATTGACCTCTTGAACTCTTGATGTGTTCAACAAATTATGAGTAATTGTGGACTTATAGAGTATATGTTGTATATTTATGGAACTTCTTAAGAGGAACCCTCTTTTTAAGGGGAGAACTAATGCAATTGTATTGCAATGTTATAAAATAAGCCTATATCTCCATTGTGTTTTTAGTAATTAAATATTGTGGGAGAAGAGATAATGTCAACTAACACTAAAGAAAATAAATGTAGCCTCTCTTAAATTTTTTATGCTTTTTACCTAAGTCAATTTTCAAGTTTTAACTTAAGATGACAAATTTTGATAATATTGTGTATGTAACTTATTTTTGGCTTTTCTCATAACGCAAGGCTCTTTTGAGTGCTATTGGGGTTAGAGAGCAATTAGCAATTATCATTGGTGCTATATTTCATGTATTTTTAGTTTTATTTTATACTAGAATGGAAACTTAAAACAATTTTTTTATTAAGTTTAATCAAGGCTTTTGATTGCTTTATCATAACTAGGCTTTTTTTCTAATTGAAATTTTGTAGTGGTTTTTGAGGGACTTAACTAGAATGCTTAGAGGTATATTGTTCATATTTTATCAGGTTCCTTTTTTTAATATGCTTTTATGTCTTACATACACATACCTCTGCTATTTTTCGTTAGGGGTGAAAGGCACAATATTGGCTTCAACTTTAGTCTCAAACTCTTAGTTTTCTATCTTGATTTAGTCACCCACATTTGGTGTCATCAGAATTTTTTTATATGTCCTATTATAGATCATTAAATGGGGCAATTTTATGCTTCTCAAGGCTCAAATCTGGATAGCAATGCTAAAATGTGGCATTTGGTTACAGATCTTATGAATGATCTCGGTATGCCATCAAGTATCTTTATTTATTTTTTCTATTAAAATCATGAATTTTCACATAGATAAATGAATGGACATCAATATGGTTTCTACCAATCTAATTTTTTGTGCAATTAGCATTTTCCAAGAGTCTACTGAGCTGGTAGTGGTTGAAGAGGTATTAATTTTTTTTAGGTCTTTTTAGTGTAGTTCTAAGTGTGTTGTTTTTGAAATGTCTGTTGTAATTGTAATAAATCCTATAATGGATTTTTTTGTTGCGAAATTAGGTTTGGTTATCATTTATTTTTATTCACTGTTGTAAAAAATTTTTGGTGGACCTTTTGATTTGTGGGTAAGTTGGAACTGCTTCGATGTTAAGTGTCTTTTTTTTGGTTGAAGCTTTATATTTCTCCATTTACTCTATTTTGAGTTGAAAGTATTATATGCTTATTCACCATGTATAGGTTACTTTTATTGTTTTTAATGTTATTATAATATGATTTTTAGTGGAAGCAATGGGCCTACCTTTTCTAAATACGTATTCGGAGCCAATTGATTCACCAAATTTTTGAAAAGGATGGGTATGAAATTTGACAAGTATGCAGAAGATTCTTTCAACATGGGACTGTACATGTTTGATATAGGGCAGAATGATCTTACTGGTGCATTTTATTCTTAAATAATTGATTAAATAGTTATTTCAATTCCAAATGTCGATAGAATTTAAAACTAGAATTTTTCTTAATATGTAATGTCTACTTTTCTGTCAACCCTTTTTTTTTTATTATCTTTTCTTGAATGGAATCAATCTTTGTTGATATATCAGTTTTTCGTGTTATAGAGATTATATGATTAAGGAGCAAGGAATTTTTGGATACACTACACAGGTCCTGTTGGATGCTTGATTCAGAATGTTATCAAATTTAGAACTAATCCATCAAAGCTTGATGAGCTTGGATGTGTTAGTGATTATAATTAAGTAGCTAAACATTTAAATCTTCAACTGTAGGTTCTCTACAGAAAGCTACAAGGCCAATAGATGTCACATGCATTGATTTTTATTCAATCATATAAGAATGAAGAAATTATAGAAATTTGATTAAGATGAATCTCAATTTATAGGATCCAAGTAACCCATAATTGTTTACTGTGGCCAGGTTACTTATAGGTAAACAACAGTTCTAGATAGGACTATAGTTACTACCAAAGCATGCAATGATAGTACTGAGTATGTGAATTGGGATGAAATTCATTATAAAGAGGCTAAGAATCAAATGTTTCATCGCATATACTCACTAGGAAGTATGTTGATCCACCTTTCTTAAATAAAATGCCTTCCTTTCTCAATCTCAAGTTTTGAAGAGCTAATTTTCTTACTCTATTATAATTATTTATTCATCTTTTCCTCATTAGTTTGATGGATGAAATAAATTGTAGGCCAATAATAACATTATATTTTGACAAGTGTTGTACTTAGTGTTTAGATAAATGTTGTAGCAGTTATGCTACTTCTGTTTCTTTATTCCTTTGTATCTTTTATGTCCATTATGAGGAAGTATATGTTATAGGAGCTTGACTAAGCAATCAGATAGTAAATTTAAGAGGCTAGAGGAATCATCATCATCATCCTTTATATGCTTTGTTTCTTCTTAATGGAGAATGGTTGAAGTATGCATCTCGATAGGCAATTTAATAGATCTTGTAGACCTTCTATCTTATAGTATCCAAATTACCAATCTTTTTTAACAAAAGGTCAAGGTGTAGGTTCATCAAACCCTTATATTAATAGAAAATGATATAATTAAGGGATCTTCATTCTAAAATAGGAGCCAGGAAGAGGAGAGAAACCTTATACGGTAAATAGTGGCACTGCCGCTCAAATAAGCCTATGAGCACTACTCTCTGGGAGTGTTGTGCATGTGTGGAGAATGAGTGTAATCAAATAGTTTAGTCAGCAAAACTTAATTCAAGGCAATGGATACTTGAGGTTAATAGTAGAAAATACCTGAACTAGGTCTTTCTACCAAAAAAAAATTGAAAAGATAGATATAATGGCATTGAATGGTGACAAAATATTCACTACAATATTTACCTGCATACATAGAACCATATTTATTAACTGTTTGATAAAATGGTTGCATTTTTTTCCCTTTTAGTAGCTCTTTCGAGGTTATTCCATGCATGAGCCTTCACTTGTAGTTACCACTTGAATTTGAAACAGTACAAAGTTGAATAATGTCAATTAGATTATTATTGGTTATATTCTAAATGGAGTATTATAAATTTATAATTATTATATATTTCATAGAACTTCATTTAAAAAAACCAATTTCAAAAAAAATATTACTAAATAATTACCTACGTCAAATATATTGATTTCTATTACAAAAAATAACAAACATCATCATCTTATTATTTTCTCACTAAATTAAAAAACCAATTAATTTGAACATATTATTAAATATAAATTTATTCTACATTTTTAAATAAAATATTTGTTACAAAAAATAGCCATCCGTGCATCACACTGGCAACCTTTTTTCAAAAAACAACGAGCACATTTTCCAAATTACTGCACCATATCCTTTTTTCTTATTAGCTTTATGGATTTATTTTTTATGCTTTTTATCTTCTCTGTGCAGTTAATTGTCTAAGCTTGATTTTCATCATTTGAGTTGGTTTTTAGCTGAAAAGTTTGTTCTTTACACTTTAGTCATTTCATTTTCTCTGTGGTTTAAGTTTTGATGAATTCATTTAGTGAAATTTGGAATAGTTTACATTTAATTTGAAATTTTTTAAAACCATAGTAATGGGTTTTAGAGTAATATAAAGATTGAACTATTTTAAGTTAAAAAAGATTTTTTAAAAATTTTTTTTGATGTTGATGGTAGTTCTTGAATGATTAAAAGGGCATAATTTAACTTTTTTTTATTAAGAAATTAAAGTGACATAAAGAAAAAAATAAACTTTCAAATGTGAATTTCCTGAAAGATTTTCCATGGTAAAGTTCGTGATGCATGTAGTAGTTTTACTATTGTAGATAACTTAATAATGAATGTTGTTATTTTTGTTGAAAGCACAAATGAGTTTCACAGTGCTTATTTCTTCTCCTAACTCTTATTTTGGCCTAAGTTTTGAATGATCTCATGTTATTTTTCACTTATCAGGCTTTTAAGAGTTCATTAACCATGGGTGATGCAATTAATTTATCTAGGAATGGAGGTGTCATTAAGACAATCTTAAAGCAAGCAAAAGTTGGTACAATTGGTCCTTCAAAGGATCTTTATATTGTTGATGGTATTTGTTCTTGATCACTAATAACTAATATGATACATTTAATATTGCCACTATTCTTTCTTATTAATTAGGAATTGTTCTTGGTTCTAAAAATGCATTGATTTCTTTATATATATATATATATATATATATATAGACACACACACACACACACTTAATTCTCATTTTTGCAGTTCTAGAGATTGTTTTGAAAAGCCCAAAGATTCTTAGCTTTCTTTTCTTTTAAGTGTTGCAGTAAAGAAGAAAAAAAAGGTAAAACATGTAAAAAACTACCTATCGCAGCATACACTAATTTCATTTAATTTTGTGTTTAAATAATCCATTCACAATGTAATTTTTATTTTGTTTAGTTTAATTGCAAAAACACCAATGTTGGTCTACAATCTTGTAATTTCTACTAATTAGACAAACTTATGTTTTTGGGTTTTTATTCTTATTGTGCAGAGGGAAGAAAGCATCTGTTACCATGGAAAACAAGGGCTGAGGTAATGATAGGAATGGCTCGAGGTTTGTCTTATTTGCACAGTCCGGAGAATTCTATAATTTGCAAAGATTTCAAGTCTTCAAAGATATTACTTGGTGAGGTGAAATGTTGCATCCCAGTTCACATTTGCCCCATGTTTTCTGCAAAGAGGCTAATTACATAACTTGCAACCATAGATTTTCAATTATAAAGAAACAATCTTATCATTGTGTGAAGGCTCGCCTTTTGTAACAAAAGCATGTAATGTTAATAAATTAATTTTGTATATTTGAATCAGCCTTTTTTCTCTTTAGTATTGGTACGATGACACTTTTATTGTTGCTTGAGAATTTTGGAATCTCAATGTTCATGTTTGTTTATGTTTGAGATGTCCTGATATTACAATTACTCTTGAAATTTTGATGTAACTATAAGAATGTAAAGGTATTTTTTTTTTCTGTATATGTAGCTTGTAAGAGTTATTCAAGTGTCTTAAAAAAATGTATAAAGTGTGTGTAAGTGAGAAGTGTAAAAGAGGGTTGCAGAGGAGAGGTTCGTACTAAAGAAAAAAAAAGAGAAATTTTCTGTTTTGTTTTAATGTCTGAATCTATTATTCATATGTTGAAGCTACTTTGTTTTTTATTCTTTTTCTCCTCTCCAAATTTGACATTTAGTCTAATACAACAAGGATAATTGAATTTGACGTGGCCAAGAGAAGCACACTTGATAATGAAGTAGAAGGGCATGTAATGGACACCAAGGGTTGTGTTGCTCTTGAGTAAATTTCTACAGGTAATTTCTCACACTATTTTCATGGTTGTATAATTATTTTTCTTCAAAGTTATCACCTTAAGTTTCATGGACATACCCACTGGTAATTGATTAGGAAATTTGAATGTGAAGAGTGATGTGCATGGCTCTGGTGTGGTTTGGTTAAAATGCTTACAAGCATGAGGGTAATTGATAAAAATAAGCATTTATTTACCCAGTAAAATAACATGTTTGATTTTTATTTTTTAAGTATATTAAATTTTGTATATAATTAAATTTTTATTTAATACAATTTTTATCCTTAATAAGTATTAAACTATTTTTCTTAATTTAAGTTTAGTGAGCAGTAAAGAAAATTGTACAACTCTTTATAGGTTAGATTTCTTTTAGTATTCTAGTTAGAAAAATGTAAACAATTTCTTCTAAATTATAAATCCTAATTTTATCATAACATTTTAATTTGTAGAATTTTTAAATAAAATGAATATTTTTAACATATTATTATATATAACTTTATTTCACATGTTAAAATAAAATATTATTTATGAAATTACTTTTCCATGCATCGCTTGGGCAACTGGCAAGTTTTATTAATTTTCCCTTTGTGGCTTGGCTCTCCCTTTTTCTCTATCTCTCTCTCACTCTCTCTCATTAGTTGGTAACACTTGCATGCCTGTGCCCTAATTTATACTCTGTCTACAGTAATTGGATTATGAACTAGATCATCTACAACACTAGACAACCTTATAATTTAATAATTATGGTATAAGCTTTGAGTCAAATTGTAATACCCTATATATATATATATATTTACTTAAATAAAAAGGGGTATTTTTATCAAATCCTATTAGTAATAATTACTTTTTTCATCATATTATATTTTATTTATGTTTATATTATATTTAGGGTTAAATATTATTTTAGATGTGTATATTAAAATAATTTGTGTATGTATGTATGTATATGTAGTATATGTATACATATATATATATGTATGTATCAATATTTATCTATACACATACATGTATAACTATATTAATATATATATATATATATATATATATATATATATATATATATATATATATATGGTTTTATGTGATGGGAAGTGGACCAAAAAAAAAAAAAACGGGATCAAATCAAAAACAAAAGAAGACAAAAAAATCAAAACTTAGAAAGAAAGAAAGCAAAGAAAACAACGTGAAGTAGAAAAAATAGGGAGAAGAGAAATAGAAGCTCCCAAGCCCTGTACCCTCTCCCACTTCGTCCCTCACCATCTCTCCCTCCTCCTTCACTGCGCCGTTCATCCTGCCACCATCAGAATCGCCATTGCCGCCGCAAGAGGAAGCTCCATAAGGTGCTGCTGTCGCTGCTTCTCTTCTTTTACTTCTGTCAGCTTTGATCCAAGCTGACCCAGCACCACCCAAGCTTCCCTAACTTCCCTCATCGTCTTAGGTGTCCGTCCAAGCCAAGAGCCGCCGCTGCAACTCACCTCCGGCGCCGGAATTGAAGGTTGAAGGTGAGTTGCACAGAGTTGTTTTTAGGTTGTTGACAGGTTGTTTTCTGGTTGCTGCTCGATTTTGAATGTTGATTTTAGGTTGTTTTTGAGTATATGTTGGATTATGCCCATAAATTGCTTCAATTTGGATTTTTAAATATTTTTTCTAATTTTTCTTAATTTATAGAATTTTTGCATAATTTTTATTTATTTATTTTAATTTTTTTAGTTGATTTATTGGGTTTTATTTGGTTTAGTTAGTATAATTAAAGTGATTATAGTTAATTGTTTTAGTATATTATTTTTTTGTAAGGTTTTAGAATTTTTTTTTGTGTTAATTAGAGGTTTATGTGAATTTTAGGTATTTAATGGGTAATTAGGCTAATTTTGAAAATTGTGATTAAAAATTATGAAATTTTAATAATTGAGGTTATTAGTGATTGTTATTAATTTTAGAACTCAAACTATAATTTTTGTGATTTTTATACTATTTTTATAAATATTTTTTAGTTTATGCCAAATTTGATTTGTAGGTTAAATAATATTTTTGGGAGAAAATTTATTGGTTGATTAAATTTTTTAATTATAGTAGGAAGATTTATTTTGAGAAAAATAATTTTTGGGATGATTAAATAATTTTAAGGAATTATTTTTAGTACTAATAGCATATTATGTAATTTATGTATTTTAGGGGGGTAAAAATGTAATTTTACACTAAATATGATAAAATATATATTTTAATTAGTTTTATTAATATTTAAAGGGTTTAGACAATTTTTATAAATTAATTGGTATTTTTACTTAAGTAGTGTAAATTTTAAATATTAAATTTCAAATAATACATATAATACATTATAATGGTTTTATATTTTGATAATGATATACAAATTTAGTTGTTAATTTTAAATGATTGAGATTTTATATATTTTTGTTTATTTTTAGTATATGTGTAGGGGAAATATGTATTTTTAGAAATAAATATTTTTAATTCTCGGTATTTTATTGAGTTATGATCTCGGTTGGGGCAAAATATAGTTTTGGGAGCCCGACTCGAGTGTGGACGTTTGTGATTACTAGAAGTGCATTTTCTATGCAGGTTTGGCTCTACCTTTGATAGAGAAATGTCCGTTTTACAGAGGAGACTCTGTCGAAATTTCAGTAGATTTTCTCGTAAAACGTGATATCCATAAAATTTCTACCGTTAGTTAAGTTATATCCTGTCTGTCGAGTCTTGTCCGGTTTTCCTCGAGTCAATCTGGAATTTTATTATTTTATTGATTTATGATTTCGATTCCTTAGTCACGATTTAAAAGTCGATTGTTATTTTCTTTTAGATCATTTCGGAGCAGAAGCCGTGAGGCCGAGGCAGACGCGTGGTCGTCAGCCTTCACATTCATCCTATAAGTCAATAGAATGATCTGTGCGTGTGTTTTAATTAACAAATGTGTGCGCTCCTATTTTAATATTGATTATATGGTTTATTTAATTTAATGCTATTATTTAAAATTTAAACGCATTTTATTTATTTAAAATTGATTTTGAGAAATTTTGGTAGAACAGGCTACCTGGTGGGCATCACCAGGACTATGTGCACATGGTAGAGATTGAGAGATGGATTCGTAATATATATGATTGGTGAATGTTAAACTGGGACGGGTGCCTCGGTGGAAGCCTTTGCTCTCGGGGACCGCCGGTGATTTGTAAGGTTAATAATGGACTGGGATGGGTGCCTCGGTCGATGCCTTTGCTCTCAGGGACCGCCAGTGCCATATATTTGGATTAAGTGAATGACTACGGCTTGGTGCCTCGATTGATGCCTTTGCTCTCGGGGACCGGTAGTCTAGTTGGAATAAGTGGGCCCAGTTGGCCATTTAGATGTTAGGTTTAGGGTTCTACCGAGATTTTTCAAAAGCTATAATTATATATTATAAATTATTTTCACTATAAACATATATAGTTTTCAAAAAGGTTTTCAAATCGTACAGCTCTTTTATTGGCTTACTCAGTGAGGTCTGATTCCCCTCAATTTATTTTTTTTCAGGAGCTTGGGAGTTCGACCTCAGACTACCTTTACGCCGAGTTTCTTCTTCACCGGCCATTTTATGTAAGTCATTGTAAGCTGTACCGTGTGTTAATCTAGGATGCTGTAGTAGTATATGTACTAAGGATTTGTATGGTTTAAACATAATTATGTAGTTTATTTGTACGAAATACACTTATGTATAAGATTTAAATTCAATTTATAATATGAGATGTTGAAACACATTTTTATTAAGCAGTTGAATTTATGTATTTTGAGAAAAATCAGTTTGATAATATGTCCTATTTTTAATTAAAGTTTAAAATATGAATGATTTTATTTTCTTTTCCTTTAGGCTTACTAAGGGTTTCGGGGGCCTTATGCCTACCCATTCCCTAGTGCCGATCACGTGCCCTCGGGTTCGGGTCGTGACACAAATATTTCCATTTGCCAAATGTTTATTAGATTTTTCTTGTCTAAACTAGGTGCTTATGTATTAGAATATGCCTTGTGGATTTGTATATCCACCTTGTTATGATAATGGGTGTATATATGGCTTTAATACGTGTTAAAATCATTTTCTTTGAAGTGTTTATTGCCTCCACTATATGTTTGCTTCAGGTTGTTGATGGCAAAACACTTTTAGATTACAACAAAGCCTGAAAAACTTAGATGACAACAATCTTAAGTTTTTCCTAAAGAACCTTTCAAGAATATAAAATAAATACAAAAGAAAGAAAGAACAAAGAAGTTAATTATCATTTTAATGTGCAGGAGATGTGTATTTATTAGGCTATTTGTATCTTTTAATTCAGATATAATCACCCACTTAAAAGTCATAACCATTCATTGAATGGTTGTATCTCAAAACCAACTTTTCATATCTTTTTCCATAGGACACCTGAATATATAGCCGTGTATTAGGTTATGTTTATTAACGTACCTTATAACACATCCATGTTTGCCTAAGTTCCTGCCCATGTATTTCTTTGGAAGATTGAGACCCATCGAACACATCTTCGAACATGCCCGTTTTTTAGACTGTGTAACTTTTTGGATGAAATATTCATTGGACACACAGTTTGGAATAGGCCCATGTTTCAGATCATGTAACTTTCTAGATAAAATACTTGTAATATATATATGCCAATCAATGAATATACAAGTGAATATTAATGAATTTCATAATTTTGATCAATTAACCAATTAATTTTTATAAGGATAAAGAGATGCAAATGCTATATTTTTTGAATAATTACTAAGGATACTCTAGGAGACAAATACTAGAAAGGCTGTTGAAAGATTACAATTTAATGTGAAAAACAAGCATTTTCAATCTCACATGTGTTATGGCCTCTGGTCCATGTTAGAATATGGACAGGAGTCTATCATATAACAACCCAAATGATGGTGTCCATGAGATGTTAGGTGTGTTGTGTGAAGAAAATAATTTCTAAAGCAAGCTACATGCACATGCAAGCAAATTGCAAGGAATTATAACTAGCACATAAGACAAATGGAGAATATATAAAAGTTTATTTTTATTTTCCAAATATATTGTTTTATTGTTGTTGTTGTTGTTGTTATTATTATTATTATTATTATTATTATTATTATTCATTTTTTCAAAGAACATGTTTTAGCTTTGGTAAAATCTACAAGTTTCTTCATGTCTACTGATTGCCAAAAGTAATTATTTGAAAGTAAGAAGAGTCAAGTGTGTTGAAATAATTTAATTTAGTTTGAAATATAAAGTATATAAATAAAAGAGAAATATATATGTCACTTTGTTGTCATGGAAAACAAGTGGAAAAATATATTGGAGAATAACATAGGCAAGTACATGGTCATGTTGGGTGTATTTGATATAGGCAATAGCTGACATAGTTGGAAGCATGGGCATGTTCCAAATCGTGTATCGAATAAGTATTTTATCTAAAAGGTTATATGATCAGAAACATGAGCCTATTCCAAACTGTGTATCCAATGAATATTTCATCTAGAAAGTTACACAGTCTAAAAAATGGGCATGTTCCAACTATGTTTGATGGTTCACAATCTTCTAAAGACATACATGGGCGGGAACATGGGAAAACATGGATGTATTATAGGGTACATTAATAGACGCGACCCTATACACGGTCGTGTATTCGGGTGTGTTCTAGAAAAAGATATGAAAAGTTAGTTTTGAGTTGTAACCATTCAATGAATGGTTATGAATTTTAATTGGATGTCTGTATCTAAATTAAAAGATATAGCTAGCCCTATCAATACACATCTCTTGCACATTAAAATGATAATTAACTTCTTTGTTCTTTCTTTCTTTCTTTTGTATTTAATCTATATTCTTGAAAGGTTCTTAAGGAAAAACTTAAGATTGTTGTTATCTAAGTTTTTCAAGCTTTGATGTATTCTGAAGTGTTTTGCCATTAACAACCCAAAGCAAACATATAGTGGAGGTAATAAACACTTAAAAGAAAGTGATTTTATCATGCCTCAAAGCCATATATATACCCCACTATTATAACAAGGTGGATATACAAACCCACAAGGCATATTCTGATATATAAGCACCTAGTTCAGACAAGAAAAATCTAATAAGCATTTGGTGAATGGCAATATTTGATTCAAAGCTTACACTATAATTATTGAATTATGAGGTTGTCCAATGCTATAGACGATTTAGTTCATAATCTAATTACAACGGAGAGAGTATAAATTAGGGTGTAGGCATGCAAGTGTTACCAACTAATGAGAGAGAGTGAGAGAGAGATAGAGAAAAAGGGAGAGCCAATCCACAAAGAGAAAGTCCAAAATTAATAAAACTTGCCAGTTGCCCAAGCGATGTGTGGAAAAGTAATTTTGTAAATAATATTTTATTTTAATATATGAAATAAAGTTATATATAATAATATGTTAGAAATATTCATTTTATTTAAGAAGGCTATAAAATAAAATGTTATGATAAAATTAGGATTTATAATTTAGAAAAAAATGTTTATATTTTTCTAACTAGAATACTAAAAGAAATCTAACCTATAAAGAGCTGTACACTTTTTTTTTGACTACTCACTAAACTTAAAATTAAGATAAAAGGTTTAATTCCTATTAAGGATAAAAAATTATATTTAATAAAAATTTAATTATATACAAAATTTATTATACTTAAAAAATAAAAATCAAACATGTTATTATACTGGGTAAATAAATGCTTATTTTTATCAATTACCCTCATGCGTGTAAGCATTTCAACCAAAACCACACCAAAGCTATACACATCACACTTCACATTTAGATTTCCTAATTAATTACTAGTGGGTACGTCCATGAAATTTAAGGTGATAAATTTGAAGAAAAATAAAGATATAACCATGAAAATAGTGCGAGAAGTTACCTGTAGAAATTTACTCAGGAGCAGCATAACCCTTAGTGTTCATTACATGCCCTTCTACTTCATTATCAAGTGTGCTTTTCTTGGCCAAGTCAAAGTCAGTTATCCTTGCTGTATTAGACTAAATGTCAAATTTAGAGAGGAGAAAAAGAATAAAAAATAAAGTACCTTTAACATATGAATAATAAATTTAGACATTGAAATAAAACAGAAAATTTCTCTCTTTTTCTTCAGTACAAACCTCTCCACTCTAACCCTCTTTTACACTTCTCACTTACACACTCTCTATACATTTTTTAAGACACTTCAATAACTCTCACAAGCTACATATATAGATAACAAAAAATATCTTCACATTCTTATAGTTACATAAAAATTTCAAGAGTTTCTGCAATATCAGGACATCTTAAACATAAATAAACAAGAACATAGAGATTCTAGAATTATCAGGCAATAACAAAAGTGTCATCACACTAACACTAAAGAGAAAAGAGGCTGATTCAAATATATAAAATTAATTTCTTAACATTACGTGCTTTTGTTACAAAGGACGAGCCTTGGCGCAATAATAAGATTGTTTCTTTGTAATTTAAAATCTATGATTGCAAGTTATGTAATTAGCCTCTCTGCAGAAAACATGGAGCAAATGTGAACTGGGATACAACATTTTACCTCATTAAGTAATATCTTTAAGGACTTGAAATCTCTATAAATTATAGAATTCTCCAGAGCATGTAAATAAGACAGACCTTGAGCCATTCCTATCATAACCTTAACCCTTGTTTTCTGTGGTAACAAATGCTTTCTTCCCTCTACACAATAAGAACAAAAGTCCAAAAACATAAGGTTGTCTAATCAGTAGAAATTGCAAGATTATAGGCCAACATAGGTCTTTTAGTAATTAAATTAAATAAAATAAAAATTACATTGAGAATGGATTAATTAAACACAAAATTAGATGAAATTAGCGTATGCTGTGATAGGTAGTTTTTTACATGTTTTACCTTTTTTTTCTTTACTGCAAGACTTAAAAGAAAAGAAAGCTAAGAATCTTTGGGCTTTTCAAAACAATCTTTGGAATTGCAAAGATGAGAATTGAATATATATATATATAGGAAAGAAATCAATGCATTTTTAGAACTAAGAACAGTTCCCAATTACTAAGAAAGAATAGTGGTGACATTAAATGTATCATATTAGTTATTAGTGATCAAGAAGAAATACCATCAACAATAGGAAGTCCTCTGACAGACCAATTGCACTAGCTTTTGCTTGCTTTAAGATCATCTTAATGACACCTCTATTCCTAGATAAATCAATTGCATCACCAATGGTTAATGAACTCTTAAAAGCCTAATAAGTGAAAAATGACATCAGATCATTCAAAACTTAGACCAAAATAAGAGTTAGGAGAAGAAATAAGCATTGTGAAACTCACTTGTGCTTTCAACAAAAATAACAACATTCATTATCAAGTTATCTGCAATAACAACACTACTATATGCATCACAAACTTTACCATGGGAAATCTTTTAGGAAATTCACATCTAAAAGTTGATTTTTTTTCTTTATGTCACTTTAATTTCTTGAAACAAAGTTAAATTAGGCCCTTTTAACCATTCAAGAACTACCATCAATATCAAATTTTATTTTAAATTTTTTTTTTCAATTTAAAATAGTTCAATCGTCATATTACTCTAAAACCTATCACCACATTTTTAAATAATTTCAAATTAAATGTAAAATATTCCAAATTTCACTAAACGAATTTCATTAAAACTTAAACCACAAAGAAAATGAAATGACTAAAGAGTAAAGAACAAACTTTTCAGCTAAAAAAAAACTCAAATGATGAAAATCAAGCTTAGACAATGAACTGCACAGAGAAGATAAAAAAACATAAAAAAAGAAATCCATAAAGCTATTAAGAAAAAAGGATAGGGCGCAAAAATTTGGAAGATGTGCTCGTTATTTTTTTAAAAAAAGGTTGCCCGTGTGATGCACATATGGCTATTTTTTATAACAAATATTTTATTTAAAAATGTAGAATAAAGTTATATTTAATAATATGTTCAAATTAATTGGTTATTGAATTTAGTGAGACAATAATAAGATGATGATGTTTGTTATTTTTTGTAATGGAAATAAATATATTTGATGTAGGTAATCATTTACTAATATTTTTTCTGAAATTTATTTTTTAAAAAAATGGAGTTCTGTGAAATATATAATAATTATAAAACTATAACGCTCCATTAAGAATATAACCAATAATAATCTAATTGACATTATTCGACTTTGTACTGCTTCAAATTCAGGTGGCAACTACAGGTGAAGGCTTATTCATGGAATGACCTCCAAAGAGCTACTAAAGAGAAAAAATGCGACCATTTTATCAAAAAGTTAATAAACATGGTTCAATGTATGCGGGAAATATTGCAGTTAATATTTTATGACCATTTAATGCAATTATATCTATCTTTTTTAAAAAAAATTTAGTATAAAGACCTGGTTCAGATATTTTCTACTATTAGCCTTAAGTATCCATTGTCTTAATTTAAGTTATGCTGACAAAAATATTTGATTACACTCATTCTCCACACATGCACACCACTCCCAGAGAGTAGTTTTCACAGGCTTATTTGAGCGACGTTGCCATTGTTTACCGTATAAGGCTTCTCTCCTCTTCGTGGCTCTTATTTTAGAATGAAGATCCCTCAATTATTTCATTTTCTATTAATAGGAGGGTTTGATAAACCAATACCTCGACCTTTTATTACAAATTAGCTATTAGTAAAGCACTTTGTGATTTAGGAGCAAGTGTAACTTTAATGCCTTTATCTTTTTGCATGAAATTGAATATTGGAGAGCCCAAACCCTAAAATATTTCCTTGCAACTTGTTGATAGATCCATAGTCTATCCTGAAGGAATTTTAGAGGATGAATCTGTAAAAGTTAGGAAATTTTATATGCCTTATGATTTTATGATTCTCGAGATGGAAAAAGACTCTTATATCCCTATTATCCTTGGACGACCTTTCTTAACTACAACTAGAGCTATTATTGATGTCAAAAAAAAGAAATATAACATTTAAAGTTGGGGGAGAGAAGGTTGAGTTCGATGTATTCAAAATTGCACAATAATCCCTATCAGAGACCTCTTGTTGTCATATAGATGTAGTTGATGTTTATACTAAAGATGTTCTTCCATAAATTCCCAAAGAGCCACTTAAAATGTGCCTTATTCATGATACCAAGGAGGTGAAAGTAACAAAAAACTTTAAGAAGAAAAAGGGACCTATAAAGAAAGATACTAAAGTATGGTGAATTAAAAGTATTGTGAAGGATATAAATTTTAAGAATTTTTCATCTTCTTTTCAAGTACCAAATAAGCAAGCTTGAGTGGGGGGGGTCTATTCTTTAGCCAATCCTCCATAATAATCAAATGGGAATTTAGTTAAGTTAGTGACTTCAAACAAGTGCTAATTGGAAGGCAACCCAATATTTTCTCGATTCACTCTTATTTTTATTTTTTTGTTTTATTTTTCCTTTATTTAGCTTAAATTTCTTTTATTTTTAACTTAGGTGCATCATGCATGAAAAAAAGAGGTGAAAAAGCCTAGGCATGCAAAAATCAAGTTCAACCACACTATACAACATGGCTTGCATATGGTCATGCCAAGCTGCTGCATATTATGCTCAAGATTACTCATTCAGGGTAGTACCTCAAACTTTCTCTTACATCTTTCCTTTTCATTATCTCCTATTTCTTTTTTTTACTTCTCTTCTGTATTTCTTTATTTTTTTATGCTAAATCAGTCATTGAGGACAATGACATGGATAGTGTGGGGGAGGGTTCCATATTTTGCATATTGCATGTTCAATGCATTTAGAGATTTTAGTGTCATTTTTTCACATTATGCATATTATATATATATATAATAATAATAATAATAATAATAATAATAAAATAATCAAAGCATAAATTCAATTTTCATTAACTTACTTGTATTTCCATATTTGTAGTAATGCTTGTCCTCAAAACTTTTCGTTCTGGTTTTATGAAAAATTGAAAGCTCAATTGCAATTAGGGAGCGATAGTGTATAAGTATACATTTTTAATTCAATTATCGAACTACTGAATGGTTTATTAATTAAGATAGTTGAACATGGTCATTATGTATGAAAAATTTAGTTCTTACAACCTAAGCATGAATTGAACGATTGAATTTGAGAATGATTTTTGGAGATTAAATGAAATCATATCTAAAACAAATCTCTCTTTTCTTAAGTAAGAGTAATGCTTAATTCTAAATTTTTTGCATGCTCTAAATCTACTCCAATGCTCTAATTGGAGTAAGAGTTTCCAAAGGACCCATTTGGCGGTATCCATGTTTAGTAGTGCGAGAACGACGAGGGATTACTAAGAGTGGAAAGATTTGATTAGAGAGAAAAAGGATAAGATGGAGCATAAAATGTACTCATCAATTAAAAGAAAAGATGTTGTAAAATGGAGTATAAAACGCATTCACAACCAATTTTTTTTCTCCTAAGGTTATGTTTATTAGATTTTAAATAGGTTATATGGTTGGGTTATGATTAGTAAATTATTCATATATAATGTATTTTTGTCTAATTATCTTCTTTAGTAATTATTTTTCAGTCTTGATATTGTCAACTTGCATATCTTAGAAATTATAACTCTTTGGTTATGGTTGAGCGAGTGTTTAAATGTTTAAATTTAATTTTTGCTTAAAGACAAGCAAAGCTTTAGTGTAGGAGAATTTGTTGTGTGTAATTTTACACATGTTCTTGAGTTGAATTTTAATGAATTTTGAATAAATAGTAAGTAATAATTGGGCAAAATTTAGGTTTAATTAGGCATTTTTTTAAGTTGGATCTTCATTGTGGTTTCCTATTTGTTTTTAGTTTATTTAGGAGATTTAAATTGATATTTATAAGAGTTTCCACTTTTTATAGGAAGGATTGAAAAGGATGCCTAAATAGTTAAGGACTACTGAACATAGCCATGGCATGGGTGTGCTTATGCCTATGTCATGTTTTGGAAGAGGAATCAAGATAGCATGGCTTAAGCATGGCCATGCTAGAAGCTGTGTCAACCATAGGAATTGAAGGAGTTGCAACACAGGATGAAGCATAATCATGCTCAAAACTGTGCCTTCTTCGATGCGAATTGAAGAACTATGAGAAGATCAACATGGCTTAAGCATGACCATGCTTGAAATTGTGTCGTAAAAGCGAGGACTTGACATGGCCATGCTTAAGCCATGTTAAGTAGGAGAAATTTTCCTTTTTGGAGGAAACTCAAGAATTTAAGTCAAATTAGGTTTCCATTGAGTTTTGGAAATAACTGGGGGATCAAAAAATGTTTTATTGATTCTTGATCATTTTATAAACACCTTTAAAGACACATTCCAAAGGAGATTCAGTTATGTTTTGGTGTATCACCGCAATTATGCACGGCTAAACTATTCTTAGGGTTTAGATTTGCGTAGCTAGTCTATTACTTATTTGGATTCTTGTTTCCTTTTAATAAATTAATTTTCAATCAATTTTACAAGTTGTGGTTAATGTCTTGTATTTGATTTTAGGCCTAATTAAATGCATGTTTTTGGGTAGATTAGAGACAACGAAAGTTGCATGATCTATTAACTCATTGACTTGTAAAACTTAAGAACCTTGATCACGAAAGTAGATGAATCCTTCGTGGAGTAATAGAGCATTAATGAACCTAATGAACCCTAGTTAATTGATATGACTATGAAAATAGGCTGTGATTAACTTTGGTATTTTTAGATGAACTCAAAAAAGACTCTAGGAAATTTAAGTGATTTACCTTTGATTAAATTAACAAATTGAATTATGAAAAGATCCTGTAATCCAAGTAATAGTTAGTGAAGCAAACCTGACCTCTAGATTTTTAATTATTGAATTTTGAAAAGAATTATTTTAGCTTTAAGTTTTCTATTTTTATTAGTAATTTATTATTGCATTATAATCATTCGATTTTTTTAGTGTCAATGTATATATGATTACTGTTATACTTATCTATTTGTTTTACCTATTAGTTTTGTATCTATCGAGTTATACAGCTAAGCCTTTGCTTTGTATATATATATATATATATATATATATATATATATATATATACATATATATATATCATGTACCTATTAATCATTACCATATACATAAAGATTTCCTTTCTCAATCTGCATTCACATAGTATCAAAGCACTATAACTGATAACACAAACCAACTTGTCATTCCTAATGCTATTTCTTCAAACCCCATTTTAGCTCATCATTCATTTTCAATCAAACTTACTCATAATAATTATTTAGAATGGAAAACCCAATTCATTCCCCTTCTAAACTATCAAAATTTAATAGGTTTTATTGATGGTAGTTCTCCTCCCCCACCTCAAATTGTCATTAATGATGCAACACCTCCTGTCTCTATTCTAAATCCTACTTATACCTCATGGTTTCAGCGTGATCAAATGCTATTAACTTAGCTTCTCTCCTCACTTTTTGAAGAGGTATTCCCTTACATCATTGGCTTGACATCCTATTATGTTGTTTGGTCTTCGTTGGAAAAATCCTTTGGTTATATTTATCAAAATTGCCAACTCTAGCTTAACATAGAACTCCAAGAGCTCAAGAAAAATGATTTGTCTATCACTAAATACCTTTGCAAAATAAAAAATCTCTTAAATGTACTTGCTTCTACTGGTTGCCCTCTCTCTTCTATCGAGTTCAATACTATTATGTATCGAAACATTGGTTCTGAATATTACAGTATCATCACGGCTCTTAATCTTTGCCGTGAGCTTGTTAGCTTTAATAAGCTTTATAGTCACCTTGTTACTCATAAAACTTTGCTTAAAAGTACTAATGAATCACTTTTGTCTAATCTCCTATAAACCACCTTATTGCCAATAACAAACACTTATCCTAACCTACCTCGATATTGGTCCCCATCCCTTTCTGCACGTCATCCAACCTGGTTATCTCCTAATTACTAATGTCCCATACATCCTCCATGGTCTAAATCTTATCGTCGAGGCCCTTGTCAGATTTGTGGTATTCCAAATCACACCACTGATCAGTGTCGTAGGAGGTATGCAACAACAACTGGTTCATTCTTCCCTTCTACACAGGCATTTATGGCTACTCATGCAATTCGGCCTACTTCTTCTCCTTGGGTAGTCGACACAGTTGCCAATGCCCACATCACACTAGATATAGCTACTCTCACCCTACCATAATCATACAATGGTATTGATTCTCTTATGGTTGGTAATGGACAAGGTTTGGAAATTTCTCACTTTGGTTCCTCTTTTATTTCTTCTCCTTTTAAATTATTTCATTTACTTAATACTCTTTATATTCCTCATATTAAACAACCTTTACTTTTAGTTTCTTAATTTTGCACTGACAATCATTGTTTTTTAGAATTTTAGTCATGTTTTTTCCTTATTAAGGATCAACATACCAGATAGGCGCTCCTGAAGGGAGTGAATGAGCATGGCCTATATCGATTTCCTCGCTCTCATAATGCCTTGAGAGCCACTACACCATCCTTTTCTTTATGGCATTCTCGTTTAGGACATCCAAATAATTGTACGGTGAAGCAAGTTTTAAGAGAAAATTCCTTGCCTTTCGAGCCTCTTATTTCTAGTTTCAAGTGTGAATCCTGTTTTTTAGGCAAATTAGCAAAAATTCCTTTAGCTTTGGTTAAGCATAAAAGCCCTAAACCTTTTGACATTATTCACTCTGATGTTTGGGGTCCTTCCCCTATTTTATCCAATGTTGATTTTAAATATTTTGTTTTTTCTATTAATGATTTCACCAGGTTTACCTAGATTTATTTTGTCAAAAATAAAAGTGAAGTATATGACATTTTCCTTAATTTTCAAGCTCTCATTCTTAATTAATTTCATGACAATATTAAATCTTTTCACTCTGACTGGGGCGATGAATATCAAAAATTAAACAAATATTTTCAAACTAAAGGGACTAGCTATCAAATTGCTTGCCCTTACACACATGAACAGAATGGCACTGCTTAATGAAAAATTCATCATGTGGTTGATACATGACTTACTTTATTAGCTCATAGTCATACTCATTTCAAATACTGGCCTTGTGCTTTTGACATAATAGTTTCTTTAATCAATGGTTTACCAACTCATATTCATAAAGGCAACTCCCCATTTTTTCTCTTAAATGAACAAAAACCAAAGTATGACTCATTTAAAGTATTTGGATGTTTTATTTTTCCCTTACTTAGGCCCTACATTTCTTATAAACTTGACTTTCGAACCAAAAGATGTGTTTATCTGGGACCCTCTACCACTCACTTTGGTCATAGATGCTTGGAGCCCACCACTGGTCACATCTTTATTGCACGATATGTGCAATTTAATGATACCATATTTCCATACCATACCATGCTTCCTACCCTACCCAATAACTCCACACCTGATAAGACACCTTGGTTACAAACTGTCAATGTAGGTTATGCTCATCCATGCACGTCAGGTACAACTCTTGTCTCTTCCTTTTCCAAGTCTCTTAATTCTAATTTTACTCCACCTTTACTTCCCTCTTCTAATCCACATAGTCCCTACCAACCCGATATAGCAACATAATGACCAGACATACCATCCAACTCTATAACTCTATCCATATCTTCTACCTCCAACACCTCTATCCCTACTGAACCACCAAGCTTAAATTTAGTTATAGACTTATCTTTTTACCCTCCTACTCAATGCTCATTTGATTCTTAACAAAACATGTCACGTTCTCATCCTATGATTCTTCGATCAAAAACCATGTCTCATCGCAAAGCTCATCTCTCTATTTTGCCCACTCCTACCCTACCCGACCCACTCACCAATAAACCTTCTTTTTTTCCCAAGCCTTTAAACACACCCATTGACATGAGGCCATGGGTGATGAAATTACTACTTTGTTACATAACCAAACTTAGGTCTTAGTACCTCTACCAAAAGATTAAAACATTGTGGGAAATAAATGGCTATTCCATATGAAGAAAAATGTTGATGGCAATATTTCTCAGTTCAAGGAAAGATTAGTTGCTTAGGGGTACACTTAATAATCCAGAGTTGACTACAAGGACACATTTAGTCCAGTGGTTAAAGCCACTTCCATTCGGACTCTCATTGCTCTAGGAGTTATGCATAAGTGGACTATTAAGCAGTTAGACATCTCTAATGCATTTTTGCATGATTTTCTTAATGAAGAAGTGTACATGTCGCAACCTCAAGGATTTGTTAACTCTTCAAAATTGGATCATGTGTGTTTATTAAAACGTTCACTCTATGGCCTTAAGCAGGCACCACAGGCTTGGTTCACTCGGCTCAGTGATTTTTTTATTCAATATGGGTTTGGTGCTTTGAAAGTTGACTCCTCTCTGTTCATTTTTTATGAAGGTACTACATCCTTATTTGTTCTTATTTATATGGTGACATTATTGTCATAAGCACATCCTTTTCTTTAATTGATAAATTTTTGCACTCTCTTTAATCTAAATTTTCAGTTCGAGATATTGCTCCTCTTAATCATTTCCTTGGCATTGAAGTGGCTCATACACCGCATGGCATCACCTTGTATCAATGCAAATATTTGCATAATCTCTTAGTTAAAATAGGGATGGATAATGCCAAGCCATGTCACACTCCGATGGCCTCCTCCCCACTCTTGACTAAGTCTTCGGGTACCTTCCTTTCTAATGGTGAGCAATACCGTCATGTTGTTGGGGCCTTACAATATGCAACAATGACACATCCTGACATTGCATTTGCTGTAAATCGCTTATGTCAATTCATGCATTCCCCAACTGACTCTTATTGGATGGCTGTCGAGCATTTACTATGTTACATTCATCACACCATTAATGATTCTTTGTTTTTTTTGCTTATGACTCCATACTTCATCTTCAATGCTGTTTGGATAGTGACTGGGGTAGATGTCCTGATGACCGCTGCTCCACCAATGGGTATGCTATCTATCTTGGCAACTCTTTAATTTCCTGGAATGCCAAGAAATAACCCACCATTACTTGCTCTTTGAAAGAAAGTGAATACAAAGCTCTTACAAACACTACTACTAAATTGTTATGGATTTTTTCTCTCTTAAAAGAACTTGGTATCTCTTCCACACAAAAATTTACTCTTCAGTATGATAATGTTGGTGCTATTTATCTTACTTCCATTCTGGTATTTCATGCACACACCAAACACATAGAGTTAGATTATCAAATTGTTCATGAGCAAATTGTTCAAGGCAATATTCAGGTTTGTTTCCTTTCTTCTGCTAATCAGATTAGTGACATGTTTACCAAGCCATTGGGCTCTCGACAATTCTTGTTCCTTAAGTCCAAACTTCATCTTCTTTCCAATCACCCATTAGCTTGAGGGGTGCTGTCAATGTATATCTTATTGTTGTTGTACTTATCTATTTGTTTTACCTATTAGTTTTGTATCTATCAGGTTATACAACTAAGCCTATGCTTTGTAAATATATCATGTACCTATCAATCATTATCATATACATAAAGACTTCCTTTCTCAATCTGTATTCACAATTAGTTTGTGGAAATATAATTAAGGCTAGTACTTGGTATCAATCTCCTTGTGGAAACGATACTCATACTCATTCTTTACTACTTGTTGCGAATCGTGCACTTGCAGAATTTGCCTAACATCATATAAGTTAAAAAATACTCTTATTATTTTTATAAACTTATTAAGTTAATTTTTTTAAATAAAGAAATAAAATTAAATTAATAAAAAAATTATTGTTCTTGCATCTATAATTACATTTAAAAAAAAACACAAAATTTGTTTGATAATAGTGTTTTTGTTACATAAGAAAAGTAGTATAATTACCATTTATTATTATTTTTTAAAATTTTTATTGAGAAAATAACAAATGACTTATTATCTTATAATTAATTATGACTATAATATTTTTATATAAAATTAATTCTAGAGTTGAAAAAATAATTATAAAAAATATTGAAGAAATATTATATAATTATTTAAATAAACAACTTATCAAAATTTTATGAATTATAATTATGTTAAATTGTTATATTAATATATAACACTTTTGTTTTTATAAAAAATATATTTAATTAAATAATAATAATAACGATAATAATAATATCAAAGTATATATTTAATAATTTCTTTATCATAATGAGTATATATATATATATATATATATATATATATATATATATATATATATATTTGATTGATTAATAAAGCGAACCACCAATAAAAATCTTCAAATGGACAAAAACTTTAATTTCGAGTTTTTTCCACAAAAAATTGACTCTTTGTCACTTGCTATCTGAAGTTTCAACAATAGACTTTTAAGTCATTATCCTTATTAACCATAGTAGTTGCTATGATTGAGATTGCATTCTAAATTAATTTCATCATTGTGATTACTAATAATTAAGGTTAAAACATCACATTAATAATATCTAATTAACTCACAATAATTATTGTAACAAGAAATAAATTACATGCTAATTTCCTTTTGATGTCATTTTGAATCATGAAATAAATAATTTTTTGTAAAATAAAATATTTGCAGTATATATTTATATTGCCTAATACATGTACAACCTGTTATATTTGACATCTTTTGTTAGTTTGTCTCTTCAATTTTTAAAATGATCATATAAACACTTGAACTAGTTAAAAACAAAATTTATTGACATTTTTTTTTATATTATTTAAGTCTCTAAATGGCTTTTTCATAAATTGAAATGAAACTATATTAGACACCTAAACTAGATAAAAAGTATTTATAAGTAAATTTTTAGCAAATTAAGGTGTCAAAATGATCAATTTATAAGTTAATGGGGTTAGCAAACAAAACGTTTCAAGTTCAAGAAACTATAAATTTATTAAGCCAATTTTTATATTTCACTTGGCATGACTATATTATGCAAATTGATAAAATTAGTTGATAACTTAATTATTAGTGAGCCTATCAACTAGTGAAAGAATTACATATTTAATTAAAATAGGGATGAATTACAATGTTTACCATGTAATTTGCTATATTATGGTACTTGGTTCCTAACATTTAAAATTTATATTATCTTCCCCTTTTATTTTGTAAAATTACATTGTTTTTCCCTTCCGTCAAATTTTTCGTTATAATTACTATTAACTAACATGACAATTATCAAGTAAATATTATTTGCCCCATGTATTTGACTATATTATACTATTTGTGCCCTCTATTTGATATATTATATTATTTGGCTCTAAAATTTAAAAAATATTGATTATTAAACTAATTGTTTAACAAAATATATGTCAAATTAAATTATCATTAATTAACAATAAAAATCATAATTTTATTGAAAATATTTTGATAACAAATAAAATAGTTAATTTTAATTTAAATCTAAACAAAATTTTAAGTTATTATTTAAGTGGATATATTTTAATAATAATAATAATTAATTGGTATTTAATTAAAATTTTAGTTATAGAAAATTAAAAATTTACTATTTTATATTTTTATGTAAATGACATAATTATCATTTTGCAATTAAATTCTAAGAAAATTACTTTGATAATGAAAAATATAAATTTTAAATGTTAGGGACAAAGAATATAAAATATTCAAATAGAGGGGGCAAATAGTACAATTTATTAAAGTAGAGAGAACAAATAGTATTTACTTGATAATTTTCATATCAATTAACGGTAATTATGATAGAAATTTTGACGGAAGGGGTAAATAGTATAATTTTGTAAAATAGAAGGGAAAAATAATATAAATATTAAAAACTAGGGACCAAGTAGTAGAATATAAAAAACCACAGGGGGCAAATAGTAATTTATTCTTAAAATAAATATATGTGGTTGAGCTGAAATTTAATGTAAAAGCTCTCTTAGTTATTCCAAATAAATTTTTTCACTAATAACTTATATAATATTTTTATTTATGATTGTATATAGGCTTCAATATAATTACATATGTGCATAGACCGAAGATGAAGGCAAAGAAAATCTCAGGAAAAAGAGAGAGGCGCCTAAGAGGTTCATATTTATTCTTCATAGCTCCAATATTTTAGTTATCACTTACAAGTCACATGTAATTCGTACATCTAGATATCATGATATCAATGAATCTAAAGCGATTCATGTTCAAAGGTTAGTGCCATGACAACTTCTCGTGGAAGGAGTACATTTTTAGGTGGATTCATTTTTCTTTTGAGGGATGCAATACCTTTCGACACTACTACAAATGAAGGGAGAAGTGGTGCGGCATGCCATATAATTGGACAATTGATTGTATCATTTGCAACAAGGCTGGTTTGATTTGAAAATTATTAGCTTTAATATTTGGTCTTGTAATGCTTTTATTGTGTACCTCCTAAACCCGGCATAAATGTGTTTAATAAGACCCTTGTATCAACATTATTTTCCCCTAAATTAGCCATTGTGCTTGACACTTCTCGAGAATGCCTACGCTTCTCTTTATCAAACCTTATAAGCTTTGGTATGTATCCAAGCAACATACATCGAAAATTAACTCTACTGAACAAAAAAAATACATACTTAAAAGAAAAATATAAAGAATTTATGCCTTAATCCAATAGAAATAATATCAATTATGATATTAGATCAAAATTCTCGACAGTGGCGCCAACACGTTATTGCATGTGAAACCGTAAGTTCACAGTTTGAACAAGTACTAAAAAAGATATCGTCCCATAGAGATTTTGATCCAATCACCTATTTACCAACCTTTTATTATCTAAGGCTAAAAATAAATGTATGTAAAGTTAACCTAAATTGTGAATTCAAGAAATTTACTTTAAAAAAAAATAATAAAATCAACTTGCTAACAATTAAATCACCTCACAATCAATAAGCTACATGAACTTACTATTTAATTAGCCATGCATATCATAAGTTTTTCTAAAGCATTAATTATTATATGTATATATGTATGTATTTATTACATACAAACATACAAAAATACATACATACATATATATATATATATATATATATATATATATATATATATATATATATATATATATATATATATATATATATATATATATATATATATATATATAGGAAAGAAATCAATGCATTTTTAGAACTAAGAACAGTTCCCAATTATTAAGAAAGAATAGTGGTGACATTAAATGTATCATATTAGTTATTAGTGATCAAGAAGAAATACCATCAACAATAGGAAGTCCTCTGACAGACCAATTGCACCAGCTTTTGCTTGCTTTAAGATCGTCTTAATGACACCTCTATTCCTAGATAAATCAATTGCATCACTAATGGTTAATGAACTCTTAAAAGCCTAATAAGTGAAAAATAACATCAGATCATTCAAAACTTAGACCAAAATAAGAGTTAGGAGAAGAAATAAGCATTGTGACGCTCACTTGTGCTTTCAACAAAAATAACAACATTCATTATCAAGTTATCTACAATAACAACACTACTATATGCATCACGAACTTCACCATGGGAAATATTTTAGGAAATTCACATCTAAAAGTTGATTTTTTTTCTTTATGTCACTTTAATTTCTTGAAACAAAGTTAAATTAGGCCCTTTTAAACATTCAAGAACTACCATCAATATCAAAATTTATTTTAAAAAATTATTTTTCAACTTAAAATAGTTCAATCGTCATATTACTCTAAAACCTATCACCACGTTTTTAAAAAATTTCAAATTAAATGTAAACTATTCCAAATTTCACTAAACGAATTTCATTAAAACTTAAACCACAAAGAAAATGAAATGACTAAAGAGTAAAGAACAAACTTTTCAGCTAAAAACAAACTCAAATGATGAAAATCAAACTTAGACAATGAACTGCATAGAGAAGATAAAAAAAAACATAAAAAAGAAATCCATAAAGCTATTAAGAAAAAAGGATAGGGCGTAGAAATTTGGAAGATGTGCTCATTATTTTTTTAAAAAAAGGGTTGCCCGTGTGATGTACGGATGGCTATTTTTTTTGTAACAAATACTTTATTTAAAAATATGGAATAAAGTTATATTTAATAATATGTTCAAATTTTGTATATAATTAAATTTTTATTAAATACAATTTTTTATCCTTAATAGGAATTAAACCTTTTATCTTAATTTTAAGTTTAGTGAGCAGTCAAAAAAAAAAGTGTACAGCTCTTTATAGGTTAGATTTCTTTTAGTATTCTAGTTAGAAAAATATAAACAATTTCTTCTAAATTATAAATCCTAATTTTATCATAACATTTTATTTTGCAGAATTTTGAAATAAAATGAATATTTCTGACATATTATTATATATAACTTTATTTCATATATTAAAATAAATATTATTTACAAAATTACTTTTCCGCGCATCACTCGGGCAACCGGCTAGTTTTATTAATTTTGGACTTTCTCTCTATGGCTTGGCCCTCCCTTTTTCTCTTTCTCTCTCTTAGTCTCTCTCTTTAATTAGTAACACTTGCATGCTTGCGCCTTAATTTGTACTCTCTCTATAGTAATTCGATTATGAACTAGATAGTCTACAACACTAGACAACCTTATAATTCAATAATTATGGTATAAGCTTTGAGTCAAATATTTCCATTTGCCAAATGTTTATCAGATTTTTCTTGTTTGAATTGGGTGCTTGTATCAGAATATGCCTTGTGTGTTTGTATATCCACATTGTTATGATAGTGGGTGTATATAGGGCTTTGAGGCATGTTACAATCACTTTCTTTTAAGTGTTTATTGCCTCCACTATATGTTTGCTTCAAGTTGTTGATGGTAAAACACTTTAAGATTACAATAAAGTCTAAAAAACTTAGATGACAATAATCTTAAGTTTTTCCTAAAGAACCTTTCAAGAATATAGAATAAATGCAAGAGAAAGAAAGAACAAAGAAGTTAATTATCATTTTAATGTGTAGGAGATGTGTATTTATAGGGCTTTCTGTATGTTTTAATTCAGATACAATCATCCACTTAAAAGTCATAACCCTTCATTGAATGGTTACAAGTCAAAACCAACTTTTCATATCTTTTTCCAAAACACACCCGTATACACAGTCATGTATCGGGTCATGGTTGTAACACATCCATGTTTTCCCATGTTCTTGCCATGTATGTCTTTGGAAGATTAAGACCCATCGAACACAGCTTAGAACATGCCCATTTTTTAGACTGTGTAACTTTCTGGATGAAATATTCATTGGATATACAGTTTGGAATAGGCTCATGTTTCAAATCATGTAACTTTCTAGATAAAATACTTGTAATATATATATGTCAATCACTGAATATACAAGTGAAGATTAATGAATTTCATAATTTTGATTAATTAGCTTATTAATTTTTACAAGTATAAAGAGACACAAATGCTATATTGTTTGAATCATTACTAGGGATACTCTAGGAGACACAAATACTGGAAAGGCTATTGAAAGATTACAATTTAATGTGAAAAAAAAAGCATTTTCAATCTAGCATGTGTGCTGGCCCTAGTCCATGTTAGAAAATAGATAGGAGTCATGATATAACAACCCAAATGGTGGTGTCCATGGAGATGTTAGGTGTGTTGTATGAAGAAAAGAATTTCTAAGGTAAGCTGCATGTACATGTAAGCAACTTGCAAGGAATTATAACTAGCACATAAGACAAAAGGAGAATATATAAAAGTTTATTTTTATTTTCCAAATATAAAATTTTATTTTTATTTTCCAAATACATTGTTTATTATTATTATTATTATTATTATTATTATTATTATTATTATTATTATTATTATTATTATTATTATTATTACTACTACTACTACTACTACTACTGCTATTATTATTAAATTTTTTTCAAAGAACATAAGTTGGCTTTGGCAGAATCTGCAAGTTTCTTCATATCTATTGATTTCCAAAAGTAATTATTTACAAGTAAGAAGAGTTAGGTATGTTGAAATAATTCAATGTAGTTTAAAGTATAAAGTATATAAATATAAGACAAATATATAAGTCACTTTGTTTTCGTGGAAAACAAGTGGAAAAATATATTGGAGAACAACATAGGCAAGTACATGGTTGCATTTGGTGTATTTGGTATAGGCAGTAGCTAAAACGGTTGGAAGCATGGGCATGTTCTAAACCGTTTATCCAATAAGTATTTTATCCAGAAAGTTACATGATTTGAAACATAAGCCTATTTCAAACTATGTATCCAATGAATATTTCATCTAGAAACTTACACAATCTAAAAAATGGGCATGTTCCAAGCTGTGTTCGATGGGTCTCAATCTTCCATAGACATACATGGGTAGGAACATAGACAAACATGGATGTGTTATAGGGTACCTTAATAGACATGACCTAATACACGACCATATATTCGAGTGTGTTCTACAAAAAAGATTTGAAAAGTTAGTTTTGAGTTGCAACCATTCAATGAATGGTTATGACTTTTAATTGAATGATTGTATCTGAATTAAAAGATACAGCAGCCCTATAAATACACATCTCCTACACATTAAAATGATAATTAACTTCTTTATTCTTTTTTTCTTTTGTATTTATTCGATATTCTTGAAAAGTTATGTAGAAAAAACTTAAGATTGTTGTTATCTAAGTTTTTCAGGCTTTATTATACTCTAAAAGTTTTTTTCCATTAACAACCCAAAGCAAACATATAGTGGAGGCAATGAACACTTAAACGAAAGTGATTTTATCACACCTCAAAGCCATATATACACCCACTATCATGACAAGGTGGATATAAAGACTCATAAGGCATATTATGATACATAAACACCCAGTTCAGACAAGAAAAATCTAATAAACATTTGGCAAATGGCAATATTTAATTCAAAGCTTATACCATAATTATTGAATTATGAGGTTTTCCAGTGCTGTAGACGATCTAGTTCATAATCCAATTATTGCGGAGAGAGTATAAATTAGGGCGCAGGCATGCAAGTGTTACCAACTAATGAGAGAGAGTGAGATAGAGAAAAAGGGAGAGCCAAGCCACAAAGAGAAAGTCCAAAATTAATAAAACTAGTAGGTTGCCCGAGCGATGGCGAAAAAGTAATTTTGTAAATAATATTTTATTTTAATATATGAAATAAAGCTATATATAATAATATGTTAGAAAAATTCATTTTATTTAGAAAAATTCATTTTATTTAAGAAATCTACAAAATAAAATTTTATGATAAAATTAGGATTTATAATTTAGAAAAAAATGTTTATATTTTTCTAATTAGAATACTAAAAGAAATCTAACCTGTAAAGAGTTGTATACTTTTTTTTTACTGCTCACTAAACTTGAAATTAAGAAAAAAGGTTTAATTCCTATTAAGGATAAAAAATTGTAATTAATAAAAATTTAATTATAAACAAAATTTATTATACTTAAAAATCAAAATCAAACCTGTTATTGTACTGGGTGTGTGTGTGTGTGTGTGTGTGTATATATATATATATATAATTAATGCTTTAGAAAAACTTGTGATATGCATGGTTAATTGAAGAGTAAATTCAAGTAGCTTATTGATTGTGAGGTGATTTAATTTCTAGCTAGTTGATTTTATTTTTTTTTAAAGTAAATTTCTTGAATTCACAATTTAGATTAAATTTACATACATTTATTTTTAGCCTTAGATAATAATTTTGGTAAATAGGTGATTGGATCAAAATCTTTGTGGGATGATATCTTTTTTACTACTTGTTGAAACCATGAACTTGCAGTTTCACATGCAATAACTTTTTAGCGCCATTGTCGAGAATTTTGATCTAAAATCATAATTGTTATGATGTCTATTGGATTAAGGCACAAATTCTTTATATTTTTGTTTTATGTATGTATTTCTTTTGTTTAGTATTAATTTTCGATGTATGCTGCTTTCATACATATAAGAGCTTACAAGGATTGATAAAGAGAAGCATAGGCGTTCTTGAGAAGAGTCAACCACAATGGCTAATGTACGTGGAAATAATGCTGATACAAGGGTCTTATTAGACACATTTGTGTCGGGTTTAAGAGGTACACAATAAAAGCATCACAAGACCAAACATTAAAGCCAATAATTTTTAGATAAAACCAGCCTTATTGCAAATGATACAATCAACTGTCCAATTATATGGCATGCCACACCACTTCTCCCTTTATTTGTGACAGTGGCAAAAGGCATCGCCCTAGATTCATTGATATCATGATATCTAGATGTACGATTTACATGTGACTTGTAAGTGATGACTAAAATATTGGAGCTATGAAGAATAAATATGAACCTCTCAAGCGCCTCTCTCTTTTTCCTGAGATTTTCTTTGCCTTCATCTTCGGTCTAGCACATATGTATTTGTATTGAAGCCTATATACAATCATAAATAAAAATATCATATAAGTTATCAGTGAAAATTTTATTTGGAATAACTAAGAGAGCTTTTACATTAAATTTTAGCTCAACCATAGATATTTATTTTAAGGGTAAATTACTATTTACATCTTGTGGTTTTTTATATTCTACTACTTGCTCCCTAACATTTAAAATTCATATTATCTTTCCCTTCTATTTTACAAAATTATACTATTTACCCATTCCGTCAAATTTGCTATTATAATTACTGTTAATTGATATGAAAATTATCAAGTAAATATTATTTGTTCCCTCTACTTTAATAGATTGTATTATTTGCCCTCTATATTTGAATATATTATATTCTTTGTCCCTAACATTTAAAACTTATATTTTTTATTATCAAAGTAATTTTCTTAGAATTTAATTGCAAAATGATAATTATATCATTTACATAAAAATACAAAATAGTTAATTTAATTTTATATAATTAAAATTTTAATTAAATACCAATTAATTATTATTATTTTTAAAATATATCCACTTAAATAATAACTTAAAATTTGATTAGATTAAAATTAAAATTTACTATTTTATTTTTTATCAAAAATTTTCAATAAAATTATGATTTTTATTGTCAATTAATGATAATTTAATTTGACATATATTTTGTTAAATAATTAGTTTAATAATCAATATTTTTAAAATTTTAGAGCCAAATAATATAATATATCAAATAGAGGGCACAAATAGAATAATATATTAATATACAAGAAGCAAATAATATTTACTTGATAATTGTCATGTTAGTTAACGGTAATTGTAATGGAAAATTTGACGGAAGGGGAAAATAATGTAATTTTACAAAATCGAAGGGGGAGATAATATACATTTTAAATATTAAGGACCAAGTAGTATAATATAGTAAATCACATGGGGCACATTATAATTCCCCCCTATTTGAATTAAATATGTAATTCTTTCACTAGTTGATGGGCTCACTAATAATTAATTTATCAACTAATTTTATCAATTTGCATAATATAGTCATGCCCAAGTGAAATATAAAAATTGGCTTAATAAATTTATAGTTTCTTAAAGTTGAAACGTTTTGTTTGTTAACCCCTTTAACTTATAAATTAATCATTTTGACACCTTAATTTGCTAAAAAATTACATATAAATACTTCTTATCTAGTTTAGGTGTCTAATATAGTTTCATTTCAATTTAGGAAAAAGCCATTTAGAGATTTAAATAATATAAAAAAAATGTTAATAAATCTCGATTTTAACAAGTTCAAGTGTCTATATGCTCATTTTAAAAATTGAAGAGACAAACTGACAAAAGATGTCAAATATAATGGGTTGTACATGTATTAGGCCATATAAATATATACTGCAAATATTTTTTTTTTACAAAAAATTATTTATTTCATGATTTAGAATGACATCAAAAGGAAATTAGCATGTAATTGATTTCTTGTTACAATAATTATTGTGAGATAATTAGATAATATTAATGTAATGTTTTAATTTTAATTATCATTAATCATGATGATGAAATTAATTTAGAATGCAATCTCAATCATAGCAACTACTATGGTTAAGAAGGATGATGACTTAAAAGTGTACTGTTGAAACTTCAGATAGCAAGTGACAAAGCGTCAATTTTTTGTGGAAAAAACTCGAAGAAATTAAAGTTTTTGTCCATTTGAAGATTTTTATTGGTGGTTCGCTTTATCAATCAATATATATATATATATATATATATATATATATATATATATATATATATATATATATTTATATATATGCACACTAGTAAATACAACATGCTTGGCACATGAATAAAAAAAAATTTATACTTGTAATAGTAAAGAAATGATTAAATATATACTTTGATATTATTATTATCGTTATTATTATTATTTAATTGAATAAGTTTTTTAAAAACAATTTAATATAATCATAATTCATAAAATTTTGATAAGTTGTTTATTTAAATAATTATATGATATTTCTTCAATATTTTTTATAATTATTTTTTCAACTCTAGAATTAATTTTATATAAAAATATTATAGTCATAATTAATTATAAGATAATAAAAAATCATTTGTTATTTTCTCAATAAAAAATTTTAAAAATAATAATATATGGTAATTATACTACTTTTCTCATATAACCAAAACACTATTATCAAACAAATTTTGTGCTATTTTTTAAAAATATAATTATAGATGCAAGGAAAATAAATTTTTTTTATTAATTTAATTTTAATTCCTTATTTTAAAAAATTTAACTTAATAAGTTTATAAAAATAATAAGAGTATTTTTTTTTAACTTATATGATGTTAGGCAAATTCCGCAAGTGCATGATTCGCAACAAGTAGCAAAGAATGAGTATGACTATCATTCCCACGAGGAGATTGATACCAAGTACCAGCCCTAATTATATTTTCACAATCTAACAAAATCGAATGATTGTAATGCTATGATAAATCACTAACAAAAATAGAAAACTTAAAGCTGAAATAATTCTTTTTAAAATTCAATAATTAAAAATCTACAGCCCAAATTTACTTCTATTACTTGGATTACAGGATCTTTTCACAATTAAATTTCTTAATTTAATCAAAGGTAAATCACTCAAATTTCCTAGAGTCTATTTCGTGTTCATCTAAAAAAACCAAAGTTAATTACATCCTATTTTTATAGTCAAATCAATTAACTAGGGTGCATTAGGTTCATTAGTGATTTATTACTCCAAGAAGGATTCGTCTACTTTTGGGATCGAGATTCCTATGTTTTACAAGTTAGTGAGCTAATAGATCATGCAACTTTCTTTGTCTTTAATCTACCTAAAAATACACATTCAATCAGGCATAAAATCAAATACAAGACATTAAGCACAACTTGTAAAATTGATTGAAAATTAATTTATTGAAAGGAAATAAAAATCCAAACAAGTAATAGACTAACTATGCAAATCCAAACCCTAAGAATAGTTTAGTTGTGCATAATTACGGTGATACACAAAAACATAATTGAATCTCCTTTGGAATGTGTCTTCAAAGGTGTTTCTAAAATGATCAAGAATTAATAAAAACATCTTTTTGATCCCCTATTTATATCCAAAACTCAATGGAAACCTAATTTGATTTGAATTCTCGAGTTTCCTCCAAAGAGGAAAATTTCTCTTGCTTGACATGGCTTAAGCACGGGCATATCACGTCCTCACTTTTACGACACAGTTTCAAGCATGCCCGTGCTTAAGCCATATTGATCTTCTCATAGTTCTTCAATTCACACTAAAGAGGGTACGATTTTGAGCATGACCATGCTCCATCCTGTGTTACAAATCCTTTAATTCCTATGGTTGACATAGCTTCCAGCATGGCCGTGCTTAAGCCATGCTGTCTTGATTCCTCTTCCAAAATATGACATGGGCATAAGCAGGCCCATGGCATGGCCATGGTCAGTAGTCCTTAACTATGTAGGCTTCCTTTTCAATCTTTCTTACAAAAAGGGGAAACTTTTATTAATAGCAATTAAAAACCCCTAAATAAACTAAAAATAAATAGGAAACTAGAATGAAGATCCAACTTAAAAAAAAAAGCCTAATTAAACCTAAATTCTTCCCAATTATTACTAAATATTTATTCAAAATTCATTAAAATTCAATTCAAGAACATGTGTAAAATTACACACAATAAATTCCCCCACACTAGAGCTTTTCTTGACTTCAAGAAAAAATCAAATTTAAACATTTAAACACTCGCTCAACCATAACCAAAGAGTTATAATTTCTAAGATATCCAAGTCGACAATATTGAGACTGAAAATGTTTACTAAAGAAGATAATTAAACAAAAATACATCATATATGAACAATTTACTAATCACAACCTAACTACATAACTTATTTAAACTCCAATGAACATAACCTAAGGAGAAAAAAAAATTAGTTGTGAATGCATTTTACACTCCATTTCACAACATCTTTGCTTTTATTTAACGAGTGCGTTTTACACTCCATCTTATCTTTTTTCTCTCTAATTAAATCTTCGTACTCTTAGTAATCCCCCGTCGTTCTCTCACTATTAAGCATGGATACTACCAATGGGTCCTTTAGATACTCTTACTTTAATTAGAGCATTGGAGTAGATTCAGAGTATGTAAAAAATTTAGAATTAAGCATTACTCTTATTTAAGAAAAGAGAGATTTGATTTCGATATGATTTCATTTAATCTCCAAAAATCATGCTCAAATTTAATCTTTCAATTCATGCTTAGGTTGTCAAAACTAAATTTTTCATACATAATTACCATGTTCGACAATCTTAATTAATAAACCATTCAGCAATTGATAATTGAATCGAAAATACGCACTTATACACTATCGCTCTCTAATTGCAATTGTGCTTTCAATTTTTCATAAAACCAGAATGAAAAGTTTTAAGGACAAACATTACTCCAAATGTGGACAAACAAGTTGAAAATTAATGAAAATTGAATTTATGCTTTGATTATTTTTGTATATATATATATACACACACACACATATAAACATATCTAATATAGAAAACATCTATAATGTGAAAAAATGACACCAAAAATCTCTAAATGCATGGAAATTGCAATATACAAAATATGGAGCCCTCCTCACACCATCCATGTCATTGTCCTCAATGACTGATTTAATATAAGGAAATAAAGAAATAAGAAGAAATACAGAAGAGAAGTAAAAAAAAGAAATAGGAGACAATGAAAAGGAAAGATGTAAGAGAAAGTTTGAGGTACTACCCTAAATGAGTAATCTTAAACATAATATGCAGCAGATTGGCACGACCATGTGCAAGCCGTGCTATATATCATGGCTGAACTTGATTTTTGCATGCCTGGGCTTTTTCACCTCTTCTTTTTATGCATGATGCACCTAAGTTAGAAATAAAAGAAAATTAAGCTAAATAAAGGAAAATAAACAAAATAAAAATAAAAGTGAGTTGAGAAAATATTAGGTTGCTTTCAATTAGCACTTGTTTAAAGTCACTAGCTCAACTAAATTCCCATTTGATCATTATAAAGGATTGGCTAAAGAATAAACCCCCCCCCCCCAACTTGAGCTTGCTTATTTGACACTCAAAAAGAAGATGAAAAATTCTTAAAATTTATATCCTTCATAGTACTTTTAATTTGCCATGTTTTAGTATCTTTCTTTATAGGTCCCTTTTTCTTTTTAAACTTTTTTGTTGCTTTCACCTTCTTGGTATCACGAATGAGGCACATTTTAGGTGGCTCTTTGGGAACTTATGGAAGGACATCTTTAGCATAAGCATCAATTACATTTACCCGAAAATAAGAGGTCTTTGATGGGGATTGCTGTGCCATTTTGAATACATCAAAATCAACCTTCTCTCCCCCAACTTCAAATATTATTTTTCCTTTTTTAACATTAATAATAGCTCCATTATAGCTAAGAAAGGTCATCCTAGGATAATAGGAATATAAGAGTCTTTTTCAGTCTCGAGAATCACAAAATCAAAAGGCACATAAAATTCCCTAACTTTGACAAATGCATCTTTTAAAATTCCTTCGGGATAGACTATGAATCTATTAGCTAGCTACAAGGAAATATTTATGGGTTTGGGCTCTCCAATATTCAATTTCCTGTAAAAAGATAAAGGCATTAAAGTTACACTAGCTTCTAAATCACAAAGTGCTTTACTAATAGCTAATTTTCCAATAACATAAGGTATGAAGATACTCCCTGGATGTTTAAGCTTTAGAGGGAGTTTACTTCTTGTCACAACATTGCATTCTTCATTCATTGGTATAGTCTCATAATCCTTTTACTTCCTCTTATAAGATATGATGTTTTTGAGGCATTTGACATTTTTTGGCATTTGGGTGACCACCTTTAAGAAAGGGATGGTGATATCTAACTTCTTAAACACCTTTAAAAAATTTTGAAAATTTTTGTTAAGTGCCCCATTACGCAACCTTTAAGGGAAAGGTAAACAAGGTGTTTTTGTCTTTTTAGGCTTTTGATCTAACTCATTACTCCTTGGCTTCTCTCCTTCTTTTGGTAGTTGATTTGGCTCAGCTTTTAATTCCTTAATCTTATGCTCAAACTTCTCACTTCATAAAGTTATTGCATTCATATGCTTTTAGGTTCTCAAGTTGGCTAGGAAATTTACCCATTTGTCAAAAATTAGAAGAGCTTGCTTGTGATGTTATTTGATGTTCTAGCATCTTATTATGAGTTGCCAACTAATCTAAACATAAACTCATTTACCTAAAATCTTCTTTATGCTTTTTTCTCACCTTGTTCTGTGACCGTATGAAGTTCTCTATTATTATCTCCAAATTGGACTTAGGTTCAAGCTGAGAAACCATGTTCTTTTTTTGAAATCCTAGTGGTGGTGGAGCTTTGAACCCTTGATTAGAGTTTGAAGGTTGGTTGCCACCTTAATTTGACCATGAAAAGTTTAGGTGCATTCTTTATCTAGGGTTGTATATGTTAGAGTAGGGATTCCCTTGAGGTATGCCATTAAAATTAGTCAAAGCATTAAGTTGTTCAATTGAGCAGCCTTGGGAATAAGAATCACTTTATTGACAATCCATAGTAAAATGTCCTCCACCATACATTTCACAAGATAGCACCTGTGATGGATAATATGTGAAGTTGAACTTTTGTAACTATTTAGAGAGAGAGTCCAATTTAGCATTCACTATGGTTAAGTTATCAACCTTATATGCTCCTGTTGCTTTCCTTGGCTAATTTCTCTCTCCATGCCACTGATAATTATTTGATGCCATCTTTTCTAAGAGTGCATAGGCATCATCTGAGGTCTTGTTCATGAAAGAGCCTTGTGCAATAGCATCAATGGTAATTTGTAAAGATTATGACAATCCTTGGTAGAAAGTCTGCATGAGAAGCCAATCCGGAATGCCATGGTGAGGGCAGTGTCTTTACAAGTCTTTAAATCTCTCCCAAGTATTCTAGAGAGATTCTCTAGGCTATTGCATAAATCCAGCGAGATCTTGGCAATATTTGGCAATCTTTCTAGATGGATAGTATTTGGTATAAAAGGCCTTAGAAAGTGTATTCTATGAGGTGATGGAATTCGATACTAATAATCCCAACTACAATTTTGCCTTATCCCTCAATGAGAATAGAAATAGCCTGAGGCAAATAGCATCTGTGCTTACTCTATTGATATTAAAAGTGTCACAATTGTCAAGGAAAGAGGCTAGATGAGCATTATGATCTTCTAATGGTAGTTCACCAAACTGATATTATAAAACCATTTAGATGTATGCAGGTTTGATTTCAAAGGTGTTAGCTTCGATAATCGGCTTTACAATGCAATTTTGGCTTCTTGTGAAACTTGGTACTCTGTATTCTTCTAAAGCTTTTACTGCTTGGTTAGCCATTCTTCTATCTTTTCCTTTGTCTCCATTCAGTTCTTTTTATAAGTCTTTTCAATTTTTAGATTTACTTCCTTTAGTTCAGGACATTTTGATCTTATTTGCATAAACAAGAGTCAAGTATCTAAAAAGAAAAGTAAAGGATATTAAATAAAATAAAAATAAAAAATGTTAGTCTAATGGAAATAAAAAGTGTGGTAATATTATTATTGTCAATCTCCTTAGAAATGGCACCAGAAACTTGTTAAGAAAATTCTGTAATTACATGATTCGCATCAAGTAATAAAGAATGAGTATAAGTATCATTCCCATGATGAGATTGATACTAAGTACTAGCCCTAATTATATTTTCACAATCTAATAAAATCGAATGATTGTAATGCAATAATAAATCGCTAACAAAAATAGAAAACTTAAAGTTATAATAATTCTTTTTAAAATTCAATAATTAAAAATCTGGAGCCCGGATTTGCTTCACTAGATATTACTTGGATGACAAGATCTTTTAACAATTCAATTTGTTAACTTAATTAAGGGTAAATCACTCAAATTACTTAGAGTCTCATTCGAGTTCATCTAAGAATACCAAAGTTAATTACAACCTATTTTCATGGTCACATCAATTAACTAGCATTCATTATGTTCCTTAGCGATTTATTACTCCCTGAAGGATTCGTCTACTTTCATGATCAAGGTTCCTAAGTTTTACAAGTCAATGAGCTAATAGATCATGCAACTTTTGTTGTCTCTAATCTACCCATAAACATGCATTCAATCAGGCCTAAAATTAAATACAAGATATTAAATGCCATTTGTAAAATTGACTAAAAATTAATTTATTGAAAGGAAACAAGAATCCAATAAATAATAGACTAGCTACACAAATCCAAACCCCAAGAATAGTTTAGTCATGCATAATTACGGCGATACACAAAAACATAATTAAGGGAATTAAAGAAGAAGAAGAAACAATGGTTTAAGCTCTTTAATCTTGCACAAGTCTTCTTCAATCTCCTTTGGAATGTGTCTTCAAAGGTGTTTCTAGAATGATCAATAATCAATAAAAACATCTTTTTAATCCCCTTTTTATATCCAAAAGTTAATGGAAACCTAATTTGACTTGAATTCTCAAGTCTCCTCCAAAAAGGAAAATTTCTCAAACTCAACATGGTAAGCATGGACATGTCACCTCCTTACTTTTACGGCATGGTTTCAAGCATAGACGTGCTTAAGCTACGCTGATCTTCTCATATTTCTTCAATTCACATTGAAGGGGGCACAATTTTGAGCATGCCTATGCTCCATCCCATGTTGTAATTCCTTTAACTCTTGTGGTTAACATGGCTTCTAACATGGTTGTGCTTAAGGCATGTTGCCTTTATTCTTCTTCCAGAATGTGACATGGGCACAAGCATGCCCATGTGATGGGCATGTTCAACGTTCTTTGACTATTTAGGCTTCCTTTTCAATATTTCCTACAAAAAGGGTAAACTCTTATTAATATCAATTAAAAACTCCTAAATAAAATAAAAACAAATAGAAAACTAGAATGAAGGTCCAACTTAAACAACTGTCTAATTAAACCTAAATTCTTCTCAATTATTACTAACTATTTATTCAAAATTTATTAAAATTCAACTCAAGAACATGTGTAAAATTTTGCACAACATATGACAATCTAATTTTTAATATTGATGGAGTCACGTTATAATATGGTAATTTATTACAAATTTAATAAATTTTCTATTTGAACAATTATACAACACTCTTTCAACATATTTATCTAAACTATAATCTAATTTTACAAACTTGATAGACTTACAATATAATAATTTATTATGTTCTTTCTAAATTTTCTATTCAAATAATTATACAACAAACTTTTAAAATTTTTGACATTATTATTTTTTCATAATTTATTATTTTATTAAATTTATTAATTTTGATTTCAATTGTTTACTAATTAAATTTTTGTAAGACTTATAAAATTCTATCATCTAATTTGATTTATATTAGATAAAATACCTAATTAAAATATAAATATATATTTTTAAAAAATTTACAACTAAATTTTAATTAATGTATTTTTGTTAGAGATAAAATAGAAGTTAACATAATTAAAATAGGAAACAAACTTTCAATTAAATTAGAATTATATTTTAATTAATTTAAATTTTATTAGATAAAATAGAAATTAAAAAATAATTTTTAACAAATTAATTAATCAATTATCATTTAATTTTATATATAATGGCCATTATTGATCATAAGATGATAAATAATCATTAGTTCTTTTTCTAATAAAAATATAAAAAATAATAAAAAGTCATATTTTCTTTATATAACAATTTAAATATTGCAATCTCATTAAACTTATAAATTATTACAATTTTAATAAATTTTTTATTTAAATAGTGACACTTTGTTTCTTTAATATCTTTGATGTTAATACTTTTATTCACTAAAAAATAAATGTAATGTAATTTTATAATTTTGACTTATAAATAAATAATAAAGATTAATGAATTTAATTTTAACTATTTTTTATTAAATTTTATATAAAAATCTAAAAATGATAATTATACTAATTTTTTTTTATAGAAATACTACTCTTAAACAAATTATATGCTCTATTTATATTAGATAAAATACCTAATTAAAATATAAATATATATTTTTAAAAAATTTACAACTAAATTTTAATTAATTTATTTTTGTTTGAAATAAGATAGAAGTTATTCTAATTAAAATAAGAAACAAACTTTCAATTAAATTAGACTTATATTTTAATTAATTTAAATTTTATTAGATAAAATAGAAATTAAAAATAATTTTTAACAAATTAATTAATCAATTATCATTTAATTTTATATAAAAAAAATCATGACCATTATTGATCATAAGATGATAAATAATCATTGGTTCTTTTTCTAATAAAAATTTTAAAAAATAATAAAAAGTCATATTTTCTTTATATAACAATTTAAATATTACAATCTCATTAAACTCATAATTTATTATAATTGTAATAAATTTTGTATTTAAACAGTGACACTTTATTTCTTCAATATCTTTGATTTTAATACTTTTATTCACTCAAAAATTAATTTAATGTAATTTTATAATTTTAACTTATAAATAAATGATAAAGATTAATTAATTTAATTTTATATATTTTTTATTAAATTTTATATAAAAATCTAAAAATGATAATTATATTACTTTTTTTTTTTACAGAAATACTACTCTTAAACAAATTATATGCTCTATTTTTTAAAATATGATTACGGATAAAAATTTTAAAAAATTTTCTATTTAAACAATTATACAACATTCTTTTAATATTTTTATCCAAATAATAATCTAATTTTATAAACTTGAAAGAGTTATAATATAGTTATTTATTTCATTCTTTATGAATTTTCTATTAAACATAATAATCTTTGAACCTTTTTTATGTTAATATTTTTCATAATTTTTTATTTTATAAAATTTATTAAATTTAATTGTTTACTTATTAAATGTAATTTCATAAGACTTATAAAATTATGTTATTTAATTTGATTTATATTAGATAAAATATAAGTATACCTAATTAAAATAAAAAAATATATATTCTTAACAAAATTAGTACCAAAATTTTAATTAATTTAATTTTTGTGAGAGATAAAATAGAAGTTAACCTAATTAAAATAGGAAACATACTTTCAATTAAATTAAAATTATATTTTAATTAATATAATTTTTATTAGAGATAAAATAAAAGCTAACCTAATTAGAATAGTGTTGTGTTCAAAACTCACAAGTGCACGAATTGTAATTGCAGTATAAAGAGTTATCGTTCCCACGAGGATTGTATATTGAGTACTAATATCTCTACTTATGATCTTAATTAGTAAATCGAATAAAAGTAATTTAACAAATAAAATGTAAATCAAAGCAATATAAATTAAATTAAAATCAAATGATTAGAAACTTAGAGTCTATGTTTAATTTCACTATTCCAATCTGATCATGAATATAAACTAATTGAAAAATATTGATTTCAGTTAAGGGTAATTGTTCTAAAATACATAAAGACTCTCTCGAGTTCAATTAAGCATGCCAAGATTAGGATTTAACCTATTCTCATGATTTAGACAATAATCCTAACTCATTAAGCTCCTTAACAATTTGTTTATCCCCAAAGAGCTTACCTACTTTCGTGGTCTAAGTCCTATGAGTCATAAGCTAATAAATTCTCCCAACTGTCATTGGTGAATCTACCCATAAACATGTAAACAAGCTGGATAAGAATGAAAACATACACTAAGCACAACTCATAAAATTAACTGAAAATCAAATTAATAAAACTTATGTTCAATCACATCATGAAATAGCTACTCCTAACCTAAACCTCAAAACAATTTTAGCGACACATAATTATGGTGACAATCATAAACATAATTAAAAGAATAAAAGATGAAGAAGAAGAAAATATGAATAAATCTCCTAAATCTTACGACTCCTCTTCTATCTTCATCTTCAAGGATTACTCCCTAAATGTAGAATCAATCCCCAAAACACTTCTCAACATCCCTTGTATAGGAAAACTTTATAGAAGATGTTTTAACCCTCGAATTCCTCTTCCTTTTTCTCTTAGGAAAAATCTCTTTTAATCCAACACGGCCTCGACATGGCTGTGCCTCTTCTTATGTCACAATGAAGCTCTTGGGCACAGCTTCAGCATGGTCATGCTCATCCTCAAATCAAACTTCCAGTTGGTGTGCATAGCCTGGCACATGGCCGTGTCAAGGCTATGTTTAGGTTTGCCAATTAAGACAAAAAAATGCACAGGCTGAAGCATGCCCGTGTCCAATGTTCCTTCAGTTTCAAAAGTAGACATGGCTTGCAACACGCCCATGTCATGGTCATGTCGTACAAATCCTTGACTTTTTGGAATTCTTTTTAATCTTTCCTACGAAAAGGGAAACACTAATAAGTACTTAAATAAAACTCTTAATTTGACTAAAATTAAACCAAAAATAATAAAATCCTAAACAAGACTCTAAAACAAAGATATTTCCTAGTTAACCTAAAATCTACCCAATTAACATTATTTATTAATTCAAAAGTCATTAACATTCAACTTAGAAATATGTAAATATTACACACATCAAATAAGAAATATACTTTTAATTAAATGAGAATTACATTTTAATTAATTGAATTTTATTTTATTAGTAAATGACTAAATTATCTCATTTTTATATAATATGTCAAACTATCAAAAATTCTAAGTTTTATTATAAATAAAATATTTTCCATATTTTTTATTTAGTATTAATTTTTAACTAAAACACTATTATGCATATCTCAATACTACTAAAATTCTAAAAATATTTATATACTACATATTTTTCTACATTAAATCACTCAAATAGTTTTTTTTTTCAAACTGTTAAAAAAAATATAATAATTATTTAGTATTGTTTTTCAACTAAAACACTACTATATATATATATATATATATATACTATAATACTAATATAATAATTTTAAAAACTAATCTTATTATATCTAAAACTTATGGTAACAAAAATTAAAGAAAATAAAATTAATATGATATAGTTTATTTTAAATTTATTAAGCCAAAAATTTGACAATTGTCCCTATTCATTATTTAGCATTAACTCCTAAAAACTTATATATTGAATTATTAAAATTCACAATATTTTGGCGCTGTTGTCGGAGATTTTAATCAAACATCATTATTGACCTAATTTTTGTTGGATTAAGGCTCAAATACTTTATATTTTTATTTTAAGTATATATTTCTTTTGTTTTTGTAGCGTTGATTTTTTATGTATGCTACTTTCATATATACCAGAGCTTATTAGGTTTGAGAAAGAGAATCGTAGGCGTTTTAGAGAAAAGTCAAGCACAATGACCAATGCAGGTGGAAATAATGCTAATATAAGAGTCTTGTTGGACACATCTATATCGGGTTAAGTAGGTACACGATAATACATCACAAGATCAAACATTAAAGCTAATAATTTTGAGATCAAACTGGCCTTATTGCAAATGATACAATCAACTGTCCAATTCTATGGCATGCCGCACCACTTCTCTATTCATTTGCAACTATGGAAAAAGGTATTGCATAACTAAAAAGAAAAAGGAATCCACATGAAAATCTACTCCTCACTTGAGAAGTTATCATGGCATTAGCCTTTGAAGATGAATCGCTCTGGATTCATTAATATCATGATATCTAGATTTACGAATTAAATGTGATTTGAAAGTGATCATAACTAAAATATTGGAGCTAAGAAGAATAATATGAACCTCTCTGGCATCTCTGCCTTTTTCCTGAGATTTTCTTTTTCTTTGTCTTCAGTCTATGCACATATGTAATTGTATTAAAGCCTATATACAATTATAAATAAAAGTATAATATAAGTTATCAGTGAAAAAATTTATTTGGAATAACTAAGAGAGCTTTTACATTAAATTTCAGCTGAATCACAGATATTTATTTTAATTAAATATGTACTTATTTCACTAGTTGATTGGCTCACTAATAATTAATTTATCAACTAATTTTATCAATTTGCATAATATAGTCATGCCGAAGTGAAATATATAAATTGGCTTAATAAATTTATAGTTTCTTGAACTTGAAATGTTTTCCTTGTTTAGCCTTTAACTTATAAATTGATCATTTTGACACCTCAATTTGCTAAAAATTACTCATAAATACTTTTTATCTAATTTAGGTGTCTAATATAGCTTGATTTCAATTTCTAAAAAAAGCCATTTAGAGACTTAAATAATATAAAAAATGGCTTAAATAATATAAAAAAATGTCAATAAATCTTGTTTTTAACAAATTTAAGTTTCTATATGATCATTTTAAAAATTGAAGGGACAAACAGACAAATATGTAAAATATAGCGGTTGTGCATGTATTAGGCCATATAAATATATACTGCAAATAATTTTTTTAGAAAAAATTATTTATTTCATGATTCAAAATGACATCAAAAGGAAATTAGCATGTAATTGATTTCTTGTGAAAAGAATTATTGTGAGATAATTAGATAATATTAATGTGATATTTTAAGCTTAGTTAGTATTAATCACAATGATGAAATTAATTTAGAATGCAATCTCAATCATAGCAACTACTATGGTTAATAACGACAATGACTCAAATAGTTGATTGGTCTTATTGAAGTAACCAATTTGCACATCTTCTCTCTAACTCTAGCCACTTATCTCTCTTTTTTCTTTAGGTTTCTTCTTTAAATACTTTTATTTTTGGCCACCACAAGTCATCTTTTAGATCAGCGGTGATCCCTTATTATTTTTTATCCAATAAATACATTTCTGAATTTGTTTATTTATTTTATTTATTTTTGTTTATTCTTCATTCGTGAAGTTATTAATCCTTTTATGGGTTTTAGTAGTTCTTCTCTATGGAGTTTATAGTTATCTCTATTATAAAATTTTTGTCAGCATTTTTTCAATGGGATTCAATTAAAGAATGTATAGTCAATTTATAACTAATGAACACTATAAAGTGGAACATAATTATTATTGAACAAATCGTCGAGTTGCAAATTAAAGTAGCTCTATCAATGCGATTGAAGAATAATGATGAACGTTTTTATATCTTTAGTGAGAGTTTTTTTTTTTTTTTACAATCGAACTCAATTAAAGAGCATAGAGTCGATTTATAGCTAATGAACGCATGAAGTGGAGCATAATGATTATTGAACAAATCATCGAGTTGCACATTAATATATCTCTATCAACGTTTTTAATATTTATATCCTTAGTGAGAGTTTTTTTCTATAATTTTTTATTTTATATTATATGTTCATTATATTATGAATGTGAATGAATAATATATTGCTTGTGAATGAACAATATATTGCTTGTGAGAGAGTAGTTCTCAAATAGTGAAAAGAAAATTTCTATGTAAAGAGATTGAAATTCATTAATGAGAAGGTTAAGAAGAAGAAAAAGGATAGATTACTCTCTAAATTCTTTCAATATTATTGTTCTCTAAATTCTTTCAAAACTCTCTCTAAATTCTTTTAAAATCATTCTACTATAAAATATTTTTCTTCTAATTAAATACTACTAAATTCAAGTTTAGTTCTATAACAAAATAAGCAATTCAATTCTTATTTCACAACACGTTATCAGCACGAGGAGCTCTCGATCAAAACAATAAGGTACATATTTCTTAATATTTAATATTTATGAATATATTATTTGATTATATATTATCATGGATGGCTATACCTCCTACTAATTTATATATATTCATATTTATATTTATTTCTTCAATCTAACTTTATATTAATTGTTATTTTTATTTTGTTTTACTAACTACACCATTGATGCAAATATTGCTAGAAATGGTTCTAACCTTATGGATGGCTATGCCTCCTACCAATTTATATTTATGCACACTTATTTTTTTTTTTATTTATGTTAATGGAAGACTATACCCCATTTTATATTAATTGACGGTTTTGCCCCATATTTATATATATTGTTATGTTAACTCACTTGCTATAAATAATCATATCAACATTATTTATTGATTTTACTTTATATAATTTATTTCTCAATATATTATATTAAAAAAAAATTCTAACGGCTATATTTTTATTACCAACAGTAACATAACAGTAACAAACGGCTATATTTTTCATTATAAATAGATGAGCTATAAATTTTATTTATTCACACAAATTTATACATTTTCTCTTGCTCTCTTTACTCTAAATTGTAAACATGATTTGGTATATTTATATTTGTGTTTTGATCATGACTATTATAATAGTTTTAGGAATAATTCATATGGAAGATGATTTTCTTTTTGATATAATTTTAAGTATTATTGTATCATTTTTTGTACCGCTATTATTTCTTGTAATATTCATTCATGATATAATTAATTAGTAAATTCTGATTATGTTTGATTTTTTTAAGTCATCAAATTTATGAATTCTAATTAAGTTATATTTTTTTATTAGTTATCATAATGAAAAATCTAGCAAAGCTTGAGTTCGTTGCTCTTGACATTACAGGAAAAAATTATATGTCTTGGATTCTAGATGTAGAGATGCATCTTCAATCAATGGGGTTAATTGATACCATAAAAGAAAATAATAACACCTCATTGCAAGATAAGGCAAAGTCTATAATTTTTCTCCATCGTCATCTTGATGAAGGATTAAAATGTGAATATTTGACTGTTAAAGATCCAAGTGTTCTTTGGAAGGATCTAAAAGACAGATATGATCATCAAAGAGATGTAATACTACCAGTAGTCACTGATGAATGGAGAGCTTTACGCTTTCAAGATTTCAAAAAAGTTAGTGACTATAATTCTGCAATGTTTAGAATAGTATCACAATTAAAATTCTGTGGACAGACAGTCACAGACGAGGATATATTGGAGAAAACTTAATCCATATTTCATGCATCAAATGTTACACTGCAACAACAATATAGGATGCAGAGATTTAAAAAATATTCTGAACTAATTTCATGCCTACTGTTAGTTGAGAAAAATAATGAACTCTTGATGAAAAATCATCAGTCCCGTCCCACTGGCTCAGTAACATTTCCAGAAGTAAATGCTATAAATTATTCCAGATATAAAAATTACAATAGCCATGGACATGGGAGAGGTAGAGGTCATGGACGTGGAAGAGGTCAATTCTTTGGCCGTGGTCGTGGAAATAAATATAATAATACTCCACAACAAACTTAGACTCAACCTCAAAAGAAGTTAAAATCAGTCATCAGTGGTGTTCAAGAAAGGCCTCAATATAAGTCTGAAACTGTGTGTTTCAGATGTGGTAGTAAAGGACACTGGTCACGATTTTGTCGTACACCACCATATCTTTGCCAACTTTATAAAGCATTATTGAAAGGCAAAGAAAAGGAAATAAACTTTAATGAGCATCATACTACTGTTAATGATACAACTCATCTAGATGTTTCTGATTTTACTGACAATGGAAATTGAGACATCTATAATTTTTTTAAAGTATGTTGTTATTACCTATTTTATTTTCAATTCTGAAGAATATGTTATTGTTATGTATGTTATTTTCAAATTAAATAAAATGTTCTACTTTATAATTATTTTATGTTTTTACCTTAATTGATTAATTATGTGTTTATCTATTTTGAAGTTTAATATGGATTGTACTCAACATAAAGACAAGATTGGAGATCTCTGCATACCAGATAGTGGTATTACACATACTATCTTAAAAAATAGAGATTATTTCTCTGAAATAAAGCCTACAAAGGCAGTTGTAAAAACAATATTAGGTCCTGTAGATCTGATTTAAGGAATTGGCAAAGCTAAATTTATGTTACCAAATGGAACAAAGTTTATAATTAATGAAGCTTTGTTTTCACCAAAATCAACAAGAAATTTGTTGAGTTTTGATGACATATATCGAAATGGGTGTGATACCTAATCCATTACTATAAATGGTAACAAATATTTAAATATAGTTTCCTATAAATCAGGAAAACTACAAGTATTGGAAAGACTACCAAAACTCCCTACTGGATTGCATTGCACGTACATACATGTAATTGAATCACATATGGCAGTAAAAGAAAAATCTTATGATCCTTCAATAATAAATTTATGGCATGATAGATTAGGTTATCCTAGATCAGTAATGATGCGAAGGATAATTGAGAATTCACATGGGCATCCATTGAAGGGGTAAAGAATTCCTCAATCAAATGAAATGTCATGTATAACTTGTTCTCTCGAAAAATTAATCTTGAGACCTTCACCAACTAAAATTCAGAATGAATCACCTATGTTTCTTGAAAGAATTCAAGGTGATATATGTGGGCCAATTCACCTACCATGTGGACTATTCAGATATTTTATGGTATTAATTAATGCATCTAGTAGATGGTCACATGTTTGTCAATTATCAACTAGTAATGTTGCATTTGCAAGGTTGCTTACTGAAATTATTAAATTACGATCACAATTCCCTGATTATATAATCAAGAAGGTAAGACTTGATAATGCTGGTGAATTTACATCTCAAGCATTCAATGATTATTGTATGTATATTGGGATCATTGTTGAGCATCCTGTTGCCCATGTACATACTCAAAATGGTTTAGCTGAATCATTGATTAAACGCCTTCAACTTATTTCTAGACCATTAATAATGAGAACAAAGCTTCCCATTTCAATTTGTTGCAATCCTACATGCTGCTTCATTAATTCGCATCAGACCTAGTGCATATCATAAATACTCCCCACTACAATTGGCCTTTGGTCAAGAGCCAAATATTTCCCATCTCAAAATTTTTAGTTGTGCAGTATATGTACCTATTGCGCCACCTCAGTGCACAAAAATGGGTCCTCAATGAAGATTAGAAATTTATGTTGGGTTTGAAACACCCTCGATTATTAGATATCTTGAACCTTTAACTGGTGATATTTTTACAGCACGTTTTGCTGATTGCCAATTTAATGAGGTTATTTTCCCAACATTAGGAAAAGGGGAGAAAGAAGGGAAAAGGGATATTTCATGGAATGAACCATCATTATTGCATCTGGATCCTCACACAAAACAATGTGAATTAGAAGTGAAAAAGATTGTGCACTTACAAGCAATTGCAAATCAATTGCCAAATGCATTTACTGATACAAAAAGAGTGACTAAATCATATATACCAGCAGCAAATGCTCCTGCTCGTATTGAAATTCCAGAAATAAAATCTGAGAGTAAAGACACTCATGAGTCTAAAACACGCCAGAAGCGTGGAAGACCAATTGGTTCTAAAGATAAAAATCCTCGAAAGAGAAAGGGAGTAGATAATCATATTGATGGCGAGGAAAATATCCCTGAAGAAATAGAAAATAAAGAAAGTCATGAAACATTTTCATATACTGTTGCATGTGAAATCATAAATGACAAAGATGATCCTGAACCAAAATCAGTCATGGAATGTCCAAATAGGCATAATTGGATAAAATGGAAAGATGCTATGCAGGCTGAATTGGACTCATTAAACAAGCGAAATGTTTTTAGGCCAATTATTCCGATGCCTAAAACTGTGAAACCTGTAGGATACAAGTGGGTCTTTGTACAAAAAAGAAATGAAAAAAATGAAATAATAAGGTACAAAGCTAGACTTGTAGCCTAAGGTTTTTCATAAAGGCCGGGAATTGATTATGATGAAAAGTATTTTCCTGTTATGGATGCAATTATGTTCAGGTATCTGATTAGCCTAATAGTTTCTAAGAAATTAGAAATGCGTCTTATGGATGTTGTGACTACTTATTTGTACGGATCACTTGATAGTGACATTTATATGAAAATCCCTGAAGGATTTAAAATGCCTAAAGCATTAAGTATAAAACCCAAAGAAATGTATTCAATCAAGCTCCAGAGATCTTTATATGGGTTAAAACAGTCTGGGCGCATATGGTATAATCGTTTAAGCGATTATTTGATTAATAAAGGATATGTGAGTAATATCATCTGCCCATGCATTTTTATTAAGAAAACAATATCCGAATTTGTGATTATAGTTGTATATGTTGATGATTTGAATATTATTGGAATAGAAAATGAGATCCATGAAGCAACAGTATACTTAAAGGAAGAATTTGAAATGAAAGATCTTGGAAAAACCAAGTATTTCCTTGGTTTACAAATTGAGCAAATGCACAATGGGATATTCGTGCATCAATCAAATTACATAGAAAAGATCTTGAAACGCTTTAATATGGATAAAGCAAATCCTTTAAGTACTCCAATGGTCGTCAGATCACTCAATATTGAGACTGATCCATTTCGACCTTGTGAAGAAAATGAAGAAATTCTTGGTTCTGAATTTCCATATCTCAGTGTCATTGGAGCTCTAATGTATCTTGCTAATTGTACTAGACCTGACATTTTTTTTATAGTCAATTTATTAGCAAGGTTCAGTTCAACTCCAACAAAAAGGCATTGGAAAGGGGTCAAACATATACTTCAATACCTTCGAGGAAATGTTGATTTGGGTTTATTTTATTCTAACAATTAAACAAGAATTGATTGGTTATGCAAATGCAGGGCATTTATCTGATCCTCATAAAGCAAAATCTCAAACAGGCTATGTGTTCACATATAACGGAACTGCAATTTCTTGGCGTTCCCAGAAACAAACGCTTGTCACTACTTCTTCAAATCATTCTGAGATTATTGCACTACATGAAGCAAGTAGAGAGTGTGTATGGATTAGATCAATGACACATCATATTGAAGAATCTTGTGGTTTTCCAGTCAACAAAAGTCCAACAATTTTGTATGAAGATAATGCAGCATGCATTGCACAGTTAAGGGAAGGATATATCAAAAGTGATAAAACCAAACATATACCTCCAAGATTCTTTTCATACACTCAAGAGCTAATAAAACACAATCATATAGATATCAAGTACATTTATCTAGCAAGAATTCAGCTGATCTTTTCACAAAGGCGCTTCCAACTACAATCTTTAGAAGACACGTTCATGATATTGGAATGCGACATCTGCATACTATGTGAGGGAAGATTATACATATCAACTTGAGGGGGAGAAAATTATGCACTGTACTCTTTTTCCTTAAGCTAAAGTTTTTCCCACTGAGTTTTATTTAGCAAGGTTTTAACGAGGCAGTTGTAAAATATTGTTATTCAAGAGGGAGTATTATGAATGTGAATGAACAATATATTGCTAGTGAATGAACAATATATTGCTTGTGAGAGAATAGTTCTCAAATAGTGAAAAGAAAATCTTTATATAAAGAGATTGAAATTCCTTAATGAGAAGGTTAAGAAGAAAAAAAAGGATAGATTACTCTCTAAATTCTTTCAATATTATTGTTCTCTAAATTCTCTCAAAACTCTCTCTAAATTCTCTTAAAATATTTTTTTAATTAAATACTACTAAATTCAAGTTTAGTTCTATAACAAAATAAACAATTCAATTCTTATTTTACAATACATTAGAATATATTATTAATTTTTAGTATTTATAAAAAAAAATAATGATTTAAACTCTATTGTTGAAACTTCAGATAGCAAGTGACAAAAGCGTCAATTCTTTTGTGGAAAAAAATTCGAAATTAAAGTTTTTGTCCTTTTGAAGATTTTTATTGGTGGTTCGCTTGGTCAATTTTTAATTAAAAGAAGAGACAAAAGCATTTTTATCATTATCATAAAATAAGTGAATGAAAATCTGGAGGAGATATCAAAAACAGTATTTATTATATTCTTAAAGAATTTAGTGAAGTTCAATTTGATTGGTCTGATTGATATTTTTTTATGAAAGTTTTGAACGTATAAATTCAATGTTTATTTTGAAAAAAAAAAAATTAAATATTTACTGCCACTATCAATCAATATTAATAAAAGTATATTTTAAATTAGATCAAATTTAATTTTATAAATTAATAATGAAAAATTTTAAATTTTCACTTTATAATGGCCATTAAATCACTATTTTGTCGGTCTAATAAACTAAAATTTATGGTTATAATGTTTATAAAGTACTTACCATAATGACTTATATTAAGGTTTTTTTATTTTTTTACACCACACAAAAATAAAATATCAATAAAAATCAATCAAGTCTCTTTTGATTGACATTAATAATTTATTTTGAGACGTAAAAACAAATATATCCGCATCCAAAGCAATTGCTTAGGAACATGGACGAATGTTTACAATATGTGAAAGTATATTACAGCCAACTACGTACAAATTCTCTTTGGATATATGTGTGTATACATGCGACTGATAAAAGCTTTCCAATCCCATGGCTGCACTTTGTTTCCTTATCCTCTAATAGTATCCACACTCAAGTGGTTTGCATGATCACGTTACAAATACTCAATTTGTCATTCAAAATTTTAGAATTTTAACTTCAGTTTCATTAAAGATTTTTTTATTTTTCTTATTTGTTTCGATTTGAGATATCATCTGATTTATATCTACACATAGTGAAATATTTAATAAAACTAATATGTGCGGGTATACATCAATTTACTTAAAGATTGTCAGGTTGCCAAAAAAAAATTGTGGTATTAAAATTAAAATTTTCAGTAACAAATTAAATGTGATAATAAAATTTGGTTAAAATGTTAAAAGACTGAGTACAAATTACCCTCACTTTTGGCTATAAATAAGACCACGTACTATAGTACTGCACGCGGGAAATCATCAAATTGCGTATATATAGCCATCGGCAATGAGACCCAAAACCCAAAATTCTATATTTTTGGCGAGCATGAAGACGTCCTTTCTCATAATTATGTGCACTCTCTTAGTGACTATTCTCTTTTCTCCTCCTTTAGCTACAGCTCGAGAATTAGCTGACGCCGGTAAGACATTTCTATTTCTACAATTCTACTAAAATTAAATTTAACAGCGTATTTTCAAATAATTATTATCTTTTTTACTCATCCATTCGATTGATTGAGTTTTAGAAAAAATCGATGTACAGAAAAATATATATGTCTGATCTTTAGTAAATTTTGTGGGTATACATGATTGTCAGATATATGTATATATACCCACATGATTAAGTAGAACTACCCAGATGATAATTGATAGTATAAGTATGTAAATTTTAATTGATAATTTTGTTATTTTCTTTTTGTTTGAATGGAGGAAGCAAAGCACGCACAGACGACTGATTTTGTACTTTATATATATGTAGGACGAAGCAGTGGTGCCATTAGCACAAGGCCACTTTGTAGCAGTAAGAATTACTCCCAATGCCTCACTCCAAAGACTGCACCTCCCAAGAAAAGTTGTAGCCGTTACGTACGTAATTGTCATGCCAGTAGTCCATGAAGATGGGTGATTTATTAATTACAAGTATTGCATGCGATGCGATATACTTATGTACATGTATGGGGAATTCTTATTTAAACGGGATATAATGCACTCAATAGTTAGCTATAAATCATTAAGATGTGTATTTTATTTTTATTGTTCAAGTATTTTGTACTTGAATTATATGTCATGCATCTAACCACAAAGTACACGTAGGTTAAAATATCCCGTATATGTATATGTAAAATTTGAAGCACAAACTAAGTTTGCAAGTAAAAAAAGAAACTTATGGCCCAATGAGCATTGATTCGAGAGTGTAGAATTGAAGTTTATTAATAATAAAATAATTATTAACACATGATAATAGGACAATAAAATAGTGAATAATAAATACTTTTCATTAATAATAAAGTCACTATTATAAAAAAAAATTTGATACAATTTAAATAAAAATAAATAAATTCACACACTTGCTACAACACTCACACACCAATACCACACACTCCAATTGCTTTCTTACACCACACACCACTCACTTTTTTTTATTCACTCACTCTTGCCGTGTGGTTGCTCTACCCGTTGCTTTAAATGGTCATGCAGTTGGCCTTTATATAGCCTTACCCCATGCATGAAAGTTAAGCAAATTGAGTGGCTACATATATGAATGTTAAAATAATTTTCAACCAATTCAGTGCTAACCTTTTTTTTTAAAAAAAATAAATAAATTTGTAGGCTAGGGACCCATAAATTTAATAATGATTTTAACACTCCCCCTCATTATTAATATCCCTAATCCATTTTTTTTGAAGTTATACTGAGTTGTTTTCGAAATTCTTCTAAATTTTCACTATTAAGACCTTTAGTGAAAATGTTTGTCAGTTATTCTTTTATCTTCACTTGAATCACCTTGATCTCCCCTATTAAAGGTTTTTCACGAATAAAGTGATATTGCACCTCCACATGCTTTTTTCTGGCATGAAACATTGGGTTCTCAATTAAATAAATAGCTGATTGATTATCATAATATATCGGTATCGAATAATGCATTGGCTTCTGTAAATTCTCCAATAACTATACTAACCATATACTTTCCTGAGTTGTCATCATTGCTGCATGATACTCGGCCTCTATTGTTGAGAGTGACATCATTGGTTGTCTTTTGTTACACCAAATAACAATTCAATAACCTAAATTAAATGCATAACCATTGGTTGATCTTCGAGTATCATAATCACCGACATAATCAACATCACAATACCCTTCCAACTTATAAGTTATTTTACTTTTATAAAATAACCCGAGTCCTTTGATGTACCTAAGAATTCTTCGAACTGCTTTTAAGTGAGGCTTTTTCAGAGTTTGCATGAACCCGTTGACTTCTCCAACTACAAATGTAATATCTGGCCTTGTCAATCTCAGATAGATCAGACTACCAACTATTTGTTAATACATCATCAAATCCTCCAAATCTTTGCCTTTTATTATGCTTAATTTGGAGTTCACCTCAATTAGAAGATCGAAAGGTTTGCAGTCAAGCATAATATACTTTTGGAGCAGATTTCTTGCATATTTCTCCTGACACAAGAGCAATCCTTCTGTAATACCCTATATTTTATTTAAATAAAGTGATTTCCGAATTTGTGCTATTAATAATTAAATTTAAATTTATTTTATATAAATGTTACTTATCTAGCTATTTAATTGATATATATTTATGTTAATATTATTTTAGGGTTTTATTATGTGATATAAGTATTATATTTGGATATGTATATATATAGATATAGGTGTATTTGTGCATGTGTGTGTATGTGTATTATTATTATATGTGAGAATATATATATATATATATATATATATATATATATATATATATATGTATGTATGTATGTATGTATGTATGTATGTATGTATTAATTGTGTGGTGGATATTTTTATATAAATTTGACCACATTATTTTAATAATACTTTATTATGTAATATTATATACATATATATATATATATATATATATATATATATATATATATATATATATATATATATATATATATATACACACACACACATGCATACAAAATAAACACACACATGCATGCATACAACAACCCACATACATGCATGCATTAAACACCAACACACACACAGCACACACACACACACACACACACAAAAAGACGTGAAGAATCTAAAAGAAAAAAAAAGTACGGTAGCTCTCCTACACTATCCAATTCTTCCCCTATAATTGTGCCTCCATCACTTTCGGTCACCATTTTCTTCGATTCCAGTGTTTTTCTCTTCCTCTTGCACCGATGAGTACTAATCCAAGTTTAATTTAAGCTTTAATCTCCATTTGATTGAGTTTTTGTTGATTTTGTTTATGGAGTTCTAGCGTTTTGAATTTTTTTTTAGCTTGATCTAGCTTGAATCTTGCAAACTCCCTTTACAAATATGATTCCTGGTAGCTTAATCTACCTCTATGAATTTTAGTATGATTTTTGGAATTTATTTTGATTTTTGTGAATTTTTTAATATTTTATTATTATTTTATTAATTATTGTAAATTAATTATTAAAATTATAAATTCGGTATTTTTTGTGCTATTATGAGTTAATATTAATTTTAGAATAAATCAAATAATTTTTAGGGATACTATATAATTTCTATGAATTTTTTAGGTTAGAATTGGATTTTTGTTGGAATATTGGTTTAAATATGTGTTTTAATTAATATTAATAATATATATGTTGAGAAAATAATTTTTAGGCAGTTACATAATTTTTATAGAATTTTTGAGTAATAATAGTATATTATGTAATTTATGTATTATATGGATAAATATGTAATTTTATGCTAATTATAGTTAAATATATATTTTAATTAGTCTTATTAATATTTAAGAGGTTTAGAGGATTTTTATGAATTAATTGGTATTTTAATTAAGTAATGTTAATTTTGAATATTATTTCCAAATATTATATATATGTATATGTTTGTGAAATTTTGTTTGTAAGCTTTAATGAGAGATGATTTTCTAAGTTATGGATATTTATATGAATATGCATTTTTGGGAAATAAATGATTTAATTTTTGTGTTGGTTGAGTTGTGATCTCGGTCGGGGCTAAGTATAGTTATAGGAGCCCGACTCGAGTGTGTATATCTATGAATATTAGAAGTGCATTTTCTGGAATGGCTCTACCTATGGTAGAGAGATGTCCATTTTACAGAGGAAACTCTGCTAAAATTTCAGTAGATTTTCTCGTAAAACATGACATCTACCGCAAATTCCTAGCGTTAGTTAGGTTTTCCCTATCTATCGAGTCTTATCCGGTCTTCCCCGAGTCAGTCTAGAATTTCGCTATTTCTGTTGATTTTTGATTTTTAATTCCATAGATGTGTTTTTAAATTAGATACATTATTTTTTTTCCTAAAGAGTATTGGAGCGGGAGCTTTTGAATCGAGACAGACGCGTGGTCGTCAGCCTTCTCGCTCCTCCTGTAAGTTGATAAATTGATCTATGCATGTATTTTATTTAAAGATACGTGCGCACATATTTTTAATATTTATTATATGATTTATTTAATTTAAATGTTACTATTTAAGATTTAAGTGCATTTTTATTTATTTAAAATTAGTTTTGAGAAATTTTAGTAGAACGGGCTGCCTGGTGGGTTTCACCAGGACCGTGTGCACATGGTAGAGATTGAGAGATGAATCTGATGTATGTATGACTTGTGGATATAAACTGGGATGGGTGCCTCGGTGGAAGTCTTTGCTCTCGGGGACCGCCAATGATTGGAAAGTTAATAATGGACTGGAATGGGTGCCTCGGTTGATGCCTTAGCTCTTGGGAACCGCTAGTGCCATGTATTTGGATTAAGTGGATGGCTGCGACTTGGTGCCTCGGTTGATGCCTTTGCTCTCGAGGACTGGCAGTCTAGTTGGATTAAGTGGGCCTAGTTGGCCATTTAGAAATTTGGGTTTAGGGTTCTACCGAGATTTTTTAAAAGCTATATATATATATATGATATAAATTATTTTTCATTATATGTATACGGTTTTCAAACCGTACATCTCTTTTTATTAACTTACTCAGTGAGGTTTGATTCCTCTCAATCTATTTTTTCAGGAGCTTGGGAGTTCGACCTCAGATTGCCTATACGCTGGATTTTTTCATCACCAGCTATATTATGTAGGTTATTGTGGGCTATATAGTAGTAGTAACTCTAGAATACTGTAGTAGTATTTGTACTATGAATTTGTATAACTTAAATATACTTATGTATTGAAGTTTTAAAGAATCACGCTTATGTATAATGTTTAAGATTAATTTATGATATTTGATGATGAAAAACATTTTATAATGTGCACAATCTTGTTTATTTTTAGAAAAAATCAGTTTGATAATGTGTTCTTGTATGAAATAAAGTTTTAAATTTGAAGGTTTTATTTTTCTTTTCTTTAAGGCTTACTACGGGTTTCGAGGGCCTTATGCCTACCCATTCCTTAGTGCTGGTCATGTGCCCTCGGGTTTGGGTCGTGACACCTTCCTTTGTTCGTTCCATTTCTAATCCAAAAAAGTGATTCAACTCCCTAAGTTCTTTCATCTAAAATCGAACGATAGGTTCTTCTTGGTCTAATGGATCTCATTAACATCATCTTCAGTAATGATGAGACCATCAACATAAACAAGAATTATTAGTATCTTTCCTTCTTGTGCTTTGACAACTACAATGCTTTTGCATATTTGTGCAAGATGCTTGTTCTTTCTTTTTGTAATACCATTTAGTTGTGTTGTGTGTGGATAAGTCAATTGCTGCCTAATCTTATATTGGTCAACATAACTTGAGAACTCATTAGAGATGTATTCTTCCCTATTATTAATATAAGGCACTGGATTTTGTTCCTAACTTCCCTTTCAACCATCAGCTTGAATTCTTTGAATTTTGCTAGAGTTTTAGATTTTTGTTTCATGAAATAGACCTAGGCATACCTTGAATAATCATTAATAAATGCTACCATGTAATGCATACCATTGACTGATGACTACTTCACTTTCCCAAACACATATGAGTGGATCAACTCTAGTGGGTATTTGTCTCTGAATGATGACTCCTTATATGGAAGTTAGTGCGCCTTTCCATACTGACATCCAGCACAAACCATATCAGTACAAATATCAAGATTAGGTAACCCTTTTAATGAGGACTTGCTCATCATCATCTTCAGCTTTTGATAGTTAACATGTCCTAACTGTGCATGCCACAAGTCAATTGTTTCACAGCCTTTCATCTTCTCCACATAAGCATCTTCTGCTATATATAGAATTCACCTTCTGTCCCTCCATTATTGGTGTGTAAACTATTTTGACTTATTAACAAACCTTGACATCTTTGGGGTCAAACATAATAAAGGTACTATAATTAGTCAAATCTGAAACTGACAGAAGATTCTTTTTCATTCTTGAAACTCTGTACACATACTCCAACTACACTTGTTATTAATTTGAACAAGAAGTGATCACTGTGTCACCAATGTGAGTGATTGGTAACTACGAGTTATTTGTAGTTACCATAACTCACTTGCCTTTATACTCTGAAGCATTATGAAGTTTGCTTCTATCTCCTATCATGTGACTAGAACAACCAGAATCAAAGATCCAACACTTCCCATAATCAATTCTATGAGAACTAAAATCACTAGATGCTTGCTCCTTTTATACTTCTATTGTGGTAGCCATAAAACTAGGGACTTCCATAATCTCTAAACTAGAATATTCTTCCATTTACACTATTTCTGCAAATAATGTTTTAGCATCCCACTTTAGTTCGTCCTGGTGGCGATTGCTTGTTGTTGTTGCATTGCTTTAAATAGTCTTCTTCTTAGACCAACAATCTCTAGTGTAGTGTGCTTTCTTGCCACAGTTAAAATATTTGTCATTCTAACATCTAAAATTTTCAAACTACTGATTATTGTACTACTACTTTTGTTGAGCCCACTTCGGTTGGATATTACCTCATGTTTTTCCTTCATTCCTACTATGGGGTAGATTTTTCTTTTTATTGGTAAAGAGCATCACCTCTCCAGTATTCAAGGAGACTCCAGCCATATGTTTTGCTAGATTTTCTTAACTTACTAATAAATTCTCTAACTCTTTGATTGAAGGTTATGTGAGCCAACCTTGAACTACAGCCATGAAACTGTGGTACTGAGGTCGTAGTCCATGAATGATGATTCCCCTCATTCTGCTATTGGATATTTTGGATGCCTCATCCAACTCAATAATTTTTCAATATAAAGACTTTGCCTTGGTAAAATACTAACTAATTGTCATATTTTTTATGAGATAGACACTAGTTCATTTTCCAACAATTGAAGTCTAGTGTCATTCTATTTTGAGAACCGCAGAGCAAAAGACTCCTACGCTTCTTTTATTATGGTAGTATTTATGATGTGTTCCATCATCTCCTCTTCAATGGTTATTTTGATGGTGAACATGACTTTACTAGCTTTAATTCTCCTTTTTCTGAGATTACCATTATCATCTGATGGTGGTGATGTAGTCTCTATCCCAGCAATAACCTTCTAGAGGTCTTGACCTTACAAGTATGACTTAATACAAGTCCTCCACCTACTATAATTAATATTATTCAATTTTTCAATAACACGAAGATTACCCAATTTTGCCATACTGACTTGAATTTAGCAACCTTGCGTTTCACCAAGCAAGCATGGTTCTGAACCAATGAGCTTCACAGTTCCAAATTATGCATATGCAAAATCTCCCCCTGCCGTAAATTAAAAATTCTTAAAAAATCTTTTCTGATATGGAAGATCAATCAAAATTGCAAGCATAGAGCATACTTAGAATTTCAAGAGAAATTACAACCACGACTCTGATACCACTTATAGAATTGGAGTTAATTAACAATAAAATAATTATTAGCACATGAAGAATATGGCAATAAAATAGTAAGTAATAAATATTTTTCACTAATAATAAAGTCACTATTATAAGAAAATTTGATGCAACCCAAACCAAAAAAATATTTTTATACATTTGCTACCAATATCACACACTCTAATTGCTTTCTTACACTACACACACCACTTTTTTTTTTCACTCACTCTTGCCTTGTGGTTGCTCTAACTGTTGCTTCAAATGGCCATACAAGTGGCCTTTATATAGCCTTACCCCATGTATGAAAGTCAAGCAAATTGAGTGGCTATATATATAAATGTTGAAATAATTTTCAACTAGCAATTTCAACACCAAATTTGATGCTAACCTTTTTTTTCAAACCAACTTTTGTGGACTAGTGACCCATAATTTAATAATGATTTTAACAGAGAATATCATGGAGTTATCTCTATAATTATTAAATCTTCTTTTTAAACTTTAATCAGAATTCAATTTGCTAAAAGGATAAAACTTAAAATCATCCTATGAATTAAAGTTTTTCTTCTGTTTATGTATACGTAATTTATGGAACTTCATTGTAATGTAATGAAGTATGTGTTTGTGCAATTAAAGACGATCTCTATATGACAGTTAAAGAGACCATCTTTATTTTACGGCTTGATCTTAATTATTTGCTGGTAAACAGTACTCTAATTTATAGTCATGTAACCTTAATCTCCACATGAATGGTTATTTTTAGCAATTTCAAATATTTAAATGCTCATTTTGTAAAAAGTTACAAATGTGGTAAATTTATATTTTATTAAGACCGTTCTCTAATATCATCCAATATTGATGCATGTGGTGAACTAGTAAGTCTATGGCGCCATGTCAATATATCTATAATTCAAAGTTTGAAAGATTGATGTAGCAACAAACAACATAAATAATGTGTTGCTGGTTACAATATTTTATAAAAATATTATTATTATTACTTTTCTATTTACTTTTAAATTTTAGATTTTATTATTTTAATTAGTTGTCCAATTAAAATTGGCGCCCTTAAACTATTATATGACTTTTTTGTATTATTAAACAAATGGGATGAATTTTTCATCTGAAACTAGTCCTTAGCATATACATTTTATGATGCAGTAATCGATATGCTCTCCGTGCTTTAGCTCAGCCATAGTTATATATCATAGTACATATAGTGATCTAGCCAACTATATTCTCCGAACTATCAACTCGTTTACCAAAACCATCACCATGCCCTTATCCATCGCCAATTCATGATACCCATTCACTCCCCTCCTTCAATTCACTTGCAATCAACTCCAGCATAGAGCTTTGCTACAGATTCCCAAGCCTTAGATCGAAGCTTGAAAATTGATCTCATGGTTAAGTTTTTCAAGCAATGGAATATTGATCTGGGTCTATTTTGGAATGATCTAAACTATAAATGCAAAGGAAAGTTTTGATGCTTTGTCTGAAGAGCAAAAGCTAGTGCAAAATAAAACTTTCTTATCTCATGCGATAACAAAATATTCACTCAGTTCATCGTCCCTAAAGGCGTGAAAAAAGTGGATCTTTTTACCTCTTTGGTTCCATGAAGAACCATTGTACAAAGCAGCGTTTTATTCTCTGATGCCAAAGGATGAGATTTCATCCACTGCTGCTCTATCAATTTCTATTGAAAAGCTATCTCTAGAAAGCCATTCACATAGGAAAGTTGCGCTTCATCCTTCCCTAGCAACGACAATGAACCCTCGTGAAGCTGTCCTCTCTTCTGGCAAGGAGAAGTTTTCGCTGAACAGGCCATCCCTCCTAAAAGTGTGTGTCCGTCAACTACTTCCTTTGGCAAGTTCACACAAGCGCCAATGCAGTGAACAAGGTATAGGTAATGATGCCCTGAAAACTCAATATGACACCTTTCAAATCTCAAATAGCCGGCAAACTCAAAAAAACAATGATGGCAATGAATCTTGGGCTCTTGGACGAGATGAGAACAAAGTAGATGGGCTGCTTACTAAGTGGAAGGAAATGAATAATCCATTTAATGTTGAAGCCCCCTCCCAAAGTAAAGATAACAAAGTCATATGAAAGCCTAAGGAGCATAAATGTTTCAACTGAAGGTAGCCCATCTAAGCTAGGTCCCCATGCCATCTCTTTCTTAGCTCGGTCCCATTCTGCTTCATCTTTGGTTAAGGGTGACTCCTCCCCAGACAGCCAAGTTTAATGTCAACTATGGTTGTCCAAGTTCATACTAAGGTCTGCAAATACTGTTGCGAACTGGATGTCCAAAAACCAAGGTAGTTTGATGATGTTAGATAATAGCTTCGTTGTCAACTTTCAACTGCATTCTCTTTTACAAAGAGATAATGATTTTATTTCCTCTGTTTAATCTTAATATAACTTTAGTTTGTTTCAAGAAAAAAATAAATGGGGATAGAACTGTAATTTTAAAAACATTATCTTTTAGTGGCCATAGCCATTAGGTCTTAGCACAACACAGAGAAAATACTGAACAGTATGGAAGTTTCAAATCGAAAGACATTAAAACCGTATGAAACCAAATAATTTTAATCTCAAATCGAACCGAATCAAATTATGATTAATTTAGTATAGTACTAGATATTTATAAAAAATCGAACCAAGAACCGTACTAAACCATATCAAAGCTGTACCAAATCAAAAACCGAATATAGTACCAAATATTAATTTAATAAGTAATATATAGATATTAGTAAATAGTATTAAGTAATAACTTAATTATATACTTATAATTACATTGTCAAGTAATATACATGTGTATAATAATATATGATAAAAATTAATATTATTTGTGATTAAAATATAATAAATAAATTATTAATAAAAATTTTTTATTAATTTTATTATTATTAATATTATTATCATTGTTACTACTACTACTATTATTCAATTAACAAGTTAAAATATGAAATGTTTATCATATTACAATTTGAACTTAAAATAAAAAAATAAAAAATTAACATTGTATTAGTTTCAAATAATTCAATTAATAAATAAGAATGCGGAATGTTTATTACAACACGCTTTAAATTTAAAATATGAGAAATAAGAAAATTATTATTATTATCAACAACAAGTAAAAATGTGGAATACCCATTATATTTTAATTTAAACTAAAAATATTTAAATAAAAAAATAACATTGTATAATTTCAAATTTTATAATTTTTAATTAAAATATGTTGTTATTATCATATTTAATAACTTATTAATTATTATTTTTAGTAAGTAATCTATTCTTATTGATTTTATTTAAAGTTAATGAGTAAAATAATATTATTATATTTAATAACTTAATAATTATTATTGTTATTATGTAATATAATTTTATTGATATTATTTAAAATTAATCAGTTAAATAATATTATTATAATTATTATTTAGCTATATAATAATATATAGACATATATTATAGATAACAAAAACAACATAATTTTGCTTAAAACTATGTGATTAAAGTAAGTAGTGATCTTATAAAAATAAAGAATATAGGTTATTTTTATTAATTAAAATATATTGCTATTATTATATTTAATAATTTATTAATTATTATTGTTATTAAGTAATTTAACCTTATTGATATTATTTAAAAGTAAAGAGGTAATTATTATTATTATTATTATTATTATTATTATATTGTGTATATATACCCAAAACTATGTCGTTTTGATTTGTAGATAATAAATATAATTTTAATTTATTTGTGGTTAATAAATATAATTTTAACTAATAATATAAATTTATCTTTACATAAATTTTTGAATTTTCATTTTGGACTATACCATACCGATTTATTCCAATAGAACAAAATTTTTATACCAAACTGTCCCGAAAAATGGAATGGTATATATATGGAGATTTTTAAATTAGATATTGATACTAGAGATTTTATTTTTAAAGTTTCTGAAATATGATGCGGTTTCAAAAATTTTAAATCTCCAAATTTTCCCGACTCATACTCACCCTTAATAGGCGTCATGATATACGTCATTATCCTTTGAAGTTCTCATTTATTACTAGGTCCATTTTGGCTTCACTCCACCCATACACACATGTAATGATATTCTCAATATCTAGTAGCCATAAATATATGTTTTGAGTATTTTGTAATTTAAATCGAATAAATTTATAAAAGGGGGGCAAAATACTTCTAAAATTATATATTTTTCCATAAATTTTTCTTATAAAAAAAATTCAAAATCTAAATGTTATTGAAAAATCAAAATTTTTACAATTTGAAAAAATAAATATTGATGAATGGAGATTTATTTTTTGTAAAATTCTGAGTCTTTCGCTTTATATCCACATGTTTCTTCATCAAAGATTTTTTTTCCAAAAGATTAATTAATAAATATCATTGTTTTATATAATGTCTATAAAAAGAGTAATAGTGACGAGGCAATTGGAAAATTAATCATGTAAAAAAAAAAAATGAAAGCCTTTCTCATAAAAATCATTCTTTGGCTACCATCCATATTTCTCCTTATTCAATTATAGCCCGACACTTAGCAATTAAGCCTAACAAAGTTGAGATTACTTTTGTTTCTTGATTCCTACTGCTAATTTTTTTTATGATAATATATTTATTATAAACGTGTGCATGTGTGTCAAGATATGGGCTTCTTTATTGTTTAAATTTGTTTTTTTAATAATCCTATTATGTAGGGTAGTTTCCAACTTTAACTCATTCTCTATCATTTTGCTATGTGTTTGAAATGTAGGCTATTTTTTCTCTTAATTTGTTATTGTAAGGCTATTTATTAGCCACTACTATTGATCAATAAATCATTTTACTTCTCAGTTTGTTTTGAGTTTGTACTATTTAAGTTTTTTATTCATAACATTCTGGTATCAAAACCCCCACTAGGCTTGAAGAAACAAAGTAGCAGTCTTTGTGATTTGTAGCTGCAAGAGAGATGATAACTGAAGGCAATTTTGTGCAACTTGTAATTCCTAACTTTAATGGTTATTATGATCATTGGAACATATTGATGGAAAACTTTTTAATATCCAAGGAGTATTTGGGTCTTATGGAGAGTGGTTATGCTGAGTATGAAAGTGGAGCAGTATCGATAAAGGCACGACAGAAGAAGCTTGATGAGTTGAAGCTGAAAGACTTAAAAGTGAAGAATTATCGATTTCAAGCTATTGATCGAACTATTCTAGAGACCATCATGTTGAAAGACATATCCAAACAGATATGGGACTCCATGAAAAAGAAGTGTGAATGCAATGAAGGGGTGAATTGATCCATTCTTCAAGCTCTTTGCAAAGCGTTTAAAACTCTTGAGATGAAAGTTGGTGAAGGTGTCTCTGAGTATTTCTCAAGAGTGATGTCTATTGCCAATAAGATGAGAGCTTATGGTGAACAAATGAGAGATGTTGCAATACTCAAAAAAATTCTTCGATCATTGAGTGATAAATTTAATTATATTGTTTGCTCAATTGAAGAGTTAAAAGACATTAATCGACTATCAATTGATGAGTTGCAAAGTTCATTAATTATTCATGAGCAGAAGTTTCACAAGCATAATAGAAAAGAGTCGGCACTGAATGTAACTCATGAGGAAAGTGGAGGAGGAAGAGGTCATGGTTGTGGATCTTCTCAAGGAAAAGGCAAAGGCAGAGGATGCCAATTCTTTAATAAAGCCATTGTAGAATGCTACTTTGACATTTTCAATATGAGTGACCAAAATGGGATAAAGAGGCCAATTATATTGAGTTTAGAGAAGAAGAAGCAATGTTGTTGATGTCCTATGTTAATGAAGTAAAAGATGTTTGGTTCTTAGATTTGGGTTATAGCATCCATATGTGTGGAGATAAAGCCCTCTTCTATTATCTCAATGAAAATTTTAGACAAATGGTAAAGTTGGGAAACAACTCAAAACTAATAGTGATATAAAAGGGTAGTGTAAGGTTAAAAGTGAATGGATGAATCATGTAGTCACCAAGGTGTTTTATGTACTTGAATTGAAAAATAACTTGCTAAGCATTGGGCAACTACAGGAGAAAGGTTTAGTAATTCTTATTCAATATGGAAAGTGTAAGATCTATCACCTAGAGAAGGGCTTAGTCATTTAAGCAAAGATGTCCACCAATCTAATGTTTGTCTTGTTAACTGCATCATAATCAAAGAAACTAGCTTTACTTTCACACAACTGCATAAGATGTATCTTATCTCTGGCACTGTTGATATGGATACTTAAGTCACAAAGGATTAAGAACTCTTTAAGATAAGAAGATGGTGAGCAGACTACTAAAATTTGAAGCTTCAAAAATTGTATGTACTAATTGCATGGTTGGTAAGCAACATATAGAACCAATTCTAAAGAGAAGCACTTGGAGACCATCCTTACAACTTCAACTCATTCATGCTGCATATTTGGCCCTATCACACTAACGTCAAATAGCAAAAATAGGTAAATAATTAGCTTCATTGATGATTTTAGTCAAAAATGTGGATTTACTTCTTAGTTGAAAAAATTGAAGCTTTAGTTATCTTTAAACAGTATAAGAATTATGTTGAAAAACAAACAAATTCTTATATTAAATGTTTATGTACTGATCGAGGGGGGGGGGGGGAGTTTACTTCATTCATAAGATTTTAATGATTTTTGTAAAGAAAATGGCATAAAGAGGCAGTTGACAATAGCTTATACTCCATAACAAAATAAAGTGGCAAAGAGGAAAAATCAGACCATTATGAACATGGTTCAAAGTATGTTTTCAAAGAAGAAGATTCTAAAGACTTTTTGGCCAAAAGCTATGAATTAGATGGTGCATGCTCTAAATTGAAGTTCTACTTTAGCAGTATAGAACTTGACTCTAGAGGAAGCTTAGAGTGGAGTCAAGCCTTCGATTGAATATTTTTTAGTATTCGACTGTATCTTACATGTTCATATACCTGATGTCAAAAGAAACAAGTTAGAAGACAAAAGTGTTACTTGTGCATTATTAGGGGTTAGTGAAGAGTCTAAAGCATATAGGCTCTATAATCCAATAACCAAAAAGATTATGATTAGCAAGGATGTCATTTTTGAAAAAGGAAAATCTTAGGATTAGGATAAAAGCTATAAAGAACATGTGGTAACTGTGTTGGAATATGGAGATAATACTGCCATAATAATGAAGATGAGATGGATAGTAAAGATGAAAATGGTATAGAGGATGTTGTAGTTGTTTCTTTAAATCCAATAAATAAAAAGAGTTCACCTAGTTCCAGTAAAGGGAGGGTCAGAAGGCCACCAATTTGGATGAGAGATTATGAAACGGGTGAAGGCATATCCAAAGAAGATGAAGGCATATCTTAAGAAGATGAGACTAACCTAGCATTTTTTATATTTGCAAATCCCACTTTATTTGAAAAGGCTATGAAAAGTGCAAAATGGAGAGCTGCAATGGATTCTAAAATAAAATCCATTGAAGAGAATGATACTTAGGTGCTTACTGATTTACCTGTAGGAGCAAAGAAGATTAGTGTTAAGTGGATTTACAAAATAAAGCTTAATGAGCATCGAGAGCTAGACAAGTATAAGGCACACCTTGTGGCAAAAGGCTATATGCAACAATATGGAGTTGATTACACTAAGGTTTTTGCACCAACAACAAGGACGGATACAGTTCAAATGATTATTACTCTCGCAGCTCAAAAAGGGTGGACAATTTACCAACTTGATGTGAAATAAGCTTTTCTCGATGGGGAGCTGAGCGAAGAGGTGTTTATTAAGCAACCAATAGGCTATAAGCAAAAGGATAATCTACACCAGGTGTATAAGCTGAAGAAAGCATTATACGGACTTGAACAAGCTCCACAAGCTTGGTTTAGTCATATAGTAACACATTTTGTGAATGAAGGCTTTGAGAAGTGCTATAGTGAACATTCCTTATTTTTTAAAACAAGCAAAGAAGGTAAAATTTTAATTATGAATGTGTATATTGATGATATGATTTTCACTGGAATGATGCATCAATGCTTTATGAGTTCAAGAGCTCTATGATGTGTGAGTTTGATATGCTTGATTTGCGAAAGATGAGATACTTTCTTAGAATTGAAGTGCTGCAAAAATCTAATGGCATTTACATCAATTAAAGGAAATATGCCTCAGATGTGTTAAAGAAATTTGGGATGGAGGAGAGTAATTATGTTCATAATCCAATTATTCCAGGTTTTAAAGTCTTAAAAAATGAAAATGGAGTCATCTTGTGCAACATTTTTCAAGCAAGTGGTAGGAAGTTTTATGTACCTAACAGCAACTAGACCCAACTTGATGTTTGCAGTAAATTTAATTAGTAAATACATAGGACAGCCAACTAAGCTTCACTTGCAGGTTACAAAAATGGTGCTAAGATACTTGAAAAGCACCATAAATCTTGGGATCTTTTACAAGAAGGGAGGAAATGATGAATTAGTTGCTTTTACTAATAATGACTATGCTGGTGATTTAAAAGATAGAAAAAGCACATCAGGGTATGTATTCATGTTGAGTTCTAGAGTTGTGTCTTGATCTTCTAGAAAACAGTCGGTTTTTTCACTCTCCATAACTGAAGCAGAATTCATAGCAGCAGCATCTTGTGCATGTCAAACAATTTGGTTGAGAAGAATCTTGGAAATGCTTGGTCATATAGAAAGCAAAAGTACTACTGTGTTTGTGATAAGAGTTCAACAATTAAATTATGAAAGAATCCAGTGATGCATGGTCGAAGCAAACATATAGATGTTCGCTTTCATTTTCTGCGTGATCTTACTAAAGATGGAGTAGTGGAGTTAGTTCATTGTGGTGCACAAGATCAAATTGCAAACATGATAACTAAGCCTCTCAAGTTTGACATGTTTCTAAAGCTAAGGGAACTGATGGATGTTTGTGAAATCTTAGATGTAAACTAATTGTTGGGTTAGCAATTAGTTTAGGGGAGGGTGTCAAGACATGGACTTCTTTATTGTTTAGATTTGTTTGTTTTAATAATCCCTATTATGTAAGGTAGTTTCCAATCTTGGCTCAGTTTCTATCATTTTGCTACGTGTTTGAAATGTAGACTATTTTTTCTTTTAATTTATTATTGCAAGGCTATTTATTAGCCACCACTGTTGATCAATAAATCATTTTGCTTCTCAGTTTGTTTTGATTTTGTACTATTCAAGTTTTTGATTCATAACAATGTGTGTATGAATTTTTTGATGTTGCAGTTAGCACTATTAATAAGCCGATTGTCCCGAAGAGCGAACCTCCATGGAAACCTTGTCATCCTTATAGGCTGCCGCCTATGCCTATTTGTCATGACAACATCAATCGTTGAAAATGAATCACTAATAATTCAGTAATCCTATGATATATTTTTTTCGTTATTAATAGGGAGATTAGCAACTTTATAAATCTGTCAATAATTGTTGCTGCTTGTGTTGGCACAGTATGATAGTTCTGTTATAAACTTGTCAATAATTGAACAATTTTTAGTTCTTAATTCACATTAAAGACATGCCTTGCACATAATCCAATTTTCATGAAAGAATAACACGTAATTGCAAGAAGAATATATATATATATATATATATATTAAGGTAGTTGCTTTGCCTTTTTTTTCCTTGATTTAAAAATGATTTGAAATTAGCTTGTTAATTTACTGATTGATATCTTTATTTACATTTTCAGTTTATAATAGTTATTGAATCATTATTTTTTTGGTGTAATAAACTAAAATTTATGGGTTATATAATGTTTATAAAGTACTACCCATAATGACTTTTACTAATATTGCTAGGTAAGGTATTTAAAATTTTATTTATTTTTAATACCGCACAAATATAAAATATCAATAAAAATCTCTCACCTTGATTGACATTAATAATTTTATTTTGGGACGTAAAACAAAGATATCCACATCCAAAGCAATTGCTTAGAAACATGGACGAATCTTTACAATATGTGACAATATATTACACCCAACTACAATATCTCTTTGGATATATGTATGTATGTATGTAAAATGATTGATTAGAGGTGATATAGGCATAAAATGAAAGTTAAAGATATTTAATATGTGAAATCAAAAGTTGAGAAGTGTAATAGATCAAATAGGTAAAGTTTAGAGGTGAAATTATGCATTAAGCAAAAAAAATGCTAATAATACATTTTCTATTATCATACCGAAGCTGTTCCAAACATAAAGTGTTTGGAAACTTAAAATCTGAAATAAAATTTCCAAAATAGACAATCCAAATCAAAATGCATCTAAAGCATATAACTGTAGACAGAGTAAAGATTGCAAAGTGTTAAAAGAAACGTCAACACACAAGAACTCATTTCCATGGACATCATTTTATTTTTTATTTCCATTTGGTTTCAAGGACTTAGACAATGGTAGTTCCATTGGCCAAAATGTCTACCAACTTTGTTGCAGCGATTGGCTTTGACAATGAATGCCCTTTATGTAGTAGCTGTGAAGAAACTTGTCTCATTGTTGGCTGAGAATGAGGATGGATGCTCAAACAAGAAAGTGCAACTTTCACAACATTGATCACTCCTTCAGCTTCTTTGTTGTCCTGAGGAGCTGGGAGGTGCTACTCAATCACGTCCTTCAGTAATACTTGCGGATCAAATCGTGGAGATGATGAAGAACTTGCTGATGAGAAATATGATATCAGATCATCTGGGTGCCTTCCTACTATTGTTTCCATGGCCACCACACCGAAGCTAAAGACATTGCATGGTCCGTCGGCTTCATGTTGTGTGCTAGCTCTACAAAAAATGTAATATCTTACATTAACTTAGAATTCAATAATTTAATAAAGATTCTTGCATACAATAAAAAAAAAAATACTATGTTAAACGGTTGAATTTATGATATATATTTTTTATTTTTTATTTGACCAATAAAAAAGTGACATTTATAAATATGTTACAAATCTAACTATTGCTCATAATAGGCAAAAAATTTTGCATGTTGAACGGTGATATGGATATTAATTAATAATATCCACATATCCCCTTTCTCAATATCCCCTTTAACACTAATATAACATATTAAGTTCGAATGTTGTTAAGTTTGTCTAAAAAAAAAAAATATTTCAATGTTGGCAAAAACCTCAAAAAGTAAAACTATGATGCATGAAAAGGCACTCCCCCATGTTGGAAACTTTAAAAAATTACTGGAAAACATTTTGGGTTGTTTTTACAAATTTTAAAAAATTAGAATATACGTTTCTAACTTGAAAAGTACTTTTTTTTAGTTGTTTACTAAATAAAAAAATAAAAATAATTTCATATTTTTCTTAACTAAATAAAATAATTTACAATTATACTATGAGTTAATAAATAGTAATAAATATATTTTTTTAATATTTATATATAAAATTTATATTTATATATTTAATTTTTTTAATTAAAAAATTAAATGATATTAACAATAACAGAATGAGCTACAAACTGATATTTAATGAAATCAATAAAGAAGAAAAGAAGATTAGCACCTGGAGCAGTGTAGCCAAGAGTTCCTGCAAATGAGGTCCAATTTGTTGAGTCAGCAACTAAGAACCTAGTGATAATGGTAAACCTTCTCCTTCTTATCTCTATCTCCTAATGTGATCATATTATCCTAACTGTGTATCTCTATGTTTACCATACTGTTGTAACAATCCATACTATTACTTATGTAACCTGTATATAAGATTCAGCAATATAACAATACAATTTGAGTTGGCTTCTCATTAAATACTCTTTATGGTATTAGAGCCTAAGAGGTTCCACAACACAGCTCTTTAATGGCCATAGAAAGCACAGATAGCCTATCCTTCACAACCAACACTATAACACATGCAGTCTCTACAACATCTACACTCCAAGTATTGCCTTACCAAACATTGCGACCCACCTTCCAATTAAGATGAGTTCAACCAACTATCTATTATGGCAAGCCCAAATAATGCCACTTTTAAATAGTTATAATCTGGCCAAGCATGTCGATGGCCAATTGCAACCACCACCAATGATGACCGATGATAACCAATCAAATCCTTAACATGAGTTGTAGTTCCATCGAGACCAACTTGTTTTGAGTTGTATCATTGGATCCATAACCGAAAGCTTCATTCCTCAGGTGGTGGGAGTTTTTAGTGCAAGGAATGCATCGGAAAAGCTAGCAAAAACTTATGCCTCAAGTTTTAAGGCATAAATCAAAATAATAAAATTTGCATTTTTAAGTTGAAACGAGATGTAATTGAATCTATAACAGCATATACTCAGTGTGTCAAGAGTATGTATGATCAACTTACTGCTTTGTAACACTCAGTTAGTGAAGATGATTTAGTTCATATTGTTACCAACGGCTTGGGTTTGATTATTGCCCTTTAGTTCACTTGCTTGCAAATAGACTTGATGTTGTATCATTTGATGACTTGTACGGCTTACTCTTAAGTGAAAAGTCAAATCTTGTAGTTGATGCAGAACAGAGAGAACCCATTCTCTCCACTCTACCCACAGCCTTCTTCACTCTAAGTTCTACCAAAAATAAAGGACATGGTGGCAGGTGTAACTAGGGACATGGGAAAAATTTTAATCAAATGCAATAGCCTCATTTTTCTTCACAACAATCCTATTCACCTTTCTCTTCATATAAGTTCTATTCATCCTTTTATGTATCTCAAAATTCTAGACACCTCATATGCCATAATTGTCAAGGAATAGGATATGAAACCCATAACTGTTCATCACCAAAAATTACTTAAGACACCCGTACCTTCAACCAAAATCCAGTCTCCAATTTAGCATCCACCTCATTTACAATCGCTCAATAATGGATTATGGATTCAAGAAAAGCTCATCGCCTCACACCTGACATTGATAATCTAAACAACACAAAAGATTATCATGGACCTAATAATATAATAATTGGCAATGGTAACACTTTATTTATCTCTCATATTAGTTCTTCTTATTATTCCTCTCAAAATAAAATTTTTGATCTTCAAGATATATTTCATGTTCCTAACATTTGTAATAATCTTCTTTCTCTTTCTTCATTTACTATAAATAATAATGTTTTTATGGAATTTTTTCCTTCCCACTTTGAGATCAAGGATATCTGCATGTTATTTGCACAAGGGGTTTGCTGCTTATAGGCTAGAAAGTAGAGGCCTTTACTCCTTGCATATGACACTGATTCCATCTAGTCCTAAATAAGCTTTTCTCTGCTCTTTGTCTATATGGCATTCTAGACTAGCTCATACATCATTCGTACTATTCGTCAAGTTTTGTCTCATTCTAATATTAAGTCTTCTGATAATAAAGACTTTTCCTTATGTCATGCATGTTCTATAAGCAAAAGTTATAAGCTTCTTTTTTCTGCTTCGAATTATGTTGCTTCTTAGCCTTTAGAATTAATATGTTCTAATGTATGGGGACCCTCTCCTATTTCTTCCATTGATGGAAAATGGTATTATGTTATTTTTTATGATTATTATAGCAAATATTGTTGGATTTATTTTCCCACCTACAAATTAAAAGTTCTTAGTGTGTTTATCAAATTTAAATAAGTTATGGAAAAATTCTTTGATAAACTAATTAAGTTATTTTAATCAGACCGAGGATATGAGTTTTAAAGTCTCAAAAATTAGTTAATTGATAATAGGATCACTCAATGAGTCCCATGCCCATACACTCCTGATCAAATGGTTTTGCTGAAAGGAAGCATATGCATCTAATTGAAAATGTTCATGGTTGCATCATTATACTGTTTCACCATCATATTGGCCTTATGCATTTAAGGTAGCCGTTTATGTCATCAATAGGCTTCCCTCTCAAACATATAATAATTCAGTTCCATTCATCAAATTATTTCATTAAAATCCTACTTATAATGAATTAAAAACTTTTAAGTGTCTATGTTACCCATGGCTTCGTCCCTCTACTGACCATAAATTATCAACCTGTTCCTCTAAATGTGTTTTCCTTGGTTATAGTAAATTATATAAAGGATATTATTTCCTTGATTTTCTTACTTGAAAAATTATTATTTCACGCCATATTATTTTTGATGAGTAGGTCTTTCCTTTTAAGAAAATTGATAATAAAGTTGTTCCTGATGACTCTAATACTAGCTTCCAACCAACCCGCTACAATTTTCACTCCCCTATTTATCTCCCCAAACACATCCTATAACCCTTCAAAACTAAAACTAACAACCAAACACTTACCCAACCCAACAGTCCTACCTCACCTACAACTCCATCCACCACTCCTACCCCAACCATAACTACCTCAATATGTACCAAGTCTCCCATTCCTATTACAAGTCTAGGACTCCCTCTTCTTATTGATATATCCACTTCTAATTCTAAAACCCAATATCTGATGCATCCCCTTATCCTATGCCAATACCGTATGATCACCAAATCACTTACAGGATACCGCAAACCAAAAACATTCATGGCTAGTGTAACCTGGCAAGATGAACCCACTACTTAATCGACTGTTGCAAAATCACCTGAATGGTGCAAAGCTATAACTGCTGAGTATGACATTGTACTTGCTAATGATACATGGGACCTTATTCCACCATCTTCTTATCAGAATGTCTTAGGTTGTAAGTGGGTCTATAAGATTAAATATAACTTTGGTAGCATAGTTGATTACTATAAAGCCCACTTAGTGGCTAAAGGGTACCATCAACTCCTTGGTATAGACTCTACTCATACTTATAGTCCTATCATTCGACCATGTACTCTTCAGCTTGTGCTCTCTCTCACAATTTCTAATGAATGGAAAATTAAGCAACTCAATGTCTCTAATGCTTTTCTTCATGGTAAACTCGAAGAAGATGTCTACATGTGTCAATAACAAGGTTTTGTTCATACTCAATTTCCTTCTCATGTTTGTAAATTAAAACGCTCTCTTTATGGCTTATGCCAAACACTAATTCAATGGTATAAGTGTTTATCTTAAGCACTTAAAACTCTTAGCTTTTATGATTCTATCTTAGTAAATCATTTGCCTTGAAAGATCTTGCCTCTTGCATTATTTTTTAGGCATTACGACTACCTTTGCATCATCTGGCCTTCTCCTAACTCAATCCAAGTATACTAAGGATCTCTTTATCAAGGCAAATATGCACATAGCCAAAGGTGTGTCCACTCCATCTTGTCTAAATTCTAAGTTGTCCATAAATTATAGAATACTAATGGAGGATCCTAGTCCCTACTGAAGCATCATCGGTGGCCTACACTATTTATCATTAACTAGATCGAACATTTCATTCACACTAAATAAGGTTTCACAGTTCATGCATACTACTAATGACTAATACTGGACTGCCATAAAATGCATCCTTTATTGTTTGTTATCCATTATAAAGCATGGCCTTCTCCTTTGATGAGAAACTTCTAATGTCGTCCATGCGTACAGTAACGCCGATTGGTCTAGTTTTATTGATGATCGAAAGTTAATTAATGGCTATACAATATACATCGATAACAATTTTGTGTCTTGGAGCTCTAGAAAAAAAATGTGTAGTAAGATCCTCCATCGAATCTGAGTATAAAGCCCTTGCTACTTCTGTTCAGGAAATCAATTAGTTACAGCCCCTTCTCCATGAATTTAGCTATCGCACTAGCTAACTCTAATGCTATGGTGTGATAACATTAGTGCCACTTACCTCACCATGATGTCCATGTTTCACTCGAGGTCCAACTATCTCGAAATAGACTATCACTTTGTCCGTGATAAGGTGGTTAATAAAATTTACATGTTTAGTATATTGCTTCACAAGACCAAATCATTGATTACTTGACCAAGCCACTCAACAAGAATCAATTTCTTCAACTCGGAGACAAGTTGAACATTAGCATCACCCCTATTCAACTTACGTGAGGGTGATAAGGATAAACCTTCTCCTTCTTATCTCTATCTCATAATATGATCATATTATCATACTGTTGTAACATTCCATATTATCACTTATGTAACCTATATATAAGATTCAATAATATAATAATACAATTTGAGTTGGCTTCTCATTAAATACTCTTTACCTAGATGTGCCAAAATTAGAGAGGCAAGGCTTAAATTCTGAATCCAATAGAATATTATTGGTTAAAATGTCTAATTGAATTATTAAAGGAGCATAATTTTATTGCATATAGTCTAAGCATTAGCTATTCCTTTAATAACATTTAGCCTCTTGTTCCAATCTAACTCAACTGCTTGTTCCTTATTACTTAGAACACTTCTCAAACTTCCTCTTTCCATAAAGTCATAAACCAGAAATGAGTGTTTGGGATGTGAATAGAATCCATGTAATCTCATAATGTTTTGATAGTGTATATCCATTAATGCATAAATCTCACTTTTAAATGATTTCAGATCAGCCATTTGTGATTAATGAAGCTTCTTCACAGCAACTACTTGGCCTGTTGGAAGCACAACTTTATATACAGTTCCATTCCCTCTAAGGCCAATGCATTTCTTTATATTTAATTTCTTCATTATGACTCCATAATGATAACACATGTTCGTGCCTATCCCTCTCACTTGACTTGGCTTTTCTGTTTATGATTCAATTCCAAAGGATGAAGAAGAACCATCCAACTAAAGTAAATAGTAGAAAAAGACCACCCACGAGAGGAAAAATAATAAAATTGATTATTTTATTATTATTGGGTTTATTGAATACACAAGCCTTTAATATGGTATTATTGCCATAGAGATTTTTGTTCTTTCAAAGTGCTCCAAATGGAGCCTTACGAAAGGCTTTAATGTTAGGAATTTAACCTTCAAATGCATTATATGATATATCTACTTTAATTGAGCCAAATAATTTATTGAAAGTGGTTGAAATGGAACCTAATAAGGATTTATAGGAGAGGTTCAACTTCTCTAGTCATTATAACTCCCTGAACTACTGGGATATCTCCCCTGCCAATAAATTTTTGTTGAGATCCATACTCTGTAGAGAGTGTAAACTACTTATCTCTAAAGGAATATTCTTTGAAATTTTGTTATTACTAAGATTCAAGAATAATAGTTTTAAGCACTCCCCAAGCTACGTTGGGATAAGTTTATTTAGATTATTTGCTCTAAGGCTAAGTTGTTCGAGATTAGATAACATTTTTATTTCTAACGAATTGACACCTGCAAGCTTATTATCATTAAGAAAAAGTATCAATAATTTCAACTTCATTAATTCCCTTGGAATCATTCCCACAAGTTAATTCAATGAGAGGTTTAGGACATGCAATTGAGTTGCTATTCAGAGTGAAGTCGGTATTGTGCTAGAGACATTATTCTTTGAGATTTTCAAGGTTGAGAAATTATGAAAATCTTCCTATTTCTATGAAAGCTTACCCAAAAATTATTATTTCTTAGATCCAAATGGTTCAGGAGTGGATATGTGCCAAAATCTACCGATATATTTCTTGAGTTAGTTTCCTTACACAAAAAGTCTCAATAAATTGTTGTAGTTCTTTAAGCTTTTTGGGATAGGACCATTGAAATAATTGTTTTGAGGAGAAAAATATTGAATTTTCTCACCAACACATGCTCATTCTAGTAAAGCTCCAGTCAATCTATTTTCATATATCTGGAACATTTTCAAAAGAGTAATGTTGTTCATGGAAGGGAGAGTTCCAGAAAGTCGATTGCTGTTCAGTAAAAGTACTAATAGCCTTATCAAGTTTCCTATTAAACTTGGAATTTTTCTAATAAGATGATTATCTCCAAATGAAAGATCAGTAATAAATTTTAATATTCTAACTTCTAGTGATATAAAGCTAGAAAGTCCATTACTTCTAAGATAAAGTACTAATAGTTTTTTAAGTTTCCTATAAAAAGGATCACACCAATCAAAAAATTCTTGAAAAATTTAAGTTCAATGGTAGATTTCAACATTCCAACTTCAACAAGGATAGAATTAGAGAACGAGTTAGTATAAAGAAAAAGCACTAAAAGCTTTATTAAATTTCCTATGGAATTTGAAATTTTTCCATTAAATTAATTGTTAGAAAATGCAAGGTGGGTTATGGATGTTAACATTCCAACTTGTGGTAGTACGTGACCAAAAATTTAGTTGTTATCAAGAGAAAGGGTAACTAGCTCTATTAGGTTTGCTAGAGAAGATGGAATTGCGCCAGAGAAAAGATTGTTTGATAAATTAAGATGAGCGAAAGATATTAAAGTTCCAAATTCTTTAGGAATGGAGCTAGAGAAATTATTAAGGGATAAGTCAAGAATAATAATATTAAAATGATTGCCAAAGTATGAAAAAATAATACCATGAATTAAGTTATTATAAAGGTAAAGTTCGATTAGCTTAGGAAAGGACTGGAGGTTTGGGTTCTGAATTGTTCTTTTCAAACCACAACCTGAAAGGATCATATTAGTGACACTTCCTACCCCATCACAATGAACACCAAACAAATCATAAGGTTGGCCTGACGGAGTACTTGTCCACGAGGACATAATAGATTGGCTTTGATTATCTAGTGTAGTTTTCCATCGTAGAAGAGCTTTTATTTCATTATTAATAATAACAAAAGTAGTTATAGTGGAATCAAAAGAAAGAACATGAAAATAAAGTACAAGCATAGGGATAAAGCATAACAAATTCAACTAAAATAGAATATAACCTATGAGGTTGCTAAAAAATTCAACTAAAATTTTCAACAAATACAGCACCAAATTCAATGCTGTAAACTTTAACCTTTTTTTTCAAACTCATTGGCTCCACCGGAAGGGACCCATAATAATTCTCTCCCTCCTGACTATGTGGAGGTCAACACCATTCCGGCAGCCAATTAATAAAATTCATACTTCTCCTTTAGTAGAGTCTTTATTAATATATGTGATCCATTTTCATCTTTATGGATCTTCTCAAGCTATAATAGCTTCTTCTCCAATACATCCTATATCTAGTGATATCTTACATCAATGTGCTTTGACCTTGAATAAAAGGAGGAATTCTTACTAAGGTGGATAGCACTTTGACTATCACAAAATAGCTCGTATTTATCTTACTGAAAACTAAGTTCATTTAAGAACTTCTTCATCCATAGCAACTCTTTACAAGCTTTAGTTATTATAATAAACTATACTTTAGTGGTAAACAAAGCAACACATTTTTGTAATTTTGACTGTTATGACACAGCTCCCCCCTGTAAATGTAATAAGGTAACCAAAGATTAATTTTCTTAAGTCAACATTGCCCACCATGTCTGCATCTATGTATCTTGCTAACACAAGCTTGGCATTTCCAAAACATAAGCATTTTTTTACTTTCCATAAAGATACCTGAAAATCCATTTAACTGCAGCCTAATGTTCCTTTCTAGGATTTGAAAAGAACCGACTCATAGCTCTAACTAAGTGTGTAATATCTGGCCATATACATACCATAGCATAAATTAAATTACCAACTAATGAAGCATATAAAACTCTATCCATCTCTTCCTTCTCCTTATCAGTGGAAGGGCTTTGCTAAAAAGTCAATCTAAAGTGATTAGCAAGAGGACAATTAACTATTTTAGCAATGTATATGTTGAACCTCTGAAGTACCTTTTCAATATACTTCTCTTGTGATAACCATGATTTCCTGATGCTTTTTTATTTCATAATCTTCATGCTAAGAATCTTATTTGTTGGTCCCAAGTCTTTTATAGTAAAAGACTTACTCAACTGCTTCTTCAAGTTATTGATTTTGGAAACATTCTGACTAATAATTAACATTTCATTCATATAGAGCAATAATGCAATAAAATTATCATTAGAGAATTTTCTAACAAATACACAATGGTCTGAAGTGGTCTTCTTATGGCCTTGCTCCCCCATAATATACTTAAACTTTTTATACCATCATTTCAGTGCTTGTTTCAAGTCGTACAAGCTTTTCTTCAATATGCAAATATAGTCCTCTTTTCCCTTTACTTTGAAACCCTCTAGCTACTCTATTAACCATTTGCATGATCAAAATCCTAATTTTGGACTTTGACAAATAATTTTTATACTAATAATTTCAATTAAGTGTGTAGTGAATTATATACCAAACATATACCAAGCATATACACTTTTGGGTGAATAGTGACTTTTCAGGCTGATTGAACCTCTGAGATTGAAGAAGACTTTTGACATATTTAGAGCTCTTAAATAGAAAATGAGCTTCTTCACTTTTGAAGTAGATATCTTAAGCTTTCCAAATTATACTTTCTCATCATAATCCAAGTTCATTTGGGTATGCAAATCTTTAGTCGAAGTTAGCATATACAGCTTGCATTTCAATTTGCATAGCTCTTGGTAATTCAGAAATATCTTGAGCTACTGATGTCCAAATGAGGTTATTCAAAGTTTATGGAAATATAAGACACTTATCTATAACTTTCATGAATAACATTTTGGCTGAATCGATCGTCTTCAATCCCGTTCACCAACATCTTTCGAAGTGATCACGAGGAGTCTGTCAAAGGAGCATTTGGAGCACATTTTTGCCAAAAGATGGCAATTCTCCTTACGAGAGCTCCTCACGAGCTGGTGGATTATGACCTGCTCATGATCATACCTTTGACAATATTCTAACAAAAATTTTTGAAGGCAACAGCTATATTTTCACCCCTCATGAGCACTATTCACTCACTATTCACTCGTGAGCAGACCTTGAGCTGCCATAAGTTCAAAAATTGATTCAAAATCAATTCTAAATGTTGGAGACATGATTGATACATCCAAAAGCTATATTTTTTAGTGTTTGTCTCTATAAACACAACTTAGAATTCAATTGAAAGGTTAAGAAAATTTATGCATCATTCATCATTTTCTTAAACATTCAATTGAGCTCTAAAAATTTCTTTCAAACAAATTCTTTGTGTATAACTCTTGTGAGAGTTGGTGAGTGATTAGAATAGACATTCTTATTCTTCTATTTTCTAGGTTTAGAAAATGGGAAGTGAGATTCTATTCTAAAGGAATTGGTTTAAGTGTTTAGCCATTAAAACACTTGGGAATTTGGTTTTTGAGTGAGCCTTGAAAACTCAAGATTGTAAGGTTGTAAGAGTGAGCCATAAAACTCTTGTGTATTCTCAATCTTGTTAATAAGATTGTGGGTGATTAAAAAATCCTAACTTGGGGATAATTTAGGTAGAGACGTAGGATTATTTGTGAATCCAAACTCCTTAAATATTTGTGTTCATCATTCTTACTTCTCTACTCTTACTCACTTCTTGTAAATAATTCCTTTAATTTTCCATTTTTTTTTGATAGTCCTATTCACCCCCCCTCTAGGACTCTTTCAATTGGTATCAGAGCTTGAATTCTAGGTACTTCATTGCTAGAATACAAGATCACGGGGATCATAAAACATCTCTTCTCTTAGACCATTCTTTGATAGTAGTAACTATCCATATTGGAAATTCAAAATGGAATTATATCTTGATTGTGATTCCATTAAACTTTGGGATATTGTCCTAGGAGGTTGGGAACCACCTAAAACTATCATTGATGGTATGGTAACTACACTTGCAAGAAGTCAATAGAATGTTGATCAAAAGGAAGAAAATCACAAAAATAAAAAGGCTATGATTACTCTAGTCTCCTCCATGACAAGAGAAGAAGGAGGCAAGCTTCAACATTGCATTTCGGCTAAAGAAATGTGGGAGACCTTGGAGAATCACTATAAAGGCAACATTCAAGTAAGAAGCAAGAAGGTTCAACTTCATATGTATGAATATGAACTCTTCAAAATGAAGCCTCAAGAAGCAATCACTGAGATGATAAATTGTATCAATGCTCTCCTCATAACCCTCAAGAAACTTGGAAAACATTTCTCTAAGGAAGAGGTAAACAACAAGATTCTAAGAATCCTACCTAAGAAGAATTGGGAATCTTGTGTTACCTCAATTGAGGAAGCTCAAGGCCTCTTCACTCTATCAACCGATGTGCTCATTGGTAAGCTCTTGACACATGAGCTCACCATCAAGCAAAGAGGTGAAGAACAAGAAGATAAAGAAGAAAAGAAAAAGAGCATTACTCTAAAAGCTCTTCAAGAAGATAGTGAAGAGGAAAGCATTAAAGATTCTAATGATGAAAATGGTGACATTGCCATGCTCACTAGGAACTTTAAGAAGTTTTTAAGAAAGAAAAATTTCTCAAGAACAAGGGACTTCAACAAGAAGTTCGAAGGAGATGGGCAGAAGAAAACAAAATAGGTTACTTGCTATGAATGCAAGAAACTGGGACACATTAGAAATGAATGTCCCAAACTCAAATTCAAGAGCAAGGGAGCAAAAGATAAGAAGAAGGCATTCAAAGCTACTTGGGATGATTCCTCTGAATCCAAAGAGGAAGAAGAACAACAAGAAGTTTCCAATCTTTGCTTCATGGCCATTGAAAATGAAAATGAGGTACCATCCACTTCTTACTCCTCCTTTGATGATTGTGATGAATATTGTGATGATGATGATGATAATGATGATGATGAGAGCTTTATTGTGAGCAAATTGCTTGCTAAATGCAAAAGTTTGTTATCTAAGAAGAAAAAATATAAACATGAGTTAGCTAGCTTAAGTAAGTATTTTGAATGTTTAAAAATTGATTTTGCTAAACTTGTTGCATCAAATGAAAAACTTATTAGTGATGCTAAGTCTTCAAATTCTTTGGAAGACCAACTTAAGAAAGCAAATGATGAAAATCATAAGCTTTCTAAGGAAGTATTAGAATTAAAAAATTCCATTGCTAAATTTAATAGAGGAAAAGAAACTTTAGATAGTCTTCTTGACTCTCAAAAATTTCATGGAGATACCCATGGAATTGGATATAAAAATGGAATATCTTCATCATCCTCATCACATATTACCTTTGTTAAAGCTTCACATGATTCTACTCCTTCAACCTCTAATGAGATTCAAGCTAAAAAATTTCATGTGTTAAATAGCAAGGAAAAGTCTCATAAGATTAACCCTTCATTAACACAAAAGGGTAAGGCTCAATCTAGAGCACCTCAACCTAAGCATGCTTATATGTACACTAGACATAATTATAATAAGTATGTTGCACAACATAATGCACATAAACATATTGCACAAACTTATCGAAATGCTCATCACCATTGCCAATGTATGTCTCACTCAATGTCACAAAATAATAAGAGATACACACAACACCAAAGGCATGCTGCACACACTAGGAAAGCATTTCATTCTAGAAGAAATAAATTTAAAAATGTTGTATGTTTATATTGCATGATCAAAGGACATACCAATAATGTGTGCTTCTATAGAAAACTGCACATGAATTTCCTTCCTTTAGATTATCTTGAAACTAACCAACCTAGACCAAGAAAGGTTTGGGTTCAAAAGAACATTTAAATTATTTTATATAGGTGTACTTGAAATCTGCAAGAACAAAAAATAAATGGTATCTCGATAGTGGATGTTCAAGGCATATGACGGGAGACAAAGAGCAATTCAACAAACTTAATGCTAAGGATGGAGGACACGTTACCTTCGGTGATAATGCAAAAGGAAAAATTATTGGCATTAGAGAAATAAGTAATCCTCAATCCTTATCTATACATCATGTATTATTTGTTGATGGTCTTAAACATAATTTGCTAAGTATAAGTCAATTATGTGATATAGGAAATAAGGTGACTTTCTATCCTAAAAATTGCTTTGTTAGTAATCTTGATGAGGATAAAGTAATTTTTAGTGGTGAAAGACTAGATAACATTTATGTTATTGATTTGAATAAAATTGATAACAAAGACATAAAATGCTTAATGTCAAGTTCCCATGACACATGGACACGGCATAGAAGGTTAAGACATGCAAATTTTAAGCTTTTAAATGATCTCTATAAACATGAACTTGTGATTAGTTTACCAAAGCTTGAATTCACTAAGGATAAACCTTATGATGCTTGTCAAAAGGGAAAATAATCTCAGTCCTCATTTAAGCTAAAAAATGTAGTGTCCACTTCTAGACCACTTGAACTTATACATATGGATTTCTTTGGACCAACTAGAGTTGCTAGTCTTGGTGGAATGCACTATGCTTATGTTTTGGTTGATGATTACTCTAGATACACTTGGGTGTGTTTTCTTGCTCATAAAAATGATGCACTTAAAGCTTTTGAAAATTTTTCAAAAAAGGTTCAAAAAGAAAAAGGATTTTGTATTTCATCTATTAGAAGTGATCATGGAACCGAATTTGAAAATGAATTTTTCAAAAACTATTGTAATGAAAATGGTATTTCTCATACATTTTCATCTCTTAGAACTCCTCAACAAAATAGGGTAATTGAAAGGAAAAATAGAACTCTTATGGAAATGGCTAGAGCAATGCTTCATGAGTATAATTTGCCTCTATACTTTTGGGCGGAAGCCGTCTTATTATATTTCAAATCGAGTTTTCAAAAGACCAATTTTAAATAAAACATCTTATGAGCTATGGAATAATAGAAAACCCAAAATCTCATATCTAAGAGTATTTGGATGCAAGTGCCTTATATTAAACACCAAGGATAATCTTGGGAAATTTGATTCCAAAGTCGATGAAGGAATTTTCCTAGGCTATTCCATCTCTAGCAAGGCATATAGAGTCTTTAATAAAAGAACTCTAGTAGTTGAAGAGTCAATGCATGTGGTATTTGATGAATCAAACTCACTTGATGCTAGAAAGGATGTTTGTAGTGTTGATGATCTTATAGGTGAAAATGAGATTGTGGAAACACAAGAAGAAAATGCTAGTAAGCCTTTGGAACTTGAAGATCCAAGCAAGAAGGTAAATGAGGAGATACCTCAACCTACATTGAAGGATGAACTTCCAAAGGATTGGCAATTCAAGAAAGCTCACCCTCAAGACCTCATTATAAGTGACACTACAAAAGGGGTAACTACTAGAGCTAAACTCAAGTCTATTGTTAATTTAGCTTTCATTTCTCAAATTGAACCCAAAAATGTTGATGATGCTTTGAGTGATGAATTTTAGGTCCTTGCTATGCAAGAAGAGTTAAATCAATTTGAGAGAAACAAGGTATGGACCTTGGTTCCTAGACCTAAACATCATCCTATTATTGGCACCAAATGGATGTTTAGAAATAAGATGAATGAACAAGGTGTCATAACTAGCAACAAAGCTAGACTACTAGCTAAAGGTTATAATCAAGAAGAAGGAATTGATTATGATGAAACCTTTGCCCTCGTTGCAAGGTTAAAAGCTATTAGGATGCTACTTGCATTTGCATCATACATGGATTTTAAACTTTATCAAATGGATGTTAAAAGTGCATTTTTAAATGGTTTTATTGAAGAGGAGGTATACGTTGAACAACCTCCGGGTTTTAAAAATTTTTACTCTTCAAATCATGTTTTTAAATTGTCAAAAGCATTGTATTGATTGAAATAAGCTCCAAGAGCTTGGTATGAAAGATTGAGTAACTTTTTACTGGAGAAAGGTTTCTCTAAAGGAAAGGTTGACACAACTCTTTTCATAAAGAAATCCAAGCATGATTTATTAATTGTTCAAATTTATATTGATGATATTATTTTCGGTGCTACTAACCATTGCTTGTGTGAAGAATTTTCTAAGTTAATGCAAGGAGAATTTGAGATGAGTATGATGGGAGAACTCAAGTTCTTTCTTGGACTTCAAATCAAGCAATGTAAAGATGTGATTTTCATCAATCAAACCAAATATGCAAGGGACATTCTCAAGAAATTTGGAATGGATGGAGCTAAATCAAGCAAAACTCTAATGAGTACTACAACCAAACTCAACAAGGACGAGAATGGCAAACTGATTGATGAAAAGCGATTTAGAGGTATGATCGGATCCCTTCTTTATTTAAACCCTAGTAGACTCGATATTATGTTTGCTACTTGCTTGTGTGCTAAATTTCAATCAAGTCCTACAGATTCTTATTTGAATGCTATTAAAGGAATTTTTAAATATCTTTGTGGTACAATGCATTTAGGACTTTGGTATCCTAGGAGTTCTTCCTTTGACTTGGTTAGTTATTCTGATGCTGATTTTGCTGGTAGCCTACTAAATAGAAAAAGCACTTCCAAAACTTGTCAAATTTTAGGAAATTGCTTAGTCTCTTGGTTTAGTAAGAAACAAGTTTCTATTGCCTTATCCACCGCTGAAGCAGAATATGTGGCAGCTAGTTGTTGTTGCACCCAAGTTCTATGGCAAAAACAATAACTTTTGGACTATGGCATTGATATTAATCATATTCCAATTAAGTGTGAAAATACAAGTGCTATAAACCTTAGTAGGAATCCCATTCAGCATTCTAGAACTAAGCATATTGATATTAGACATCATTTCTTGTGTGATCATGTGCAAAATAGTGATATTTTTCTTGATTTTGTTGATACTAATCATCAATTAGCAGACATCTTTACCAAGCCTCTTTATGAGGAAAGATTGAATTTTGATAAGCATGAACTTGGTATGATTGATGGCTCAAGCTTGTCTTGATCATTTGCTAAATTTATGAATTGTTGTTTAGAGTATTATGTGATCATGTTCTTTAGAAAAATTATTTTCAGCATCATGTATATATTTTGTTTTAAAAGTATTTGCTTTAGCAAATTTACTTCATATACATGATATATTGTATTTCCCATTTGCATGATCTTTGTACTAATTTTATTTGATTTGGATCTATATGGATTCATTTAATTTATTTTTAAAAGCCCTCATATTTTGCAAATTAATAATTAATTATTGAGCTAAATTCAATTAACTAATTATTTTAATTTTGCATAAATATTCCTCCTCCTCAATAAAAATTTTTTTGGTATTTTTATGCTAGTTTATGTTTGGTTTATTTTCAGTATATTCATATCTAAGTTTTGAGCTGTTAGTCTATTTTTTAATTCATTTTATGCCACTTTCTGTTTGGTTTATTTTCAATATACTTTTCATATCTAAGTTTTGAGTTGTTAAGTGTGTTTTTATGACTATTTTTCATCAGTTTATGTTCAGTTTATTTTCTGAATATTTTCATGATATAAACCATGAGCTGTTAGTCTATCTTTTAATTCATTTTATGACAGTTTTTGTTCGGTCTATTTTTTGGATATTTTATGGATATAAGACATGAGCTGTTAGTTTTATGTCTTGTCTACAATTGGTAATTTAATATCATTGTAGCTCTCTCTTTTTAATGCAATTTTATTTGCATTTTGACAAGGGGGGAAAAAATTTTGAGTTTGTTTAATTTTTGTGTTTTCTTAGAAATTGTTTTTATCTTTGATAATGCATGGATATTTTTAAGATTTGGTCTATTTTTGCATTTTGACAAAGGAGGAAAAATAATTGAGTTTGCATGCGTACCTATTTAATTTCTTTTAAGGAAGAAATTTTTTTTTTTCAAAGATGTGTTTATGTAAATGACATAACTATTTGATAGTGTGTCCTTAATATCAATTTTTTAAATCCATTGAAATAGGGGGAGAAAATTATTTGAATTTATTTCACATAATTCTTTTTCTCATGCATAATAACAATGTAAGTATGGCTAGTTTTGTTCTTGTGATAAAAAGCCTTGTTTTGCTTACTTTGTTTATATATGACATGAATTTTTTTTGCATGACTATTTATTATGCTTATTCATGTATACATTATTCTTGGGAATGGTTTTTATCTTTTAAAATGACATGAATTTCATAAAGATTTTAAGTATCTTTGTTTGCATTGTTTTGGTTCTTGATTTTTTGTTCCCTCTAGTATTTTTGGCTCCCTTAGGTCTATTTCCCCTTCTATCTCTCTCTTTTCTTTTTTTCTTTAACAAAGGGGGAGAAGAAGCTATGTGCTTAGGGGATAAATAATTGTGTTTAAGATATGCTAAGTACCACATGATTATGTATAATTGATTGACTAGTTAAACTCTACATAATCATGTGATGTTTGAATATAGCATACATACTATTTTGTGATGCATTATATTAACACTATATGCATATACGTTTGAAATTATTTCCTTCATGTTGTCTAACATTTTTTAATAATCATGTTATCATCATTTGTTATGTTAGGCTATATTTTTTGATAACTTGTTATGTTGTCTTTATTTTTTGACAAGAAGGATAATAAAATTTATTTATATTTCTTATCATGTCTAAAAAGGAGGAGAAATAAAGAAATATATTTTTATTAAAGGAATATATTTGTTAAACCCTTATACATGCTATGATAATTCATTTATTTATATGCTCTAATACATGATAAATATTGAATTTATGCACATGTTAAGGGGGAGAAAAATTATTTCTTATTTTGCATCTGTTTAATTTAAAAGGGGGAGCTATTTTTATTTAATATGCTTATACATGTTATTTATTTTTTACACACACACATATTATTTATCATCTTTTCAAATTGGTTGTCAAAGTCAAAAAGGGGGAGATTGTTGACCATTTGCATGATCAAACTCCTAATCTTGGACTTTGACAAACAATTTTTATACTAATAATTTCAATTAAGTGTGTAGGGAATTATATACCAAACATATACCAAGCATATACACTTTTGGGTGAATGGTGACTTTTCAGGCTGATTGAACCTCTGAGATCGAAGAAGACTTTTGACATATTTACAGCTCTTAAAGGTGAAAATGATCTTCTTCACTCTTGAATTAGACATCTTAAGCTTTCCAAATTGTACTTTCTCATCATAATCCAAGTTCATTTAGGTATGCAAATCTTCAGTCGAAGTCAGCATATGCAGCTTGCATTTCAGTTTGCACAGCTCTTGGTAATTCAGCAATATCCTGAGCTACTGATGTCCAAATGAGATGATTCAAATTTTTATGGAAATATAATACAATTATCTACAAATTTTATGAAGAATATTTTGGTTTAATTGATCTTCTTTAGTCCCGTTCATGAGAATCTTTCGAAGTGATCATGAGCAGTCCGTCAAAGGAGCATTTAGAGCACATTTTTGCCAAAAGATGGTAGTGCTCCTCACGAGCACTCCTCATAAGCTGGTGGCTCGTGACCTACTTATAAGCATACCTCTGACAGCATTCCAATGGAAATTTTTGAAGGCAACGACTATATTTTCACCCCTCACGAGCACTGTTCACTCCTGAGGCACTCGTGAGTAGCCCTTGAGCTGCCATAAGTTCAAAAATTGATTCAAAATCAATTCTAAATGTTGGAGAAATAATTGATACATCCAAAAACTACATTTTGGAGTGTTTTTCTATATAAACATAACTTAGAATTCAATTGAAAGGTTAAGAAAACTTGTGCATCATTCATCATTTTCTTAAACATTCAATTAAGCTCTAAAAATTTCTTTCAAACAAATTCTTTTTGTATAACTCTTGTGAGAGTTGGTGAGTGATTAGAATAGACATTCTTATTCTTCTATTTTTTGGGTTTAGAAAATGGGAAGTGAGATTCTATTCTAAAAGAATTGGTTTAAGTGTTTAGCTATTAAAACACTTGGGAATTTGGTTTTTGAGTGAGCCTCGAAAACTCAAGATTGTAAGGTTGTAAGAGTGAGCCATAAAACTCTTGTGTATTCTTAATCTTATTAATAAGATTGTGGGTGATTAAAAAATCCTAACTTGGGGATAACTTAGGTGGAGACGTAGGATTATTTGTGAATCTGAACTCCTTAAATATTTGTGTTCATCATTCTTACTTCTCTACTCTTACTCACTTCTTGCAAATAATTCCTTTAATTTTCCATTTTTGTTCGATAGTCCTATTCACCCCCCCTCTAGGACTCTTTCATACTCCATGAATATTTCTTCTTCTAAATCACCGTGAAGGAAGGTAGTTTTGACATCTATTTATTTGATCTCTAGATCAAAACTTGCTACTAAACTAAGTATAGTACAGATAGATGTTATCTTCACAATTAAAGAAAAAATCTTATTAAAGTCGATACCCTTTCTTTGGTTAAATCCTTTTACAACTAGTTTGGCTTTAAATTATGGCTAAAGATTGTATTCTTTACTCTTAATCCTGAACACCCACTTATTCTTCAAAGCTCTCTCGCCTTCAGGCAACTTCACTAGCCTAAACATTTTATTCTCATCTTGCATGGCTTCAAACCATTTTTGCTTATGTTCATAAGTTATAGCTTCTTCAAAGCTCTTTGGCTCTCCCCCGTCAATTAGTAACATAAATTAATCTCTAGGATATCTGGTAGAAGGTTGTTTTTTTTTTATTAGATCTCCTCAATGACACTAAAGAAACCTCATCTACTGGTGGTTGATTATGAACACCATTATCATCATTTTAAGATGGAATCTCAATGGGAGCATCTTCATCACCTACATCTAGCAGAATAGCTTCATTTTCATCTCCAAGTTCCCTTCGCACTGCTGTTGGAGGAACTAACTTCAAATTTGAATCATCTTCAAAGCTAGGGATGTTCTTCTTAACATCATCTTTGAGTTTCTTCAAAGCTAACAACATCTTCGAGTGTCTTGTGTTTAATGAAAACATCATTACCTCTTCTAACAAGCTTCTTCTGGACTAGATCATAACATATATAGCTAAGTTAATCTTAACCATAGCCAATGAACACACACTATGTATCTTAACATTAAGGACCTCTCATCTTTAGGAATATGCATAAAGGCCTTGCACCAAAAAACCAACAGATGACTATAGGAAACATCTTTTACTGACCACATCCTCTCTAAAGTGTCAGACTATAGAGGAACACATGGTAAAAGGTTCAACACATGCATTGCTATAAGTAGATCTTCACCCCAAAATGTCTTATCCAGCTTTGAATGTGAGAGCAAAGATCTGACTCTCTCCATCAAAGTCTTGTTCATCCTTTGAGTTAAACCATTCAATTACGACATATTTGGAGATGTTGTTTAATGTTGTATACCATGCTCTTTGTAATAAGCATCAAATGGTCTAGAATACTCTCCACTATTGTCTGTCTGTATAAAGTTCAGCTTCTTACCGATTTGTCTCTTAACTAGGGTATGAAATTCCTTGAAGGCATTTAACACCTAATCTTTTCACTTCAAGGTGTATGCCCACATCTTCTAAGAATGATCAGCAATGAAAGTCGTAAAGTACTAATAACCACCAAGTAACTTTGGTATTGGCCCACATAAGTATAAATGAATTAAATCTAGCACATTCTTTATTTTGAAAGGAGGATAACTCCTAAAAGCAACCATGTTTTGCTTTTCTACATATGCATTGTTGTAAGTACAGCTTCACCCTAAAATGTCTTAGGCAGCTTTGAATGTTAGAGTAAAGATCTGACTCTCTCTATTAAAGTATTGTTCATCCTCTCAACTAAACCATTAAACTACGGTGTCTTTGAAGGTGTCATTTGATGTTGTATACCATACTTTTTGCAATAAGCATCAAATGGTCCAAAATACTCTCCACCATTATTTATCTTGATGCACTTTAACTTCTTGTCGGATTGTCTCTCCACCAAGTTGTGAAATTCCTTAAAGACTATCACGATCCAAAACTAGGAGTCATGACCAGCGCTAGGGAACGGGAATTCTTTCAAATTCAGAACCCTTAGTAAGCCTTAGAAACTAAAATCGTGCAATAAATAAATAAAAAGTATGACAAAATTAAAATTTTTTGAATCAATATACAAAATAAATACTCTAAATCCTTTTATAAATAAATATATTCATACAATGTTCAAATACAACTCTCTAAGTATTTAATATCAAAATAAAATAATACTCCTCTGATACAGTAACACTACTACTACAGTCTCTAGAATACAATTCAGAGTTCAAATTATATATTTACATAAAATAGCCGAGATGGAAGAACACCGGTGAAGAACTCTACTTCTAAGGTCTGACAATATAGGATCTCTTGAAAAAAATAATTGAGGGGGGTCAGACCTCACTGAGTGAATTATTATACTCTATACACATGCATCCAAACCATATCCGGTCAAGCATTCTTATATATATATATAAGTATATTCATGCATTTCACACAAATGTCAAACTCTGCTTTGTATAAATATAATAAATACAGAAAATATTTATTTTAATACATGAAGGATCAAATAGAACCTTATTAATCGTAACATCAATCAATCATATAATCACTCTAGCCATATAGGTTCACTTAAATCTAAATAGTTCACTTATTCTAATTTGGACAGTAGACCCGAGACACTAAGTCAACTGAGCTCCCGCAGTCTGATTGTTAGTGTGATTGGCCCTGAGACACTTGGTCAACCGAGCTCCAGCAATCACACTCTTAATCACATCACCATTAATCTTAATCAAATCGACTAAATCAATTATAAACACCACAATTAATTCTCACTCAACCCTGATCTATCGCACCGGTACATACATGGTCCTAGTGCTGCCAACTAGGTAGCACATTCTATTGATATCCTTCATTTGTAATAAATCATTCATACGAAAAATAAATAATGTAGCATATCATTCATAATAGTAAAATAAACCATATATATACCAAAAATATACCAAGTATATTTTGGGTATATATATGTTAAATAAAACATGAAACATCCTAAAGATAAACCATTAATATAATTTAAAACAATTTAAGTGTGTTTCAATGATATAACATGCATTTACTTAAAAATATACCTAAATATACTAAAGATATACCTTAAGTACACAAATCATTTAATAAAACGATTATGCATCAAGATTCATTTAAACCATGTATATGTACTAAAACATGCATTTAGGTTTAACACATATCCAAAAATATACCAAAAATAACCTAATTATCTAGCATATACATATCAAAAATAAACCCTAAATATACCAATAACATGTTAGGTTTAAATCAAATAAAATATGCATTTATTTGGAAATATATCAAAGATATACTAAAAATATACTTAAAAACAATTTAAGTATAAATCAATAACGTGGCATGCAGTTTTTTAGGAATAAACCTAAAATATACTAAAAATATACCTAAAGTATACTAATCATTTAAATGAACAATTATGAATGAATATACATTTAAAACATGTATATATACTAATATATACTAAACATAACCCTAATCATATTATAAATTAAATTACTTTTAAAAACATATAATGAAAATGAAAGAAAAATCCTAAGTCATGCATCTTAAATGCAACACACACACACACACATAGAGATATATATATATATATAGTATAATAACTCATTGGTGTGCGTTCCTTGAGACAGACTCGGCAGGCCTGGTCCGTTAGGCTTCGGTCTCAGCGTAGCTAGAAAAAAAATAAAATAATAATAACCATTAGAATAAACTTCTAACTCTATGCTTCTAGGATTACTATAGACACATTCAATCAAGATTTCAGAATTAGACTCAGACCGGTTGTCACATTTTACGAGAAATCTACCTAAATTTCGACAGAGTTTTCTCTGTAAAATGGACATCTCCCTACAAAAGTAGGGCCGATCCTGCACAGAAAACACACTTCTAAAATTTCAAAGCACAACACCTCAGGTTGGGACCCCCAAACTCCACAAATCTCCAATCGAGGTTCACAATACATAAATAAACAATATTAAACAATAAAATAATAAAATCATCAACCTATAAAAATATTTAAAAACCTTTATTTTCCAACTAAAACATAAAAGTCAATTTTAAATGATATTCGATAATAAAATTCATAAACGGGATAAAATCTCCATTTTACAATTAAATTAACATAAATTGTAAATAATATTTAAGATCACAATTTAGCATCACAAAAATAATAAAATACACATTTAGCCTCAAAATAATAAATGCACTTATTATTTACATAATATTTTAAAATTATCACAATTAACTAATAAAATCTCTAAAATTATATAATATTAATAAAAAATTCAATTTTACAATTATTCAACATAGCTTAGTAAAGTTCACATTTAATTGCTTAAATAGTTTAATTATATAAAAAAATTAGTTTAAACTCATTTTATTTCCAAAATAATATATGATATATTATTTGAAAACAATTGTTTTTTGAAAAATGGTATTAATTAGTTAAAAATAGTAATTAATTTGTAAAAATCATTTTAATACCTTAAATAATTATAGAATCAACAAAACATAATATCTAACTATAATTAACACAAAATTACACATTTACCCCTATAATACAAAATATCCAATATACTAAATAATTCTTCAAAAATTATATAAAATCATTAAAATTATTTAATCATCATATAACATACTAATATCAATCAAAACACATATTTAACCAATAATTTCCTCAAAACTAAATATTTAACTTAAAAATTCAAAATACACATGATTTACATAAAATTCCATAAAAATTATATACATTCATAAAAATTATTCTCTCAACAAATAATATTCTAATATTAACTAAAATACACAATTAAACTCTAATTTTAACCAAAAATACACATTTAACTAAATATCCAAACTTACATAAACTATAAATAGCTCTAAAAAAATTACAAAATATTCTCAAAAATTAATTTCTCAACACCAAAATTAATAACAATATATAATAACAATAATTTAACCAAATTGATAATTTAATTAATTAATTAATGAAAATTAATTATTTAATTTAATTAATTAATTAACTAAAATTAATTATTTAGTAATAAAATAATAAAAAATTCACCAAAATTAAAATAATTTCTAAAAATTATAAAAAATATATATATATTCATGAAGCTCAAGCTATATAGATCATCATTTCTAAAGGAAATTATAAAAAAACCATTAAACTCAAGCTAAAAAAAAATTAGAAAAGGAATTTGACATAAACTAAAAATTGATTAAAACTCACAAATAACTAGCTTTGAGCATTGATCAAGCTCAAAATCAACTTTCCCTCAACTCAAGGAGTTGATCGAGCTAAAGAAATCTAGCTCCCACCGTCAGGAAGTTGCTGGCGATGTCTGCCCCTGCTGCTGCTGCTACTGCTTCTACATGCTGTCTACCGGCGGCTTCTGTAGCTCTTCAATGGCAGTGATGATGAGAAGGAGAAGATGATGGCGCTCGTAATGGCTTAGCAGATCGTGAGGAAGAAGGAGCACAGTGAATGTATGGATTCGGGACTTCACGGGAGGAGAAAGGAAAGAAAATGGTCTCTGAAACTTTGTTTTCATATACATATAATAATATAACTTTAATTCAATTAAATCTCTACCACTCATTTAGTCTATATATTTATATACATACACATTATTATACACACACACACATATGTACAATAATGTACACAATATAAAGTTAACAACAATTAAAATTCATACTATTAATAAAATAATGTTCATAATAATATTAAACAATAAAAATAATACTAATGATAATAATTTAATAATAAAATAAATAATGTAGGTTGATAAAAATAATCATGTACATAAATTAATATTATTAAAATATTACCATCCGAAATAATAAATTTTAAAATTTTAAAATAAATTATTTACGTTGAAAATATTATTAAACATAAAATAATAATTATTAATCATAAAATAGAAAATAAATAAATAAATTTAACTTTTAAATTTTATTAACACTGCATATCTCATTACTTAATAAAATAATTTTAAAAAAAATCAAAGTTATTACAAAGACATTTAGCACCTAATCTTTTAACTTCAAGGTGTATGCCACGTCTTCTAAGAATGATTATCAATGAAAGTCACGAAGTGCTAACAACCACCAAGTGACTTTAGCATTGGCCCATACAGGTCTGAATGAATTAAATCAGGCACATTCTTCATTTTAGGAGGAGAACTCCTGAAAGCAACTTTGTTTTGGTTTCCTACAAGACAATCAGCACATTTCTCCAAATGCATAAGATGTACTCCATATAACACATTTTTCTTAGCCAGCATAGTCATCCCTTTCTCACTTATGTGGCCGAGTCTTCTATACTATAACTCAATTGTACTGTCTTTCTCTATAGCATTGACCATGTCTTTAGAGAGATTTACATGCATAAAATACAATGCATAAGAAGGTGTTGTAGAAACATTCATCATCAAGCTTACCTGCTAAGATCAAATTCAAGCAAATATCTAGAACATGCTTGACATTATTTAAGACTAATCTTGTACCATTCTCCATCTTCAAACACACATCTCCTTCATTAGAAACTCTTATTTGATTGCCATTTTCCATCTTCATAAATCCATAATCTCTTATAATGTAAGATGAGAAGGATTCTCTTTGAGATGTAACGTGAATGAAAGCACCACTGTCAATCACCCGGATAGTTTCATGGATAGTAAGATTAATAGTATCATCATCAAAAAAGACATTGAATTCTCCGAGAATATTTGCTCGTCATCATCACTGCTATTATCTTTTCTCACTTCTTTGCCTTTGTTCTTATCCCTGAACTTTCAATAGAACTTCTTGATGTGGCCTTTCTTTTTGCAGTAATGGCATTCAATATTTGCATACTTATTTGACTTTCCTCTACTCTTATCTCTTTACTTTGAGCTTCGAGTCTCACTTCTCCCCTTGGAATTTATAATAAAGATATGTGACTATGTTGAAAAAGCACCCTTTGATCTCATTTCTTCATTCAGAATACCGCTTTTGACAAATTTCATATTTACTACACCATTTGGTGCAAAGTTTGTAAGTAAGATCTTCAAAGTCTCCCATGACTCTAGCAGAGAAGCCAATACCATAAGAGCAAGAATTTCATTGTCAATATTTATGCCTATCCCCAACAACTGATCCATGATCCCTTATATTTCATTCAAATGATCGGTGACAAAATAGCCTTCTCAATATTTTATCTGCACTAATTTTGTTAGATAAAATAATTTGTTATTGCCAGTCTTTAAGCATACAGCTCCTCAAGCTTGTTCCACAACATTTATGCTTGAGTTTCATTACGAATGTGGTTGTACACATTGTTTTCAATAAACTGTTGGATGTAGCCACACACTTGCTCATGCTCAAATACTCATTCTTCATCTGTCTTGACATTGGGTTTTATTGTAACAAAAACCAATAGATGCATCTTCATCACAAATAGGAGATCCTTTATCTTGTTTATCCATATATAGTAATTTATGCCATTTAAGCTAACCATCTTACTAGTCTTAGCCTCCATTATTTAAGTATTTAATAATGCCTACATAATAAGAACCAACAACTCTGATACCACTTGTTGAAAAAATTAATAGAGTTGATATAGTAGAATAATGTTCACAAAAATAAAATAAAAATTACTACAGAAATAATTAAACAAATAAATAAATAGAGATGGTTAAACTAGTCAATAGGTGAATAAAATAGGCAGTAAAACCTACTGTATAAATAATAAAAATGACATCAATATTTTAACATGGTTCACCCTTAATTCTTAAGCTACGTCTATGGGACAAAATCCGAATTTTCCTTCCACTATAAAACTAGTAGGTACAAGAAAGAGTTTTCTCTAAATCAACAATAAAGGTACATATAAAAGAGTTCTCATAAAAAATAGTGACACTCAAAGTGTTTCCCAAAGACCGTAAAATAATTTTCTCACTATTTTGTCACTCACTCTTTGAGAAAAAATTTTCAAACCCTTAAAACTCTCTCACACTCATCAAAACAAAAATTGCTTTGGCTACCCTCACAAGCACACACCTCACACTTGAGCTTTTTCTCTTGCACTCTATTGCCTTTTATGTGCTACTTGCTTGTGTTTTCCTTGCTTGCATCCAAATGGCTATTTATAGTCATGAGGTTGCCAAAAAAATCAACTAAAATTTTTAATAAATGCAGCACCGAAGTCGGTGCTGCAAACTTTAACTTTTTTGAAACGCATTGACTCCAGTAGGAGGGATCCACAACAAAATGTCTGTTAACTTGTTTCATGAACAGTCAACTTGCATATTGAGGTCAATATATTTTTTCTTCTTTTTTTAAAGAAGCCAATAGAAATTTGAAATTGTTCTATTATTGTGTGTATATTGATGGTCGGGTTAAAATTTTCAAAAGCTAATGATCTTGCCTTTCTTTTTAGAATTTTTTTTATTTGAACCATTGGTATACAAAAACTATCCATTAGCTCATTTTGCCAACGAGTAACTTTCATATTGAGGTCAATAGATTTTTTTTTTAAGAGAAGCCAGTAGAAATTAGAATTTGTTCTATCAATGTGAATATATTGAGGGTCGGGTTCAAATTTTCAAAAGTTAACATCCTTGCCTTTCTTTTTAGAATTGTTTTTTGTTTGAACCATTGGTATGCAAAGTTTACTGGATTTTGATATTTTCATCCCGGTAGAAGCATAACTGTTGTGAAAATTGAGGTGAATTATCCGCAAGATCAGATTGTGAATGGAGTAGAGTAAATTGTAGTTAAAATAATTGAAACAATAAAATTGAAGTAAATATATAATACACAGATTTTAATGTGGAAAATCCCAACCAAATGGGAAAAAAATCATGGATAAAAATAGAAAAATTTTACTATAAAAAATAATATAAGTCAAAATTTTTTTTTTCTCTATTACCTAAAGAGAGCACAATGAAACACTCAAAAATAGAGAAAACGGTTGATTTTTTTTTTATATTAATGTCGTGTTGTTAGTACCACAATCAGGTCAAATAGAGAAAACGGTTGATTTTTTTTTTGGATTAATGTCGTATTGTTAATACCACAATTAGGTCACGATTATTAGTTTATTAATTATTAGAAGAGAAGGAGGAATTTACCTTACTGTGAAACCCACAAGGAGACCCTTTTCCTTAGGAGCAGCCAAGGATACTTTTTGACGTTGCCAAGGTTCAAACCTAGGTCCTAGGTTGCCTCAAAATGGTTAAATTTGTGTTATGTATTTTAAGTTTTTTTATTTAATCAATAAAAAAGTGACCAGTATAAAGATGTTACAAATCTAACTATTGTTCAGAATAGACAAAATTTTCTTGTTAAACATTTGCATGTTGAAAGGTGATACGAATATCAATTACTAATATTTCAACGTAGGCAAAAACTTCCAAAAAATAAAACTATGATGCACGAAAAGGCCTTTCCCATGTTAGAAACTTTTAAAAACTACTAGAAAAACATTTCGGAAATGTTTTTACAAATTTTAAAAAATTAAAAATATGTTTCTAACTTGAAACACGCATATTTTTAGTTTTTTCCTAAGTAAAAAAAAAAAATTGATTTCATGTTTTTCTTAATTATACTAAATAATTTACAATTATACTATTAATGAATAGTAATAAATATATTTTTTAATGTTTAAGTATAAAATATATATTTATATATTTAATTTTTTTAATTGAAAAATTAAATGAACTTAGAATAAAAGTAGCAATAACATAATAAGCTACAAATTGATATATAATGAAATCAATAAAAGAAGAAAGGAAGATTGGCACCTAGAGCTCTGTAGCCAAGACTTCCTGCAAATGAGGTCCGATTTGTGGAGTTATGAACTAAGAATCTAGCTGTGCCAAAATAAGAGACGAAGGGCTCTAATTATGAATCCAGCAAAATATTGGAGGAAATGTCCCATTGAATTATTGGAGGAGCCCAATCATGTTGCATGTAGTCCAATGCATTAGTTATTCCTTTAACAACATTTAGCCTCTTATTCCAATCTAACTCCATTGTTTGTTCCTCATTGCTTATAAGACTTCTCAAACTTCCTCTTTCCATAATATCATAAACCAGAAATGAGTGTTTGGAATGTGAACAAAACCCATGTAATCTCACAATGTTTCGATGGCATATATCCATTACTGCACAAATCTCACTTTTAAATGATTTCAGATCAGCCATCTATGATTGATGAAACTTCTTCAGAGTCACTACTCGACTTGCTGGAAGCACACTTTGTATATAGTCCATGCAATACTTAGAGTCAAAATCCTCTATAGCCTAAATAATGTACAACGTCTAATCTAGATCCTATATGCAGAAAACTCTAGGTTAGAGTGTCATCAAGTGAACTCGCTCTTTTCTTTTCAACATTCTTGCTGATTTGATTCATCTTGGTAAAAAAATTTTAATCCTTTTCATCAATCAAATCGAATTGTATGGATTTTCAGATGAGTTTTGTAAATTTACTTTTACAATTTCCGCTTTTTATGTATTACAAAACCCTGCAGTAAGTTGCGATCGCATCGGCAACTCTGTCCCCTTTGCTCTTTGTCCTGCGATGGCAGCCTCAAAACTGTGATGCCAGGAGCAACTTTGACTCTAATTGGCACTTTAAACATTGCCTCTTCATTCCTAAATACCCCTTTATCTACAAAACAAGAATAAAACTCAAAAACTATAAATCAAAAAAGAAAAACCTCCTTTCAAAAAAAAAAACCTAATTCTAAATATCAAACAACCTAAAAACTAATGCAAATCACACATAATCAATCTCCATTCCGAGCACTCTTACTTGGCCTTTATGTTTATGATTTTACTGCGGAGGATGAAGAAGAAACGTCCAGCCAAGACAAACAGTATAAAAAGACCATCCAAGAGAGGAAAAGCAATAACACTGACTGCTTTATTGTTATAGGGTTTGTTGAATACACAAGCCTTTAGTATGGTATTATTATTGCTATATGGATTTTTATTGTTTCCAAGTTTCTAAGTGCTCCAAATGGAGCCTCACGATAGGCTCTAATGTCAGGAATTTGGCCCTTAAACGCATTGTAGGATATATCCACTTTAATTAAGCCAAAAAATTTACCGAAAATGGTTGGAATGGAACCTGATAACAAATTGTGGGTGCGGTTCAACATCTCCAGTCTTTGCAACTCCCTGAACTGCTGCAATATTTCCCCTGCCAACAAATTTTTGCTAAAATCCATACTTTTTAAAGAGTATAAATTGCTCATCTCTGAAGGAATACTCTTTGAAAGTTTATTGTTGCTAAGATTCAAGAACAATAGTTTTGAGCAGTCCCCTAGCAGCTTGGGGATCGGTCCGCTTAGATTGTTTGCTGCGAGGCTGAGTTGATCGAGATCAGATAACATTTAATTTTCTTAAGGGATGACACCTGAAAGTTTGTTATCATCAAGAGAAAGTATTAACAACTTCATCTTCATTTCAAGTTGATTCAATGAAAGGTTCAGGGAACACAGTTGAGTCGCCTTTTGGAGTGAAGCTGGTATTCTGCCAGAGAGATTATTCTTTTAGATTTTCAAGGTTGAGAATTTGTGAAAATTTTCCCATTTCCATGAAAGCTCACCCCAGAATTTGTTGTCGCTTAAATCCATATGGTTCAGGAGTGGATATGTGCCGAAATCTGTCGATATATTTCCTGTGAGTTGGTATCCCTGTACTGAAAATCCCAATAAACCGCTGCAATTTTTCAAGCTTTTGGGACGTGACCATTGAAATAATATTGTTCAGAGCAGCAAAATCTTGAAGTTGGACCGTCAACGCAAACACATTTTGATAAAAGCTCCAGTCCATCTGTTGTCATGCATATATATCTGGAACATTTCCAAGAGAGTAATGTTGTTCATGGAAGGGAGAGTTCCCGAAAGTGGATTTCTGTACAGAAAAAGTACTGATAGTCTTGTGAAGTTTCCTATTGAACTTGGCTTTTGTTTATCATTGTACTTTTACAGTTATATTTTATAATAAATATTACTATAAAATTTAGCTTTCGTTTATCATTATTCTTTTACCATTTTAATATTAAAATTTATAAAGCTGATAGCATTTGTATATATGTATTTTGTATCAATACACATATTAAATTATACACTTATATACAAATTTGAGCGTCATGTATAATTTTAAAAAATGAAATTAATTTATCAATAAATAAAAATTGAATATTAAAAACTACCAAAAATATTTATGAATAATTAAATTAATATATTAATATAATGTACTAAATTTTTAAAATTTTACAAGCTATAAATAAATTATACTTTAATATGATTTAAAAAATTAAAAATTTTCAATTGTAAATGCCTGTACTCTGTAGGGTATTTTTGTTTTTATAAATCTGTTAAAAAGTAAGGAGCTAACTGCAATGTCAAGAGGCCAATTTGACCTCAGTGCTAAATTGATACAAAAAGGTGTAAAAAGAATAATTTGGTCCTGGACAAAAAATTCAGGAGCTAAATTGACCTTTATTCGAATAATAAATGAGTCACAAATGGGTGATTATCTGTGATTATCTTCTAAAAGCCCTATTATGCGACAACAATGATTAGCTAGCACTTCTAGTAAGCATCAGTTTCAGTTTAGCAATAAGAAAGTTCCATCTATGAAGGCTCATAAGAACGAAGTTATGTTCAATCCCATAAAACAACCCATCATGCTCTTCTAATCTATGATGCATGGACATATCAATTAATAAGTGTTTCTCCGTGTTTGTGTTGCGGTTTCTCTGTGCTACCTAAACACTTCAATTAGAAGTCATTTTCCTATGTCTGAATCTCTGTTTCCAGTGTCCTCATGTTCATATCCGTGCTACCAAGCTTCTAATCTGCAACTCACTATTATAACTGTTGAAGAGGCTAAGAATTGGAGGAGTTCAACACCTCAAAACAAAGAACTGAATGTGAAGTTTAGCTGCTTTAAGAATTTTTCGAGATGCAACACAATAATGCAAAAACAGGGGGCCCAAGGATGCCGAGAAAACACATTTCGTTATCGACATTCACTCGTTAGCTCCATCTCCTTTGATCTTCCTCTTCATCTACTGGACTATACCATTCCGGGCGTTGCTTGGAGTTGCTCAATCTGTAGTTCAACAACACTTCTTCATCACTTAGCGCCCTCGTAGCCACCAAGACAAGAGTCTTCAGAAAAGGTACATCAGACACACCATCTTTTGCCTTTGATCTGAACCAAAAGCTGCCAAATCTTCTCATAGTCACTTCTTCATTGCCAAATGTTATGTTCGGAATATAGGTTCTCATGCTCTTCTCAGTCAATGGGAAATCATATGGGCAAACCATGACATTTGGAGTCATGCCTTTTGCGGGGTGATTGGCAAAATGAGCCAAAGCTAACGGGTTTCTACGCTCAAGGACCTCAGCAGTACAACCAACTTTTGTCCCTTCTAGAGGCTTACTCAGAACTTTCCAAAACCTATCCAGACCTTTATCATTATTCAAGATGGTAGGCTTAATTTCTGGAACTATCCCATTCCATGCTTCACGGGTTTCACCACCAGAACCCCAAGGCTGGGCATTGATCACAGTACCATCATACCTTGTAATCAAGTATGTGTTAGAGGCATCAACTTTAGGGTATCCAGGGATATAACGATAATAAGCTGGCTTGTAAATAACACCAGGATACAATGCAATCACAGTGCCAATATCAGCTTCACCATCTACAAATAAACCTTGTCCAACTTTGTTGTGGGGTATCTGTGATGGTTTTAGATTAAGGGTATAGCCAATGAGATCCTTCAATCTTGATGAGACTTCTGCGCCTTTCAATTGCCTAGTCTCAGCTATAGCTGTGTTGAAAAGCACCAATTATGAGAAGGGTATAAAATCAGTTGAAATAACTGCCCTCTGTCTGTGTGAAAGTTTAGATACTTCATACCCATGAAATTCCTCACAATTCTATCAATAGATTAAGAAACACATTACCATCAATTATTCAGCAAACATTTTATTCTGAATCACAATCTGCAAATATCTAGTCCAAATCATCTTCAAATGACAACTTTTAAATACGAGACAAAAAGTCAGCAAGATAAACACAGAAAATGTGCTCTAGAAGCAACATATTAAAAATCATCAGAAAGAAGCACAAATATTAGTGACACATTTGTCTCAAAGCCTATTGGCCCAAAAATAAAAAGCTTTGCATGTTTTGGAAACTTTAACAAATACTTTTAACTTTGCCTGCTAGCCAATTTTATTAAATTAGTTGCAATTTTAGACAAGAACAGAAAACTTCAATAAAACATTAATCTTTTTGTTTACTGGAATCTAAAAATAAGAAACATTTACTTTCTGCCCCTCCCTCCTTCCGTGTGTGTGTGTGTGTATATATATATATATTTCCCAATTCCCTCTGAACCCTCCTCTTTCTCTCTTCCACCTCCCTCCCTTTCCCATCTTTCTTCCCAAATTTTCTTTGTTTGAATTTTTGTAAAGAATAAAAAAAAAGTCAATCTTTTCAATCAATTTTGTATTGTTAGCTAAAATTGCAACTAATTTAACAAAATTGGCTAAAACTGACAAAATAAAAAGGTTGGTAAAATTGTTAAACTCACTATGGCTTCACTTTTCGCTGACCGCATTACCTTATTAAAGATACAAATCTTACAGTTTACTAGAATTATTTATTAACAATCATACAGAGCTGCTTCGCCACTATTTCTTATTTTAAGTGCTTCAGTGCATCAAAAAAATTTGACCAATGGGAATTAGGATTAGGAAGAATAAAAGACACTAGGACAAAAGCATATCTGCTTTAACTCATAATTGCAAAGAAAATTGCAGACTGCTAACATCAAACTTGTAGGATCAATAATGGAAAGCATACTTTCTAGGATCAGAAATTCATTACACAATTCAAACAAACAAAAATTGCTGAATCTTAGAGCATTAAAGGAATATGTATCACAAATAAAGACCAATAATTCTAAACCAAAGAATAACTCTTAGACTTAACCCATAGACTTGAGACTTCTAAAATAATAACACTGACACTATCAACTGCTTCATAAATGAGGACAGTAAAATCAAAAAAGGTATAAAAGTACTTTTAGCTCCTTAAATCAAAGAAGTATTAATCTTCAAATTTATTTTTTATTAGCACAATAATGCAATGAAGGGCTCCTATCAATAGATAGACCAATTATATGCCAGATAATAACCCCTCAGTATTCTTCTCATCTCCAGAAATATTCATTGTTTTTGATATTCCATCAGCTCAAGAAATATGAAGAAAATGCAAAACTATTCCAAAAAAGGAAATTCAAACGAAAAATTTAGTGATTAGATTTTTAATTTCAAATCAAAAATAATTATTTCAAGTCTTATTGCACCATAACTTGACTGCATCAAAGAGTCAACTCAAGTAATTGAGTCAAGCATTATATTTTTCAGTACATGGATCTAATCAACATTTGATACAAGTTCAAAATTCAAATGCTTATTCAGTGACTAATTTGAACAAACACAAAACTCAACTTCAACAATAAAATCATTACAAGTGCCCAAACGGAATGCCATTACAAATATATCTGAAGTTTTATCTTACTTTTCCAAAGCTTCTTGTTGGAAGCATCAAGTGCCTTCTAACCATTAACCTAATCTATATTTGGAGATAAAAATTAGGGATATCTATTTGCTAGGTCTCGGTTCATTTTTCCAAAATTCAAACCTGACCTGACAGAAAATGCATCTAGTGCCCCACCTGGGATTGGGACAGGACCTAGTTCAGGTAATACCCACTTTTATTTCTTTTATTTGCTTTCTTCTTCTTAAACTCATTACTTTAGCATGCTGCACTTGTTTTTTGTGTTCACTCATCCATGTACATTTTCACTTTCACTTTTTATTTTCGGTAGTCTATAGATCTTTTAAAAAGTTGACTACAAATTAATAGGTTAATATGCTAAGATACTTAAAAGTAAACACAGTTAAACAATTTTACCATATGCAATCAGAGTGGGTATCACACTACCCCAGCCCAAACCACACCAGATTCAGGTTTTATAAGTAAAACCTACCCAGCCTCAAGTAATCCCTAGTTCAAATATTTTTACTAGATAGAAGCCAAGCACACCTTAATTTTTACAAGCATAAAGTCTAAACATGCAGAGAAGTCTAATTAAGTCTGCAAATGAACCAAGCCACTCATGAGTAACTAGGAGTTTGACCTGATTAAAGCACATTTAAGATTGTTCATTAATAATAATGAGGCAAGCTCAAGCTCATTTAAGGTGCATAGCCAAGATTGAGCAAACAAAACTCAGCTGTTACAGCTGAAAATACAGCCTCTGCATTCCTAGAACCAGTCTTGGTTTACAAGAGATTCACACATGGAAAGAAAAAGACAATTTCCTAAACTGTCTTTGCTTTTATTTTGCTTCTCTTTTAGTTATAGTTGATTCATATTATTTCATTATCTAAGTTTTTCTAGTTATGGCAAATAGAATTTCAGAGTCAATTATTTAAAGATTATTTTCATATGGAATAAGACTAGTAGAATTTTCCTTCAAGATTATTTATAGTTACATAAAGACTTTCCCTTCTTTCATGGTTTGATGACTTCCATTCACAATCAACATCATGAAGGTATCAAAAGGCTCTCCACATGCTTGCTTTAGACTTCCATTGGATAGGCATGAAGCGTGAAGTTTAGGAATTTGTTCATGCTTGTTTAGTTTGCCAACACCGTAAAACAGAGCATCTCCATCCTGCAGATCTCTTGCAACCCCTTCCCACCCAAATCAGGTTTGGTCTGATATCTCTATGGATTTTTTGAAAGCCTTCCTTATCAGGGTTAAAATATCCTTTTATGCTATTTGACCACTTCTCTATATATGCTCATTTTGTACCTCTTGTACCCAAACACTGCTCTTAATGTGGCTTGATCGTTCTTTGATCAGATTTTTAGGTTGCATGGTTTGCCAGAAACTATTGTTAGTGATGTCATTTTTACTAGTTATTTTTTACCAGAATTGTTTCATTTAAGTGGCACCAAGCTGTCCTTTAGTTCAGCATATCATTCTCATTTGGATGGCTAAACTGAAGTTGTCAGTTGTACCACTGAAATTTATTTGAGGTGCTCTACAAGTGACAAGCCAAAAACGTGGGTTACTTAGCTTGCTTGAGCTGGATATTGTTACAATACTAGCTATCATCCTGCCTTGCACACTACATCTTTCAAAGTTGTGTAAGGTCGACCTCCATCTCACCCCTTTTGTATGGTGCTAGAACTGCTAAGTTGGAGGCTGTTGGCTATGAATTGCATGCTAGGGATGTTTTCGATGAATTGCATTACAGATTATTGCAAGCTCCACAAAACATGAGGGCATATCATGATTCTCGAGATAGAGATGTTTCTTTTGAGGTGGCTGATTTGGTTTTGCTGAAGTTACATCCTCATCATTTTCACCCGCTACTTGCTAAGAGGAATCACAAAATTGATCCAAGATTTTATGGTCCTTTCACATTTTGGAAATGACTGGTTTAACTGCTTGTAAATTAGAGTCACAACGTGCTGCAAAAATTTGCCCAAATTTTCACGTATCATTTTTGAAAAGATTTATTGGTGACTTGAACCCATGCCTACTACACTAGACGGCCTCATCCTCAAGCTATTTTGGATTCTCAAGTTAAGGAAAAGGTAAAGCAGGTTCTGGTTCATTAGGAAGGACTTTCTCCAGCAGAAGCTTCTTGGAAAGATAAGGCTTCCCTACACGAACAATTTTCTTCACTTGCACTTAAGGAAAAATGCATTTTTAAGGAGCAGAGTGATGTTACAGCTGAAAATACAGCCTCTAGGTTCTCAAAATCAGTCTTGATTTACAAGAGATTCACACATGGGAAGAATAAGACAATTTCCAAAACTGTCTTTGTGTTCATTTTGCTTCGTGTTTAATTATAGTTGAATCTCAGAATTTTCCTATTTAAATTTTTCTAATTATGGCAAGTGGGGTTTCAAAGTTAGGGACCTAATCTACCTCACTTATATAAAGGTTATTTTCATATAGAATAAGACAAGCACAAATTGTCCTTAAGGTTGTGAACACCTAAAAATTAGAGAACATAGGGCTCTCTCTATCGAGCCCTTAGCTGAAACTCAAGACATGTCTAAAGGGCAGAAATTCCAAAAGCAACCTTCACCTTCCTTCAATCCTATGGTGAACAACATACCCCTAACTTGATCCCAAATGCAGGGAAAAAGATCAACTAGATTAGGCTTGTGAATCACCCTCTATAGACTAGTGAGAGAGAAACAGAGATGCACCTGCAGAGGGTTGCAAAGGCAATGTTCTTCCAATATATGCTGTAGGTTTCAATTCTTTCAATGTTCTTAGCTAACTAGCAATGAACAAAAGGAGTACTAAAGTCATGTGGCGTTAAATTATGAAATTCAACTTTTTTTAGTAGCAGACAATGCAGAATTCCATTGATTGATTTAAGAGACTAACTATTGGATAAACCACATGGTGCTCAAGTAGCATAATAATCTCCTCAAGTTATAAAGTGCAAAACGCATGTTACTTATCATACATTATTCCCAGAAGACTTAACTTAAAAGTGGCAATTAGAGATTCCTATAACCACCTGCATCAACTAGACAGCAAAAAACCAACCATATGACAAGCAATGCCCACAAAATCACACTTCTAGTTGAACTCTTAGCAAACCACAACCTCTCCAATTCAATCCCTAAAATCCATAGAAGAGTTCAGTGATCCTGTGCAATAGTACCACTAACCTATGTAAAAGTTGAATCAAATAACAGACAAACAAAGCAGTGTAAAATGTTTGTAGTCGACTTTTTGTGTCAATGCCTAGATTTTCCAAACATATATAAAATTTCCCTGATTCCAAAATCCCCAAATCCCACCAACGAAAAAAAAAATTATCTTCTCTGAAATGATAAATATCAATCACTACTGAGACAGGATTGTCTCAAACCTCAAAATGATGTTCAAACTTAAATGGCATCATATTGACTCAATTCCCTCTATTTAACCAATTTCTTATCTAAGAATGCAAGTCAGCTTACAAAATTAATTAAAATAGAAAAGGAGAGAGCTAGAGGGGGGTGAGGTTGAGAAAGGACATTAATTTTAATGAGATTAGCTAAGAAAATAAATGGGAAAAGTCTTCCTGAAAATTGAGAAGTAGACAAGGAATGTTAACTCACCAGGGCAGTCAATAGGTAGATTAGTCTTTCCAACTGCAAAGCTAAGGCCACTTCGGCAAGGCACAGGATCTGGTCGTCTTAGTGCTTCACCCTGCTCATTTGTTTTCTTCATATCAGGAAGAAGAATTTCATCCATATATGTGCAGAAATTCTTTATTTGATAATGGATGTTTTCTTGTACTAGCAACTGCTGATCAGCAACAGAAGCTGTACTAGCCATCTTAATTATCTCTTCAACATCTGCATCTTCAGCATTCCTTCCCAAACGATTGTAGCTACAAAAAAAATTCCATGAACAATTCAAGGCACTCAGAAGATATTGCAGCTAGCATAATTGGCATCCAATTGCACAAACTAGAGACCAGCTAGAGAAAACCTATATAACTAAGAATACTAAAACAAGAGAATCTCAAAATGCCACCTCAGATTACTTCTTGAAAACCTAAAGAAGAGCAAGAATACAATGTACACATGCACACACACATGAAATTTGAGTGTACTATTAAAACAAAAAGACAGAATATCATTTGCAATTCTTTGATTTGAGATTTTTTACGAGCATTTTAACAGCATGAGATTTTATTCTTTTTTTAAAAAAAAATGAAACTCTGAAACAAAGAAAATAAATTTTAGCATTAAACATTTACATTATCAGGGCTCATCAGTAGTTACAACCTTAAGATTATGTCACCATGATACTCACAATTGCGGGATTAAAAAACAATATCCAGCATTGCATCATTTATCAAGACGAAAACAGTTTGGGCATACATACATCATTATACAGTAGTTGAACAGTCCATTACTTTATGAAAATCCACATGTACTACCAGTAATACATGTTAACTTTTTTTAATTGACGAAAATGCATCCAAACAAGAAGATAACTACAAGGCTTGCTATCCCTTTGGGCACTAGGTTCTTTCCCTCCTCAACCACCCCACCAGCAACATCCAGTAGAGGTCAAGCACTAGGATACACTACTGAATAAGATTGATAGAACCCAAAACCATGTATTCTGTATTTTGCTATATAAACAACCATGATTGGTCTTCAGGATAAGAATATACTATGGTGGCCTTTCTTGACTTTGTAAGTTAGAAATAGCTATGCCTCACACTGTGAACATGGTTTTAATAATTGTAAAATATATCAAGTGAAGTAACAGTTGGACATTTTATCACGACATAAATATGCCTCTTCTGGCATCACTTAGTCAGTTAGAAACCACAATTTTTCATTTAATGGCAAACATTTTTCCAGGAAATTTTTCAGTCTTTGTTGGCAAGTATTAAAATAAGTGCAAGTGTTGAGATAACATTATCAAGAGAAGAATCAGCGTGCAATGCATAATGTTTACAACAATCTCAAAAGTAAATGAATAACTGAAATCTTTGGGAAATATTGGCCACATGGTTTTCAACCAATCAAATGATTTGTAGAGTACATATCTCAAAAGCCAAGTTACTGCAACGAGTGAACAGTAATGTAAATGAAGCTTATATTGACAATACTCTTCATTCGAAAGTAGGAAATCACATCCAACTGAAGAACAAAGAGACACACCTTGTATACAGAAGAAGGCGATTTATGTCAGCTTCAAATTGCAGCTGCCTTGGATCTCTTGTGAACATGGGACTCTTTGCAAGAGTTTTCACAGCCTGAAATTACATACAAGATTCAATTATATTCAACAGATGGACCAAACAATTACATTGAAGTTTATAATTCATTAGTTATGTTCAAACTCCTTAAATCTGATCATTTTTTTAATTAAATTCCTCGCTTCATTTCCCTTGTTCTCAGAAAAAAATTGAAAATCCACTCAAAGCGACATACCGAAATACTCCATCATGCATTGAATTAATGTGAAATTGAATTAAACTATACCAAGTACAGTAAATTACGCTAAAAGAAAGAGTTAAAACACCTCCTGAAATTTGCTAAACAGAAATGCCATTGCAGACTTGAAATTTTAGTGCCGTCTTCCCTTACTAATTGAATTACACCGCCTCCTCTGTCGTGTGTTGTAAGGCAGGAAAATGGCAGCTAAAGTAGCAATATACCCCGTGAACTATCATTCAAAGTGCAATTAACCCAAAATTAATTTTTTTGGCTATTTACTCCAGAAAGATGCAAATTTCAGCAATTTACCCCAAATCTAAGAAAGTGAAATACAAACGCATGGTGGAACAAGTAAGATGAATAGACAAAAAAATAAAAAATTATTTCTTATTCTTTCTCCCTAAAATTGAATCTCATTTTGATAATTAAAAAAACTACTCAGCACCACTGCCACCACCACCATCGTCGTCATCACCACACCAGCACAACCACCACCTGCACCATCATCAATCACCACACCACCTACATCACCATCATTAACCACCACCACCACCACTCAATAACAACCAATAGCAACATCATCACCACTCAATACTACCACTGGCATCACCACCACACAACACCGCACCAAATTTACCCAAAACCACCATTAGGACCACCTAAAAATTTCCACCTACACCATTATCATCAACAAAATTACCAAAAAAAAATTATAGCATAATACGATAAAAATCCAAAAAGTATCTTTGAAGCAACAAATATTTAGAGATCAGCAACTAGCAAAAAAAATTATAGCATAAAGCATCATGCCAGTTAATGAATGAAACTTGAAAGGTGTTTTTTTTTTTCTTTTGTCATTCATATATATGGAGCCCTAGAAGCTCTCTATTGTTTTGTCTGTGTACTCTTAATTCTTGAGACCAAGTAATCTTTCTCCTTTTATTTTCTAGGCTTTTCAGTTGGTTAAATACAACAATGACAGAGAATAGAAAAACACTAGATGCATATGATCTTGATGGTTTTGACAAGGTAAATGATGGTATCTTTTATTTTCATCTTGTTTAGCAGATACCTCGAACAGTAAGTTAGATTTTTGTATTTCACAGTGCCGTATCTTGTTGGCCTGTTGATTTTGCTTTGCAGAGAAAGCTGCCTTAACCGGGCTTCCAGGTTGAATTTGTGATTATTGACTATGATGGTACTTCACCAATAAGTTCTAAAGCTGATTCTTCCAATAAGGGATCTGAGTACTACAGGCTCAGGTTATGGTCCCAAATCTGGTGTTGCAGTTAATTCCAACCAAACAAAAGTCTGAGAATGAAGATGATGTATTCTCGGACAGTGAAGGAGAGGATACTGGTGCTCCAAAAAGTAGGCAAGCTACTACTTCCAGAGCTGGATCCGATGAGTCTGGTCACACATCTAACCTAACAGCAGAACAAATGAGGAGCTTAACACATGGAACTGAGCAAATGTCAATGTGGATATTCAGTGCAACATCGGTCTTACGAGCGTCCCTGTTCTTAAGAAACAGAGCCATAAAAAGAAATGAAAATTGTTACTTGGGAAAAAGAAGACTGGACGGCGAGGGAGACTGCGGGCAGAGCGGTGATCATCTTCAATGCCGTTGTGGACTCAACATCAAAGACCTCTTAGGTGAACGAAGGCAAGCAATTGAGTTACAGAGAAAACAATGGAGGATGTGGTGGGCAGCGTCATCTACCACAAAAAAAAAAGGGTTTGGAGGCGGAAGGGTTTATTTTGATGAGAGGGTGAAATAAAATGGGGTTTATTTTATTATTTAAAATATAATTTTGTTAATTTTAATCATTTAAATAATAACTTTTTTCTAGAGAGTGCAGTGCACTCTTATTTTGACGAAAATATGGGGTACATTCCCAAAATTTGCATCTTTCTGGAGTAAAAAGCCAAAAAGGTTAATTTTGCGGTTAATTGCACTTTGAATTATAGTTCAGGAGTGAATTGCTACTTTAGCCGACTAATGCTGCACTGACCAAAATTATATTTTGGCCCTGAAATTTATAATAATTTACACTTTTCTCCTCTTTATTTTTAAGTTGATATATTTATAATTATGGCTATGGCTGACAATTCATATCAGCAGATCATAATCGAATTATGTTAAGACACGATTATAATATGAAAAAGTTTAATCTGAATACAATTCATTTAATTAGTCGTGTCAAACCTTAAAATTCAAAAGAAAAAAAAAAGTTAAATAATAGATTACATGTCAGTTTAGTAACCCATTTAACTTCCATAGATCTAAATGGGTTTTAGATACACATTATAAACACAATAGCAAAATAGCAACATGTTTTGACATGTTTAACTTTTAAATTACAAAATATTATCAAAAATAAATAAAATATACAAACAATGTAAAATTTTAAATTTTAAAATTCAAATTTGAAATAATAATTTTATGTTTACACATTAAAATTTATCATTATAACATTATAAAATTCAACTATTAAAATATCAAATTATCCAAGAATATAAATTAATAATAATATTTCTAACTTGCTTCAAGTTCTTATCCTTCCATCTGCATCTGTACATAACTAGGTCTGAATCCATACTTGGCACAAAAAAAATTATATCTAAAATTTTTTATTAGTCATTATTATATAATAATTTTTACAACTAAAATAAATGATAATTGAATTATATATCTATATATGTTAAACTAATTTATGTGACAGTAAATAAAATGATTATGTAAATCTTATATTTATGAAACATAGAATAATACTAAAAGGTTGTATATTTATTAAACATAAAATAATAAGAAACCATTAATTTTTTCTAGGCCTAGCCAAGGATATGGAATCGGCAGTTCACAATTTCAACCTTTGTGAAACTGGACTGAAACCGGACACATAGAAGGTTCAGGGTGATTTCAGGACTAGTATTTCGGTTTAATTTTTTTAAATAATATATTAAAAAATTAATTTTTAGGACAAATAAATTACATTAAAGTTGAAATAAAAATTATGATATTTTAATAATTTTTTTACTTAAAAATTATATATAAAAAAATTATACTTGACTAGTTAACTAAAAATAAATTAAGTTAACTTGAAATTAAAAAAATTCAAAAACATTGAAATAAAATTAAAGCAAATATATTAAGTTAGTTTATATATATTGGTTCACATAAAAAAATTTACAAGATTGAATTAATAAATTAAATTAGAAAAATAAAAATTAAAAAATGAAAAGGTTTGAACTTAATTTTCTTACTAAAAATAAAATTCCCTACATATTTTCTTTAGATTTAAAGGAATCAAAGTAGTTCTCTTACTTTTTAAAAATTTAGACCCTTTTTTACCTTAAAAAATTAATCACTTCCAACATCGAAAGTTGAAGTTCTCGCATTAATTATGAAGTTAGATAAATCTTCATTTGTGTCACTTTCAATTTCTTGTGTCTTTAATGTCACTCTAGACCAATCATCCACGCATGTTTGAGCCTCCAATGATTCAGGAGCCATGGATGATCGAGTCTCATTCAAAATACTTCCTCTTGCACTAAATGTTTATTCAACAGCTTTCGTTGAAACTTGACTTGAAAAATTTTATTTAGCAATTAGTGCAAGGGTTGGGAAAAAAAAAAGTACTCCCCCTTGTCATACCCTTTAGGATAAAATTGTACTAGTGATATTCTTTTATTCTTGACAATCAAATGGGGGGATCCATGCTAAAGGTGAAACTATACTTGATGTTCTTTATTAAGGGTTCGGCACCTATAAATCACGATTCATAACTAGTAATACATGAAAATAAGATCCTAAGGAATAAATTATTTATACAGGGTTTGGCACCACCTATAAATCAAGATTCACAACTAGTGATACAGGAAGATCCCAAGCTCTCTCGTGGTTCGCAAGAAGGAAAAAGGATGAGTCATTTATTGCATCTGGCACGAGAAGATAAAGACAAAGCTTCATCTATCGATGAAAAGCGGATTGATGAAGCTCTTGACATTGCTTTGGTTTTCTCTCTTTTCTTATCAACGAGTTCTAATCCTTTTGTTCGAAATTTCTTTGTTCGAACTAAATTGCTTAGAGAATCAAATCTTATTCCACATGATCCTATATCAACTATACATCCTCCATGCATTTATGCCAGAGACATTGCCAATGCTATGGGCTTTAGCTTATGTAGATAAAAAAATGATGAATGGAATTGCACTAGTGATATTCTTTTATTCTCGAGAATCAAATAGGGGGATCCATGTTAGAGGTGAAACTATACTTGATGTTCTTTATATAGGATTTAGCACCTGTAAATCACAATTCACAACTAGTGATACAAGAAAATAAGATCCTAAGGAATAAATTCTTTATACAATGTTTGGCACCACATGTAAATCATGATTCACAACTAGTGATACAAGAAGATCCTAAGGAATAAATTCTGGATGCCTTTATACAGTTTGGGATGGTTATGTCTCACCAATTATTCTACGGGATGGTTGATGGTTTATTAGTTTAAATTTGTCCTATCCTATGTGACTTTTAAATGTCAGAAGCCATGTTGTAGTGTATAAACATCAAGCTACACTATCACACTAGTGTCGACTCCATTATTCAAGGACTAGAAAATCTTTTCCAAATTTGTTATCATCAAATTCAAAAACAATGGTTAATAAATGTCAAGTTTGGGAGATGAGCTGGATGATTCTTGAGGTCTTTTTTGTCTTTACAATAAGACATAATTACCAATACTAATTTTATTTTGGTCATCTCCCACTTGACTAGCAGGAAAAGAAGAAGAAATAAAATAAGAAGATGATGTACCAATATTTATATTATCTTTATATTCATTAAATAATTCTACTAATATTCTTCTAACATTATTAATTATTAATTATATATAAATATCATTATCTTCCATAAGAGCTAAACATCCATAATATACAATTAAATAACCATATAAGTCATCTATTTTAATTTCAATATCAAAAACACATGCAATAAGATTAATTAATGAAATGAATTTAAAATAATTTAACCATTATATTTCATTATGAAAATAGATTCTTTGGAAACAATATCATTTCATGTTCTTTGCATTGCACCCACAATGCTACAACATTCAATTAATAATAAATAAGATATAGGATAATAAACATCATTTAAAATATATGTTGCATCATTAAAAACTTTTAAAATATATAATAATTTTATGAAAACCTCCCAATTTGTGGATATAAATAAAGTTGTGACACATTACTAGAAATAAACATGCACAATAAATTTATATATCCATATGACTCATTTGATAATTCATACGTTAAATTCCAATGAGTTTGAACATCTCTTGGGAAGTTTTTTTGGTTTTTTACCATTTTCTTTGTAAAATTTTCCCCAAGATTTTCATTACTTGTGTATGTGTCCATAAAAATGAAATTATTTTTTTAATAGGTGATAGGAACACATTCAAAGATGTTAAACCATTTTGGACATATAAATTTAAAACATGACATGTACATCTAATATGAAAAAAAATTTCTCCAATATTTGGTTGACAAATAGACTGGAGATCACTATTTGATGCAGTATTTGTCGCTGCATTATCAAATGAAATTGAAAAAAAATTCTAATTAAAAAATATTCTTCTGAAAAATTTTTAATCATTCTAAAAATATTATTGGTGGTATACCAATTATCAAAAACTCTCAATGTAATTATTTTTTTTTATAATAATCATTCATTGTCAATCCAATGACAAATTATTCTCATATATGAGTGATTTTGTCAATGAATGCATACATGTCTTAATGTATTTGTCAATGAATTCTTTTTTTCTTATTTTTATAAATTAAATAATGCATGTTTTAATGTATTTATAGGCACAAGTTTAGCTTATGGATTTAATGTTTTTTGACAATAATTAATAAAACCTACTTTTTCACCAAAATTAAAAGATAAATATTCCATACTAATCATTATAGTTAATTCTAATTTATTTTGTTCATCACTATATTTAAATAAATAAGAAGAAAAAGAGGATGTTGCGTACCTGAAAATTTGTGTTTGTCTTTGTTCAACACCAATTTTCGTTGGATATTTGTTCATCAAATGCCTTCTAAATGTACCTATGGGCAGCGGAGTTTAGGCCACGCACCCAAGTGTATGATGGCCACGGCACTGTGTAGGCTCAAGGCCCACTAGGATTACTAAATGGGTTTTTAATGCCTAAAAGGAGATGAATTCGCCACCCGATGAAAATCGTGACACTTTACAGCAACTGGATTCCATAGAGGTTCCCAGAAGCTGTCATTAAAGATTTAGGTTTGGAAACTAGGTATAGGCTTTGAATACCCACCCAACCTTGTGGTTGGCCTCCATTTGTGTTTTGTATTTTATTACCTATGATTATTAAATTATCTCCTTATTATTATGGTTTGCTAACATTTCCAATTTTATAATTCAATTTGAGTTTGCACATTAATCCTTTTGTATATTTATTACTTTGGCATTCAAATTAAATATTAAAAATGAATTTATAAACATTCATTCCAAATAAATAGGGAAAAGATTAGGGATTACACTAATATGTACAATTATTACAATAATTAACCCAAAGGAAACCTCTTAAGAACTAATTAATCTACTAATTACATAATGATTAAAAATCACCAAAACCTATAACAAATAAGGATTAGCTCATATTTAAGTAAACAACTTTATTTACAAGGCAATTCAAATTATATTAACATAAACATAGGCATGTAGATTCATATGAACATGTATTAATAATTTAACTAATCCTAAAAGCATAGCATTCTTATGCAATATCAAGGAAAAAGAGGCAACATATACGTATCATATACCAAAAATATTCCAAAAAGATACTAAAATAAAGTAGAGTTATGTGAGACTCTGCACGAGGCGATCACCATTATGCTAAGAGGTGACGCTTCAAAAGGCGTCGCCTTTTTAACAGGCACGACAACACAAAAACTATAAGTTTCTTAAATCTTAAGCAATTCAAATATTCATATTAAATTAATGTAAACCAACGACTAATAACTTGATAATTCATATATTCAAGCTCTAGATGCAATCTCAAGCAAGCAATAAACACAAAAAAGATATAAAATGAAGAAACAAAGTTTCAAACAAAACAAATAACTCAAAACTTGAAAATAGGGATTCTCATTGATTTGGACCCATTTGGTGCTCTTAACTGAAGCCCTTAGAGCTTGTTTGATTCGTTTTCAAAGTGTTAAATGCAAGAATCTCCTTCTTTCTTCCCAATAAATGGATTTCTAGCTTCAAGTTCTCTCTTTTCCTTCTTCTTCCCTTTCTTTTCTCAGGAACGTTTTCTTTTTTTTTTCTTTTTTTTTGCTCTCTTTCTTTCTGCTCCCCTTTTTCAGAATGGCTCCCACCCTTTTTTTTCCTTAGTCATATGCTCTTCAGCCTCCTCCCTTTCTCTTCCTAATTTCTTAAAAAGTTAAGGTTACTTTCCACCTTACATTTTCATCATTGCTTTCCTTCTTTTCTCATCATTTCATGCCTCAAAAGTCTTGTGTTTTCCTTCAAAACTATAGAATAGAGATAAGAAGGTCAGTTTCTTATGTTAAATGTAACAATAAATAGCATTTATTGTAATAGGGGATAGTTGTGAAGAGGCGATACTTCTTTAATGAGGTGTCGCCTCACCGATGACTAAAGTGAAGAGGGAACGCCTCTTTGAAAAGGTGATCACCTCTTCACCAGGCCTGCTGGGCATTTAGGTTTGCAAAGGGCTAATGGGCTTAGTGTTTTGGGCTTTTGGCTAGATATGAAAGTTTCGGGCCAAGTTTAACCATTATAAAGGAGATTTTGGGTTCGTCTTACATTCAAAATTTGGATTATCTTATCACCAGGCTTTTATTATGGGTCGATCAAACTGAAAGTGTCCATAGTTTGACCTTTTGGTTTTTTAAAAATGAATTTATGAAATTGATTTTTAAAAAAGCAACATGCACAACAAATAGCAAAAATGACATACCTGACTTGCAAGCTTCACTTAGGCAGTCAGTTTCAGGAATTCAAGCCTAAAAGGTTAAACTTTGACTTGGAATGTGACCGTGATCCTTGAGTTTTCCTAGATCGACCCACTATTCATTATAGATTTAACGTGAATCTTCTGCCTTTTTAACATAAGCTTTACTCAGTAGATGGCATCCTGAGCCTTTCCATGTTCCTCGAGTTTTCCTGGTCTGATCAGTTACTTATTATAAATTTGGCGTAAACTCCAAGCCTTTTTGATACATAACTCACTCAATAGAAAAGATGTGAATCCTGAGCCTTTTTGACATAGAAGCGCAATCCCGGGTTTTCCTAGCTTGAGTCATCGCTCATAATCCAATCTTGGGTTTTCCTAACCCGAGTCATCGCTCACAATAGTGATCTTCGATTTTCCTAGCCTGAGTCATCACACAGAAATTTAATTCTAAGTTTTCCTAGCCCAAGTCATTACTCACAATGCAATCCTGAGTTTTTCTGGCCCAAGTCATCACTCATAATAGTGATCTCAGGGTTTTCTTGGCCCGAGTCATCACACAGAAATACGATCCCAAGTTTTCCTGATCTGAGTCATCACTCACAATAGAAGATGGACATCGGGAATACAACCTAACCAGACATTCTTTAGACTAATGCTTTAATAAGAAAATTTCCAATCTTCAATTTTGGGATTCACCTAAGAAGTGACATAATCATCGTCATTCATTCTGCTTGATCCATTAGGGATTTTTTTTAGGTTCTATTGGGGATATCCACTTCGTGGGCCATTCTTTCCTTCAATTAATGGGTTTTGCCCTTTTTTTCAATAAGTCTTCCTTTTTTACCCTTGTTGCTCCTCCATATAAAGCTTCTCTTTCTTTTTCTTTAATTCACTTTTACTTTTCAAGTTTTCTTCTTTTTCTCTCAATTTTCTTTTCATTTTTTAAAGCTTCCTTATTATAGATGTCACACAAAATCTAAATTTACCTGCTTTGGATCAGATGATGCCTATAGTACATGCAGCGCATAACTTCAGTCTCAATCTCGGAGATGAGATCCCACTTCTTACAGATGTGTGATCTCATATTTGTGGACTGGCCATAGGAGAGGTTAGTGATTCATTTATTTGCTTTCTTCCTATAAATAGGATTAGAAAACATAGGGTTATTAACTATAACCATGAATAAATCATGAAAAATGAGAATGCATGTGATTAAACTGAGTAATATCAAAGATAATTGAAAATCGTGTCAATTCATCGACATAAAGAGGTGTCGCCTCTTCGATCAGGCGATCACCTCCTAAAGAAGAGGCATTCATCTCTTTGTGGGGGAAGAGGACTTGTAGAGGCGATCACCTCCTTATGAAGAGGTGACACCTCTACGGTGAGGCATTCACCTCTTGAATAGTGATTTGCAAAATTTTGAAAATTTGTACATGCGCAATTTAAACATTCAACTCCCTGTTTTTCATCAACTTGATGCACATACACTGAGGGGTGTTGGTAACTTCAATGGTTCCCATATTTGGTATAATAGCTTTCCTCCCGTTATCAAGGCCTATATATTTAACACCATATTCTCCAATTTCATTCTTGCTTTACCGAGTTCCCAGGGGCGAATTGACTACCAGCCCTTGCATGCTTTGATAGAGAGGTGGTCAGACACTACCCATACCTTCCAGCTTTATTCTAGCGAGTTTACTCTAGACCCAATGTCTTTTGCAACTATAACTGACTTTGCTTGCGCTGGAGATTTTGTTCCCCTTGACATGAGTCTGCATCTTCTCTCTCTAAAGCAGCTTGCTTATGTCGAGCATCTACTAGGCATAGTCCTAGACATAAAGAGGACTTATACTATAAGGGTTGAATCTATTAAGAGTTGTTATACCCCAAAAGGATAGTAGCTGCCACTTCTAGCCTTCATATCAATCAGGTGGTAAGGGCCTTCCTAGTTTATTTGTTTAGGACTACAGTTTTTGCTGACACAATGATTTCCATTGATCTATACTTCCTATCACCTCTAAGGGATCTTAACTTGGTGGCCTCATACGATTAGGGGAGTTATGCCTTGGACTATCTACACCAGATCATGAATGAGGTTGTACTAGGTTTTAAATGGTTTTACTACTTCTGGTATGTCATCCTGGTATTTCTCTCTTTTTTTTCACTATTAAGTTCCATCTCAACTACTACTATTTCCATTCTTTAACAACTTTTTTTTGCAAGATTAGGCTCTGAAGCTGGAGTTAATAGTAAGGATTACTTGTGTTATTAACACTCCTTTTTTGACGATGGCAAGGTGGGGCCCTAGTTGGGCTTGGTAGAGGGCTACTCTTCACATGCACATCTATCATGAGCACTTGAATTCCCTAACTTTTGACTAAGTATGTACCTATAAATTAAATCATGATTAGTAATCTATTTATTAATCAAATTTATTCCCTTACTTATTCACTCTTGTAAATTTTCCTAGACTTATGAGGTCCCAACGCTAGATGGTCCTAGGCTATGATTCACTCTAGGTTGTCATCTTAGAAGAGGGTGCTACTCCAAGGGCCCAGTTGTAAAATTTAGTTCTTTAATGAGAGGATTCGATCTTGGCGTAGGGGTGCTCGGGTGAGACGACCTCCATTTGCTCATCCTCATGATATCTTCTACTCTCATCTATTAAAAGGAGAGGAGCTAAATTGTGTTGTTGAGGGAGACAATGTTGATGATCATTATGAGAGGAGGAAGTCTTGCTATATGAACTCCGTATGGACTCATCTTCTACAGCAGGTGCCTCTTATTGCATCCACATCTCTAGTAAGCAAATAATTCTGTTAAGCATACAATTTTATATTCTTATCTACAGATGCCTTCTTTTTGAATTTTTTTCATTTTTTTATTTTTAGGCACCCACTAGGGTACTAGTTGCTCGTACTAGGCCTACTACTCAGGAGAGGCCTACTCAGTACCCTCACATTATACCACATGGTGAGGGTACTTTGACTGCCACACTGCCTCCTAATGGCACTTCTATTTTTAGATAGAATATGGTTGCCGGTAGGCTCGTTGCCACTCTAAACTTAATGACCTAATGATGGATGCCCTCAGGTGAGTTATCCTGCTAGTTCCTCATATTGGATATGAGTATAGAGCCCACATTTCTCCTAAAAATCTCTACATATATGAGTTTCTCTTTTTAGCAAACCTGTTTTTAAATTTAACTTAATGCAAGGTTAGTTTTAATAATTCACTAATCATGCAGATGCCTTGAGATCAGGGAGAGTATATGTACAGGGTCATCAAGGCTTAAAAGGACTTCCTGATGAGCATTAGTCAGCAGTGGAAGGTAACAATCATCTCTTATTTCTACATGTATACATGCTCTTATAATTTCTTACCCTTTGTTGTATTTCGGTAGGAGGAGCTGGATGCTCATTAGGCTAGAGTTACTACTCTCAAGTGTTAGATGGATGCCCTTAAAGTAGAAAATGATGAGGAGGAGGATGGGGTTATAAAGAGTGATGAGGAGGAGTATACTAGTGAGGGAGAGCCCACTGCTGGTTGAGCCTACTGTTGAGCCTGCTGAGGATGATAGTAGCGATGATGGAGATGATATTGTAGTTCATTCTGCAGATGAGGTGCATAAAGATAATGAGGCTGAGGATGATGAGTAAGAGATTAAATCAAACTCCCTCAGATTAGGACTATTTCTGCTCTTTTGAACTGTTTTACTATTAATTTTTTAAATCCTCTGTTTACTTTAGCATTTTTTACATTTTGCACAAGATGGATGTTCAAATTCATTTTTCTTTCAATTAATTACTCAATATTCATTATAGAAATTGCTTCATTTGATAACTGGAATCAACACATAGAATACAGACACTTTGCAATAAAGAAAGTCAATTTTTAATTTTTGTAGAGGTGTTGCCTTTTTATGAAGAGGTAATAAGGAATTGCCTCAATGCATAGAGGCACCGCCTAATCGTAGAGGTGATCGCCTCTCTGACAATATTCTACAGCCTATAAAATCCCTAACTTCCTTATAAAATCCCCAACTTCCTCCTAAAATCCCTAACTTTCCTCTCTTCGTGATTTCTTTTCCTTTTCTCCTTTAAAACAACATCCCAACTACTGAAAATGATAAAAAGAAGCTTGAAACAACTACAACTTATCTTAAAGAATCTAGATGGTAAATCATGGGCCAGATTAAAGCCATTTTGTCTATCTATCTTCTGATCCATTCATATTAGGAAGATCAATTTCCCCTTTCTCCATGCTCTTGCTTAGTTCTAAGATTCTAAAAAACACATCTTTAGGTTTAAAATTGTTGAGCTATGCCCCCTGCTTGAGGAAGCTGAGGTTATCCTCGACTTCCAGATGTACTACCCTTCAAATTATAATTCCTTTGGTTAAAACCCTGGATTTGCAATTTATTCAATACCATATGGCTCATTTATTCAACATTTTTCCCCAATCTTCTCTTCACCATGTCTTTAGTAATAAAGTTTTGATAAGCTCTTTTCTTGAAGTTACAAAGTCTATAAATAAGAATAAAGTTTACTAGCCTCAGATGATCATTCTCTATCTGTATGCTCAGTTTCTGCTTGTCTCACCCTCTAGCAACTACAATTTAAAGATTCTTCATGTTCTAGATTAAGTGGAAGGAAGCTTCAATCTTTTTCCTCTTATCCTAGCAAAGATCATCATCAGGCTCGACAACTTCTCAAAAACTAAATAATTCTTAGGGAGTCCCCTATTGTTAGAGGTTAGCTTTTTCTTTCTTATATTATTTCCCGTTGGTTTATCTCTTTTTACCCACTCATTACAAGCATGGTTTTATGAGAAATTGAGGTTGCTTGAACCTCCCAGAGATATTGTGTGTAATCAAGCCAAATATTGTTGTATGAGGAGACTGAACTTTATTCTGGAAGACCTTTAGAGTCGATTATCCATATTTCCTAACACTTTGATTCACTGGACATGCCCGTGGTGGAGGTTGTAGCATATGAATCTCAGGTCTTATACCTACTACGTTCCCTTAGTCGGTCTATGTTTAGCCACTTTTTATAATCCTGTTAGGCTTTGTAGATAGTATGGATAGAAGTAACTGATTATAGAGCCAGTGCATGAATTTGAAGGAGGACCTCTTTCTTAGAATTTCCTTAATAATTTGACTACCATTTGGCCCCATAGATTCATTCTGAGGTTTATTGACTATAATGGAGATCGATCCATTGATGACCAGTGTAAAGCACGAATTCAGCTTCAGCAGATGGATATAGGTGAATTCTCAAGAAACATAATGACAAAAGCATTACAAACTCTAAGTGTTCAAGGGGTTCAAAAGAAGAGGAGGCAAATGTAGTTTATGCAATTTAATAGTTATCCGCTCTTTTGTTGAATGGAATTTCCCTTTTTAGTTAAATAATGTGTAATAAGCATTTAATGCAACATTCAATAATAATGAAGGTAATCCATTTCATTTAAATTAAGCATAAAGTGATTATACAATCTGCTTCTCATATATCTTCTATCGTTAATTGGCTTGCCCTTGTAAGTTTTTCAATTAACTATTTTTTCATCTCTCTCTATCCTTTTCCATATCCTTAACTTTTGTCTGAACTGCCTCTTTTAAGGTTTTTAATCCAACAGGACTTTTTATTTTTGTTTTTTAGTCTCTAACTTTTGCTTAGGCAGCCTCTTTCAAGGTTTTCTCTTTAACAAGACTTTACTCAAAGTATTTGTTGAGGTTAATGGGCTCTCTGAACTTGTTTCCTTCGAAGTTAGATAAAATGCCAGTACCTTTAGAAAATAGCTTCTTCACCAGGTAGGACCTTCCTAGTTCAGCTTGAATTTCCCTTGGGATTAGTCATGATTGGCCTAGTCAACTTTAGAACCAAATCACCCTTTTTGATGTTGCCTAGTTTAATCTTCTTATTATAAGCCCGAGCTATTCTTTTCTAATACAACTGAGAGTGGTACATGGCTCTCATTCTTTTTTTATCTAACAACGTTAGCTAGGCTAGTTGGCTTTCCACCCATTGATACTATGGAATTTTAGACTCAAGGAGAACTCTCAAAGATTAGATCTCTACTTCCACTAGCAATACTGCCTCACATATATACACTAAAGAATACATAGTAGCTCCAGTCAATGTTCTAGTAGTGGTTTTATATCCCCATAATGCATATTGTAAATAATATGCCCAATCTTTATAATTCTCCAGCAAAGTGGCCACAATCTTCTTTACATTCTTATTGGCAACTTCCATGACACTATTGGCTTGCGATCGATACAAAGATGACTTATGATGCTCAATCTTATACTCTTTCAACAAAGCAGTTATCTCAACTCTAAATTGAACACCATTATCACTGACAACATGATGTGGCAACCTATACCGATAAATTATATTCTTTATAAATGTCAATATTTATTTTGATCCAATAGTGGTCTATGACTCTACTTCAACCCATTTGGAGAAGTAATTGATTGCCACTACTATATAACGATGATCGTTGGATACTTTTGGCCTTATCTCCCCAATAATATCAATTCCCTAGCCTACAAATGACTATAGAAAAGTAAGTCCCTAAAGTTCCATTAAAGGCAGATGACTAACATTACCATATGCTTGGAAGTTATGACAATTCTTCACAACCCTTACACAGTCTGTTTCCATCGTTAGTCAAAAGTAGTCTTGATGTGCTATTTTTTTAGCCAAAACTATTCCATTCATATACAGACCACGCACTACTTCATGGATTGCCTCCATGATCTTTTGAGCTTCAATTTTATCAACACACCTAAGATGTACCCCAGTTAGTGCTCTTTTATATATCATTCCATTATGGCTGATGAATTATTTAGACAACATTCTAAGAGACATTCTCTCTTTCTTGTCAGTGTCTTCAGGAAATTGTCCCATTTCTAAGTATTGTTGTAAGTTGTAAAACCATGGCTTTTCCTAAAGTTAACTGGCATCACCCTCATATCTTTATCATAAGGGATTCAAGATTTTACAAGGATAAGAGGTTTGACTGTGGTTTGTCCTTCCCCTTCCCATATCGAAGCTAGAGTAGCCAAAGTGTCTACCATTTGATTCTCCTATTATGGAAAATGTATAAATTTATATTAAGTAAAAGCTAATAAGAGCATAGTAGAATAATCATAATACATTTTCAGCTTATCCTCTCTCACTTCCTATTGGATGGAGATATGTTTCACCACTAACATAGAATCCCTGTACACTATAATTTCTTTTGCTTCCATACTTATGAGCGCCTCCAGACCAAAGATGCAAGCTTCATACTTGGCTTGATTATTGGTAAGTTTAAATTCTAACCTTTTTACCATTGGGATCATTTCTTCTTTTGGCGAGATCAGAATTATGCTGATACCTGCTCTTTTACTATTAACAGCTCCATCAAAGTACATTGCCTATATCTAGATTTCTATTGTCCCTAGTGCTCATTTGAAAATTATAATTCCCATTCTTGTTCATCTATTATTAGGTTTTGAGCTAAGAAGTCAGCTATGGCTCTTCCTTTTACCACTTTTTTTGCCATACAATCGATGTTGAACTCAATGAGCAGAACTAACCATCTGGCCAATTTTCTTATTAATGATAGGATTTGTTACAAATATTTAAGAGGATCATGCTTGGAAATTATCTAAATCCGATAAGATTGAAAATAGTGTTGGAGCTTCTTCATTGCCCATATCACAGCCAGACATTTCTTCTCCACCAAACTGTAGCTAGCTTCATAAGGTATAAGCTTCTTGCTTAAGTAATACACTGCGTGCTCAATCTTTCCTTCACCTTCTTAAGCAATCATGGCACCTATTGCTTCCCTCTTGATTGCTAAATAGAGAATTAATGATTTATTGAGCCTCAGTGGCTATAAGACTAGAGGATTCATCAAATAATTTTTGATAGTCTCAAATCCTCATTGGCACTTATCATCCTAAATAATCAGTTAATTTTCTTCAAGAGTTTGGAAATTGGCTTATAAATCATGGTCAACTTGGCGATGAACCTACTGATATACTTTAGCCACCTAATACATCCCTTAACTTCTTTCCTAGTCTTTGGTGTAGGCATCTCTCCTTATTTGGGTCTACTTCGATCCTTCTCTGATTAATAATGTGCCCTAGTAGCTTTCCACAAGTCACCCCAAAAACACACTTCTTTGGGTTCAATATGAGATTGTACTTTTTAGCCTTAGCTAAGAACTTTTCTAGAGCCTTAAAGTGCCCTTCTCTAGTAAGAGATCTCACCATCATGTCATCCAATATACTTTTATTTCTTTATGGACCATGTCATGTAATTGGGTAGTAGCCATCCTCTAATAGGTAGCTCCTACATTTTTCAATCCAAATGGCATGACTAAATAGTAGTATACACCTCATTTAGTTATGAAGGAGGTTTTCAGTTTATCAATCACTGCTATTATAATCTGGTTATAACTTAAGAAGCCATCCATAAAGGAGTACATGGCACTAGAAGCTACACTATCGACTAGGGTATCAATATATGGTAAGGGAAAGTCATCTTTCATAGAGCTTTTTTCAAATCCCTATAGTCCACACACATCCTGACCCTTCCATCTTTCTTAGGAACTGGCACGATGTTTGGTAGCCATTGAATGTCATCGATTACTTATAAGAATATACCTTCAATTATTTCTCAACTTTTTCTTTAATTAAAAGAGCCCATTTCGGTCTTAATATTCTCTTTTTCTATTTTACGAGTGCGATGTGAGGATATGTGGGAATCGGGTGTTTTACGATCTCTCTGTCAATCCTGGGTATGTCCTCATAACCCTAAGTGAATACTTTCTATCTTCTTCTTATTATTTCTTTAATTTTCTCACTCTTATTAAGAGTTAGATCAAAAGCAAGAAATATATTCTTAGGATTATCACACGTGCCTAAGTTAAATGATTTAGTTTGCATTGAATTAATGTCAAACATATGCATGAAATGATCATCACACATTGAATAACTGTTAGGCAAAACATCACTCAAGTAAGCAAAATCAGAGTTTATTGCATTTATTTTAGAAAAGACTTAGAGTTAAACAGGTTAGAAAAAGAAATATAAACATCATCATAAAACACATCTATAATAGAGTCTAAAACAAAAGACTCGAAGTCATGCTCCTCTTCATGGTCATCTATGTCCTTCATCTCTACTGTAGGGACATCCTTTTTAGGTTCTAAGAATAATACTATTTCCTCCATCATAGGCTCTTCTATAGTAACTTCGCTAGTCCCATTCACTTGTTTAAAGAATATTTTAAAATCGAGGACTAGTTTATTAGTAATTGACAACTGCTCAAAAGCCTCTTGATATGGATCATTAGCACCTTCTCTTATAAAGGTTTCCTAGAGTGGTTTGATTTTGGTTTTCAACCTGTTCTTGGCCCTTTTCTTTCTTGCAAACTTGGTTTTCGCTTTCATTGCTTCTTCTGGCTCATCAACCTCCAGATATCCTATCCGGTGATTTAAGGTCGACACCTTGGGCTTAACATATTCAGGCAGGCCTTACTGATGTTTACCCAACCCCATTCCAAGCATGAAATTTTGACTCTTCATCATGTTCATGATTTTTGGATTCAGCTCATCTTCATAAATCATGTAAATTTCAAAGCTCGAACTAAACATGATTTCCTAAGGAGCTAGTTTCAATGCAGATAGCCACTTCAGTTTTCGCAGAAATGGTGACTACTCTCCCCTCATAGGGTAACTTAATCTTTTGGTGCATAGTAAATGGCATACCTCCTAAAGGATGAAACCACAACCTTCCTAGTAGGATAGTAAATGTCTCAATAAACAAGTCCAATCTTGACCAATGCTCTAAAGGTTCTCTCAATAAGCCTTTTGGTGTCATTATAGGCTGTGATCACCACGTTTGATAGCTTCAATAAACCACTGCTAGTCCTAACTTGGGAAAAATCTTCAGTGGACAAATATTGATAACAGATTCGTTGTTCACCAATACATAACATGTCAGCTTCCCCTTTACTTCTGCCTTGATAAACAAAGGCTTGAAGTGATTCATTCCTTCTAAGAGCATCAATGAATGTTATAGCTCCCTAAAGGCTTTTCGTCAATGAATCCAACAATCGCTCAGGGGTATGGCTTATAAGAACTTTCTTACGATTCAAAGCCATGACTATTGCCTCCCGATTAGCTTTAGAGTGCATGAGCAACTCCTAAACACTAAAAAGAGTTTTCTCTTCTTTCATAGCTTCAACAACTTTCTCAGCTTTCTCACCTTCTTCTTTCAGATCCATCTCTTTTTCCTCAGACCCTACAAGTTTTAATTCTTCCTTCTTTTTAAGCTTCTCAACTGATTAGGCCCTTATATCTTCATTACATTTCCATGGGTTGATTACTTCGCCTTCCTTATCATTAAAGCTCTAAATGTCCAAGACATTCACCTCAACCTCTACAAGCTGTACTTTAAGGTTAAGGTTTTCTGGTTCAGATTTTGGGGTTGTAGGTGTGGCATTAATAAAGGAATTCAAAACTTGATCCTCCGTTAGACCAGTGTTGATGATAAGGATAAATTGATTTGGTGGTGGTATGTTTTAATAATTGGGTAATGGGTTATTTGTTGTGTTAGGTTTTTTATTTCTGGGTTGGTTATTTTGCATGAGTGATTAGGTTTTACAATTCATGCTTTAGGCAAGTACAACCATCAGTATCATGGCCTATGGCTTGGTGGTATTTATAATAAAACTTTGGGTTAGCATTTGGGAATGGTGGTCTCTGTGGTAGAGGTCATAGCAAATTATTCTCAATTAGCTTTTCTAAAACCTTAGAGAGAGGTCTATCTAGATTGGAAAATCTTCTAGGTTGTTGGATAACATTTATTTATACATTGGTACCAGATCCAATCCCACTGCTAAATATGGTCCCTTCTTTACCTGAGGATCTTCACTGAAGGATTTTCTTTCTTATGCCAAGTCAGATTTTTTCTACACCCCAAACTTGTATAGCTTTTTAAAATTCTAAATCCCCAAATCTTTCAACTTCTTAGAAAGTGGGAGTATGCACCCCTTGATTGCTATTACTAGTTAATCACTCTTAAAGGGTTGGTGCTTCATCTATGCCAACTTTTCTCTCCACCTAATCAAGAAGTCAGCGAAAGGCTCATTAAATCTTTGCTTGATGTTCTGTAAATCTCTTAAAGATGCATCCATTTAGATGTTAAGACTGTACTTTTTTACAAATGCTGCATATAATGCTTCCCAGTTAGCTTAGATATTAGCTTTTAAAGGATAGTACCATCTGATGGGTGCTCCTTTTAAGGACAGAGGAAATTGCTTAACAATCTGAGCCTTGTTCAAGCTGGTTATTCTTATGTGAGTTACATATTATTTGAGATGCAAATGAGGATCTTCAATACCAATGAACTTCTTTATATCGGGAAACCTCAACTTCCTAGGTAGGGAGTCATCATCCTCTCTTAAACTCAAGTCAGAGTAGTTTATTGGTGCATCCATCCCCTATTCTTTCATCATCAACTGCATCTGAGCCATAGACTTAACAAGGTCTTTAGCCCAATCTGGCTTCTCTGTATTCCCTAGGGAATCCAACCTCTGTCGGGAGACTGGTTCTGCTAATACAGTTTACTGATCCAACCTCTGTCGGGAGACTGGTTCTGCTAATATAGTTTACTGATCATCTTCCATTCGCTACCTTTTTGAATTCTCAGCATCAAGATCAAAGGGCAGTGGAGGCACTGATAGTTTCTCTCTGGTTGAGCTCATCTTTGCCATTATAATTGCTTTGGTCTATTCGGCCATCTCTGTCTTGAACTATTTTGGATTAAAACTTGTTGATGTCATCTCTTTTGACATTTTAACCAGGCAACTGATGTTGGAGTGCGTCTAAGCAGATGACTGATTTGGATCTATATCTGTAACCAACCCAAATTAGAAACATACATGACGTGTATGCATGATATGCAGGGCCAAAAAGAATAGAATAAGAATAAACATTCTGTTTATATGTAATAAATAACAAAAGACCAAGCTCTTCAAAAGGTGGCACTTCCATCCTTATTTCTCCTGAACGCGTATTCAATGATGAGTTTCTTATCTTAGGATTGTTGACTAAGTTTTGACTATCAACAGGGGATAACAAAATCGTCATACATGTAAGAAACTCTCAGGACAGAGCAAACAAGTAACAAATCTTTTAAATAAAGTCTAGGTCCATTTTAATAGGCCATGATGAGCTTGAAAGGCCCAATTTTGACATGGTCTATTTGTAAATGGGCCATGGTGGGCATGAAAGGCCCAATTTAGGCATAGTCTACTTGTAAATGGGCTTGGGCTTTATTAAAAGGCTTGCTAAATGGTAAAAAACACACACATTTTGGAAAAATCTTAGTGGAAATTACTAAGTCATTTACATGAGCTAAGTCGAGGGTAATAAGCTACGACTTCCATAATTATATACATCCTTTATGTCTCCTCACTCAAGGGTCCATATGACGTGGATAGTACATGCTATAAGTGACAATAATCGAATACTTCACCACCAAGTTTAAGTGAAACACAGGTAGCAAAGTAAAGACTACTATTAGTTATTTAGGATTACGTGCTCAATGTGTACAATTGTGTAGTGAATGCAATAATATGTAAAGAAAACAAAGAAATAATCAAGGATGATAAGTTAAAAAACACTTGGAATTAGTTTCTTTATCCCCAATGGAGTTGCCACTATAGGCGATAGGGTTTAGAACATGCACCCAAGTGTATGGCGACCATGACATTATGTAAGCTTAAGACCCACTTGGATTACTAAATGGATTTTTAAGGCCCAAAAGGAGATTGAGTTGCCACCTGGATGAAAATCAGGACAATTTATAGCAATTGGATTCTACGGAGGTTCCCAGAAGCCGTCATCAAAGATTCAAGTTCAGAAACTAAGTATAGGCTTTGAATGCCCACCCAACCTTACGGTTGACCTCCATTTATGTTTTATATTTTACTACCTATGATTATTAAATTATTTCCTTTATTATTGTGGTGTGTAAATGTTTCCAATTTTATAATTCAATATAGGTTTGCACATTAATCCTTTTGTATATTTTTTACCTTGGCATTCAAATTAAATGTTGAAAATGAATTTACAAACATCCATTCCAAATAACCGGGGAAGGGATTAGGGATTACAGTAATATGTACAATTATTACAAGAATTAACCTAAATGAAACCTCTCAAAAGCTAGTTAATCCACTAGTTACATAGTGATTAAAAATCACTAAAACCTACAATAAATAAGGATTAGCTCACATTTATGTAAACAGCTTTATTTACAAGGCAATTCAAATTATATAACATAAATATAAGCATGTAAATTCATATGAACATGTATTAATCATTCAATTAATACCAAAATTATAGCATTCTCATGTAATATCAAGGAAAAAGGGCAACATATACATATCATATACCAAAAATATTCCAAAAAGATACTAAAATAAAGTAGAGTTGTGCGAGACTTTGCACGAGAGGCGATCGCCTCTATAAAGAGGTGATCGCTATTATGCTAAGAGGTGATGCCCCTTTGAAGAGGCATCGCCTCTTCAATAGGCACGACAACACAAAAACTATAAGTTTTTTAAATCTTAAATAATTCAAATATTCATGCAAATTGATGTAAACCAGCGACTAATAACTTAATAATTCATATATTTAAGCTCTATATACAATCCTAAGCAAGCAATAAACACGAAAAAGAAATAAAATGAAGAGATAAAGTTTCAAACAAAACAAAGAACTCAAAACTTAAAAAACAGGGATTCTCATTGATTTGGACCCGTTTGATGCTCCTAACTAAAGCCCTCAGAGCTTGTTTAATTCATTTTCGAAGTGTTGAATGCAAGAATCTCCTTTTTTCTTTCTAAGAAATGGATTCCTAGCTTTAAGTTCTCTCTTTTCCTTTTTCTTCCTTTTCTTTTCTCAAGAATGTTTTCTTTTTTATTTTTACTCTCTTTCTTTCTGCTCCTCTTTTTCAAAATGGCTCCCCCCTTTTTTTTGCTTAGCCATATGCCTCTCTTAAGCCTCTTCCCTCTCTCTTCCTAATTTCCTAAAAAGTCAAGTTACTTTCCACCTTGCATTTTCATCATTGCTTTCCTTCTTTTCTCATCATTTCATGCCTTAAAAGTCCTATGTTTTCCTTCAAAACTGCAGAATAGAGATAAGAAGGTTAGTTTTTTGTGTTAAATACAATAATAAATTACATTTATTACTATAGGGCACAGTTGTGAAGAGGCGACGCCTCTTTGGTAAGGTGTCACTAAGGCCTCTTTGGTGAGGTGTCGCCTCATCGATGAATAAAGTGAAGAGACGACGCCTTTTCACTAAGTTTGTTAAGCCTTTGGGCCTGGTTTGGGCTCGACAAATGGCTAATAGGCTTAGTGTTTTGGGCTTTTGGCTAGATATGAAAGTTTTGGCAAGGTTTAACCATTCTAAAGGAGATTTCAAGTTCTTCTTGCATTTAAAATTTGGATTATCTCATCATTGAGCTTTCATTGCGGATTGATCAAACTGAAGGTGTCCACAATACTATAGCCACCTCTACTTTTACATTTGTAATTTTGGCCAAAATAATTACAGATTACATCATAGTTGTTATTCGCATTTCTTTGCCACTTAAAATGAACTTTGAAAATCCAACTGTGATTGAGATTTTTCTTCTTCCCATTGTTGTAGAATAAATATTGCAAGTTCTTTCACACATACTTCTTAACTTTCTTGTGTTGAAAAATTATCTTATAAATTATTCATCATATTATTTAAAATAACAATATTTGATTGTGATTTATCAAAATATTGTGATCTTAATCTTCCACTTCCACTTGCCATTTTTTGATAAAAACAATTTGAAAAGTGAATAAAAAATTGGAGAGTGAAATTAACAAAATATATTAATTAAGAGAATAAGAGCGAATTATCAACATACATATATTATAATAATAATAATAATAATAATAATAATAAATATTAGATTATAATAGAATAAGTAATGTATATTGAATATTTGAATGAATGTTTTGAGAAAATATAAAGAGAATATTGATATAGTATTAAGAGAATATTGAGAAAATTAGAGAATTGAGAAAAAAAATTATGAGGAAAAATGTCTCTCCCTCAACTCTATTTATACACAACATAATTAATTTTTTAAAACTTTCTAAAGTAAACACATAAACTAGTTGTTTATGATTGTTGTATAGGATAAATTTGTGTTTTTATAATTTTTTTAAAGAATATATATATATTGTTTTTTGTTGGGTGGGAGCGGCCAATGCACAGCTGCCAACCTAAAAATAATTTTTTTTAAATTAACCGGAATCAAAATTACTCATTTATTGTTCCGCTTTAAAAGGAATTTATCCGGAATTGATTCCCCTGTTCCAATTTTTTCCATTATCCAAAAATTATAGGATATATAACTATGCTGCCAATGGCATAAACAATGGATACACAATTGCAATATCATTTGTTGTATCAACAATTTCGCGGCTTACACAGTAAAGTAAAATCACTTATATATATATATATATATATATCGGTAATTATTAAATAAATATATTTATAATATAAATACTTTATGGTAAATATAAAATGGTTAACTAAATAAATAATACATATCACTAGCCAGTTAAATAATTTTATTTAAAATATTATTACAAAATATATATTCATTATTGGCTATAATGTAAATAAATTAAAAACAAAAACAATAAAATAAATATGAGATATAAAAGAACAAAAATTTTTTCTTAATTATTTATGAGTTGTAATATTATATTTATAAATAGAAATACAAAAAATAAAGATAGATTAATTTTTTTTCAAATTTAATATTTGGAGTGAATTTTCTAGTTAAACATTTTCAAATGGTAAAATCATAGTAACATATACATTACAGATTTGCATATCTAAATTTTGTAGTTTACCAAAAGAATAAATTTAGTATTTAGCAATATTAAAATAAAAAAGAAAAGTAAATGTAAAAATATATAAAATTTGGTTTGCTATTAATATGTTCGATTTAAAATTAGAGTAGGTAATACTTATCATCTAATTTTTAGTTTTATAACTAAATAATAATAATGATAATAATAATAATAATAATAATAATAATAGTAATAATAATAATAATAATTCATAAACAAAGTTTTAATCATTAAAGTTTTTTAAATTTTTTAACTCAATCATTTTATCTGTTAATTATATTTAACGTATTTAGAGGTTTCAAAAGAAAATCTATTTATAAATTAAATCAATTTACAAATTATTTATTATTTAAGATTTAAAATATTTATTCAATTTAAAGTAAAAGTTTATTGTCAGTATGAACTTAATTATTTTACTTATTATTTATGTAAAAATTCAAAATACATATTTAGCTTAAAATAGGTAAAAATTCAAAATACATATTTAGCTTGAAATAGGAGTTTTTTTTTTAATCTAATTTCCCATATGTAATAGATGTTTAAAATAATATAAATACTTTTATCTAAACTTGTAAAATAATAATATTTTTACTATAAAAATTACTTCAGATATAGTATTAATTGATATATAGTGTATTTTTTGTCCAAAAAATATTTATCTCTCTTATAAGTTTTATTGATTGATAACTTATGTAATTACTTGATTATAAAAATTATAATTATTAGTTATAATTCATACATAAGATACAATACATAAATAAAACATTTATAAAATATTTATATATGGATCTTATACTTATTTAATAATTTGTGTATTTTATTTAAATTTAATGATAAATATAGTAAAAATACTTTACTTTTTTTTTAATCTATTTAAAGTTTAAAATACAAACTAAATTATATTTATATATTTCTAATTTTAAAAAATAAAGTAAGATTATTTTATAAATATACAAAAATACATATTCGTTTTCCAAAAACATTTAGCCCTTTATTCATATTTGTATCGATAGTATAAATATAAATTCTTTTTAAAATTTTAATATCCTTAAATTTATTTTCGTATGTGTTATAGATTGTGTATATCTATTAATAATAAAAATAGAAATTAGTTATATATAACGTGTGGTATATTATAAATTTTTTTTTTGAAATATTCATATGTTGAATTTATAATTATTTAATTATTCAAGTATTTTAGTTAAATTTGATGATAAATATAGTAAAAAATTATTTTATCTTTTTTTTCAAATCCATACATCTAACTTTCAAATAAATAAGTAAAAAGGTTAAATTTTAAAATACAAATTAAATTCATGTTTACTAATTTAAATTAAGGTTATTCTATTAATATATAAAAGATACATGTCCTATTATGTGAAATTTGTTTTTCTCTATTCTTACTTTTATATATAGTATAAATTATCTGCACTTACATAATATAAATATTTTTATCAAAGAAATAAATTATTTGAGTAATTTTTTTTAATGATCAAATTAATGTTTTTTTTTCTTGAACATAGGGTAAACAACTATATAAAAGTTATTGTGATTTGAAATTTAACTCTTGTGGAAAATATAAATGTTTACTTACAAAATAATATAAATTAATTTTTTAATTTGTAAAAGTACAATTGTCATAAAAATAAATTCAAAATAAATTATGAATTTATTTTTTAATTGCCTCCATAAATTATGGTTCATGCCCTAATAATATGAATCTATGATTTATTTTACTTATTTTGTTGAACTTTTAAAGTTTTAAAAAATTTAAAATTGTTGAAAATCAAGTTTAAATTAAAATTTTAGCTAATATAATTCTTTCAAAAAAAGAATTAGTTCACCAACTAGATTCAACTTTTGCAACACCATTTCACATCAAATCCCCAAGCAATTCTCAACTTAAAATTTATCTTAGAAAACCCAAATAAGGTATGTGATTTTTGGCTATGTCTTGAGCTTGTTGAATTTTGTTGAGATATTGAAAGTGAATTTTTGCATTTTGTTCCTGTATGCGATAGTGCTTGATAATGTTTGTAGATTTAATGATGAAATCTTATTTAGCAGAAAATTGAATGCTTTAATTAGCATTGCTCCAAAAATTTTCATTAGCATTTGATGATTGAATTTTATTTAGCCAAAAATTGATTGTTACTAATTAGCTTTGGTCAAAACCTTGACTAACACTTGATGCATTTACTCTTAATCAAAAATTTATGTATTAATTTAAATGCATTTTAGTTTATTTTATGATTTAGCATCTTGCTTGCACCAATATTGATGACAATACAATCTAGCATTTTTATTTTTGAGAAAATGTTATTTGCCTGTGCATTTGAGTTGGCCAAATTCCTATTTAACCAAAAATTAATTTTTGATTTTCCATTGGTCATTTTGTTCCAAAAAATTTTAATTGGCATTTAAATAATTTGCTCTTAGCCGAAAATTTATGTATTGAACTTCGGCTTTCTTTCCTTGTATTTTGCCAACTTTATGTTGGAATATTTCACCTTAATCATGGGATAATGCAAGCTTTACTTGGGGAAAATGTGCTTTATGCTAATGCTTGAGCCGAAAAAAATTAAATTTGCAATTTTTAATCGGCTTTTACCTCAAAATTAATTTAGCACTTTATTTGATAATTTTTACATTTTAATGCACTCACTCCTCTTAGCCAAAATTTCATTTTTCTTGCAATTTATCTTGGCTTTTAAAAACCATGATTTAATGGCTTGACAATGTCACGACCCAAAACAGGGGCCATGACCGGCGCTAGGGAACGGGAATTCTTTCGAATCCGGAACCCGTAGCAAGCCTAAAAATAAAATAAATATGCAATAATAACCATAAAAATATAATATGAAGCGGAAAATAAAAATCATAAATATTACAATATCATCCATATCAACTGGATTTAATTCAAAACTCATCACATCGCATATATAATCTCATAAATGTATAATCTTTATACAAATCCAGTTTTACTATAATACATCTCTTTAAAACAAATACTTTATTTCACAACTACTGCAGTGTCTAGATAAAATAAATAAGACTCAAGTATATAATTTACATAAAGAAGCCGGGGCGGAAGAAATCCGGCGTATCGACCTGCTACTGAGGTCTGAGGAAGTTGACTCTCCTGAAAAATAGTCAACGGAGGGGAGTCAGACCTCACTGAGTGAATTACTATAATACATATACATACACTCTAAGTGATAATGCATACAGTCAACAGTATATGAGTAATATGTATATATACAGGCAAGTTCATACAGATGCAGAAAAATCATTTTATATATTTTGTCTGAAAATCAACTTTTATGAAGGATCACATAGAACCCTAGAATATCGCAACCTCAGAAAAATAGTGTTAAACAACACTCTAGCCATACAGGCTCACTTATCCAAATATATCCACTTAATCCATTTGGACAGTAGACTGGCCCCGAGACACTAAGTCAACCGAGCTCCAGCAGTCTGACTGCCAGTGTGATTGGCCCCGAGACACTTGGTCAACCGAGCTCCAGCAATCACACCCACAAACCACATCTCACATATATCAATAATCATAATCAAATCGATATCCACAAATAGTCAGTAATAAAGCCTAAATACTATAGGCGTACCGGTACGTACTCGGTCCTAGTGCTGCCCACTAGGTAGCACGTTCTATTGATATCCTTCATTCTTAAATATAAAACATTCATTCACAAAAATAAATGATGCATGGATATAAATGAAATAGCAATATAAACCATATATATACCGAAAATATACCAAACATAAACCAGGTATATTTTGAGTATATATATGTCAAATAAATCCAATCAAATCATGAATTAAACTAAAAATATATTTAAAAACATTTTAAATATATTTTATTAATAAAACATGTATATAATTTATTATATACCAAAAATATACTTGAATATAAATCATGTTATTTATGCATATTTAGTCAAAATAAAACATGCATTTTCTAAATCATGCATCCTAAGCATATATATATAATATAGTAACTCACCTAATGCGCTCCACGAGACGGGTCCGACGGGCCTGGTCCACTAACCCTCGGTCTCGGCGCAACTAAACAAGAAATAATTAATCGACATCAGAATAACCCTAACAGAAATCCTAGAATTCAATCTAGAGTATTCAACACAGAATCGGAAATTAGGGTTCGACTGGATATCACGTTTTACGAGAATTCTACCGGAAATCCGACAGAACCTCCCCTGTAAAACGGACATCTCTCTACTCAAAAGAGTAGAGCCGACCCTGCAAAGAAAATACACTTCAAAAATAAACACCACAATCAATCACAACCCCTCGGTCGGACTCCAGACTACAATCTGTCGACCGGGGTCCACAAACACAGAATATATATTCAAATATACCAAAAATATCCTTAAATCATAAAAATACATTTCATACGTAGAAATTACATAATAAATCTTGAAACACTGTAAAAACCGATTAAAACTCATTTTATTAGAAAAACCGTATATTATATATATAATTGAAAATAATTCCCGGAAAATAGTTTTAATTAGTTAAAAATACTAGATATTTTGTAGAAATCATTTTTATACCTTAAATAAATATTAAAACCAATTAAATTACATTTTTAGACAATTTAGGGTAAAATTACCAAAATACCCCTATATATATATATATACCTAAATTACTTCAAAAATTCACCAAAAATCATACAATTATCCAAAATTAATTTTCTCAACATATTTATCAATAATATCAATAATTAAACTCAATTAACCAATTAAATTCAATTTAAAACACAATTAACTTAATTTTACAAAATCACATAAACTTCAATAATTAAAAATAAATACTTAGAAATTCATAAAAATTCCAAATAAATTTCTATAATTCATTTCAACACCTAATTCAACCATAAACTCCAATTTCATAATTTAAATAATTAATTTCCAAAAATTAGAAAATAATATTAAAATATTCAAAAATACCCAAAAATCCAAACAATCTCCAAAAATTCTGTAAAAATTCATACATGAAGATTAAGCTACCAGGAACAACATTTGTGAAGGAATTTTCCATGAATCATCCAAATCGAAGCTCAAAAAAATCGAAAACCCAAAGAGGCCGAAATTTTCAAATCGAAACCTAAGCAATTCTAGACCATTTTAGCTCAAACCAAAGCTAGAATAACACTCACCGGAGCTCAAGGAGAAGATAGAGACCGGCGGTGTCGAAAACGGTGGCCGGAGGAAGGAGAAACGGCGGTGAGGAAATGGTGGTCGGCGTCGGGCGCGAGAGAGAAAGAAGAAGAAGAAGAAAAAGAAAAAGAAAGAAAAGGAAAGAAAAAGAAAAAGAAAAAGAAAGAAAAAGGAAAAGAAAAAGAAGAAAAAAAAAAAAAGAAAAAAAAAAAAAGAAATTAAAATAATTAAATATTAATAAATAATTAATAATAAAATAATAAATTTTAATAATTTAATAATAAATAAAATAATCAAATAATAATAAATAAATAATAAAATATTAGGGTAATAATAAACCCTAATTAAATAAATATACACACACAGGCTTTATTTAATAATTTAAAAATATGTATGAGTTCATGCAAACCCGTAAATACATTTAAAATAATTAATAATACATTGTTTACGTGGAAATTTCCCCGAAAATGAAAGTCCCGGGAAAATTTTACGTAAAATACTGAAAATAATAGACAGTAATTAAAATAGGTTTAAAATACATATCAACTCATAAAAATATCGTATAATGCATGAAAATTATTGACACTGTATATCCCGGTACAGTGTAAAAATATTTTTTAAAAAAACACGGGATATTACAAACAATTAGGTTAAATCATCACAATAAACTTCCAAATTTGAATACTAGAGTATTTAAAATCAAATTATAATCCACTTAAAATATCAAAGCCAAGATTTGCTTTCAAGCTTATACAAAATTTAATTGAGTAAAACACATACTTTTCAAATATTATTGTAAGCACCCAATTTCGGGATGCAATTGTGGACAATTGCGATGTAACCCCCAATGATGAAATTTATTCAAAAATTAAACTTGGTTGTCGATTTTCTAGACTTTAGGGACTAAATTGCAATATTTTTTTAGGATTAAATTATAAAGAAGTCAAATTTTTAGGGGTCTTTTGGTAATTAAAAGTTTTAAAAAATTTAGGGATCGACATTGCACAATGCTCACGCATTAAAAAGCCCCATTTTTTTTGATTTTTTTGTGTTTTTTATTTTTTATCTATTTTTTTAGTATTTTGATTGGTTGAAAATTAAATTTTATTATTAATTTTATCTGAAAAAGGTTTTGATGCATTCAAAATGCGTAAATAACTTTTAAAAATCAAAATTCTTATCAATTTGTTTTGGAAGAGATGAGCGTTTCAGTAAAATTGGGAAGTCAGTACGCGCAGACTCTGATTTAACAAATAAAGAGTCTACATGTGTGCGAGGGGAGACGGATGAATAGAGAGGCTAAAAAAAACCCAGAGACACACAGCGAGAGAAAAAGAAGAAAAAGACAAAAAAAGAGAAAACATTCAGAGAACTATGCAATAAAATTCTACTATGCATGAAAATCTTGATTTCTTCCATCCTATCTAAAACTCTAATTTCTTGACATCATTCTTTAAAGCTTTGAAAATAACATTTTGTGTTTGGAAAGCAATTGAGCCTCTGTCCAGAATCAAACAACGAGTCAAAAACAATGGTGACAATCTAAATCTAAGTGGCTATCTCAAAGTATATGTATAACATTTATTTTTTTCTTCTCTTTATTTTTGTGATTTTTATTTTATTTTGTTATTGTTTTGATTATTCAATTTCACTACTAATCTGATTATTTTTTGTGTTTTTATTTTGATGTGCGAATGTGGATTGAGGAGGATACTACCTGTGTTTAGACGAACAAAAGGTCTATGGAATACCATGGAAGAACCTGTGTTGTGTTCCAGTAGAACTTAGGATTTTTATCTTTATTTTGCATTTTGGTATTCTGTGTAGTTATTTTAATTCATGGTTTTATAATTGTTTAATTTTAATTTTTGTACGTAGTTTGTAATAGCCCCAGTAGTGGGAATAGTGAAAGATTTAATTTTTAGCATTTAAAATCAATTAGTAATTAGGTTCAATTGGGTAAAAATCAATTAAAATCAATGGTGGCAGTAGCTTAATTTAGGGTTTGCATGTAATTGATTTAGGGTTTCTAGAAAATCACTAAAATGTTTGTTTGATCCTTTTTTATATTTTATTTATTTTGGGTTGTGTTTTTGGGTTTTTATATTACTTTGAGCCCTAAGCCCATGCTTAGGTCCAACTCACTTTAAATAGGCTTAAAAAAATGGTTTAGGACTTTAAATTATTAAAATCAATTTAGGCCCATTAGGTTAATTAGATTTTAGGCCCACTTAGTTAATTAAAACTTGTTTAGACTTAACTCAGCCCACTTAATTTCATTTCTTTTAAAATAAATAGACCTAGGCCCATATTTCACTTAAAATAAAATCAAGTTAGACTTAGGCCCATTAATTTAACTTTTCTTTAAAATTGAATAGACTAAAATAAATAGATCTATGCTCACTAATTAATAAAAAATGTAGGCACACAATAGCAAACCTAAAAAGGAAGTTCAGACCAAACCGGGAAGGGCCATATTTAGTCAAATTGATTTTGCCTAAAGGAGCTACAAAGATATCAGATCTAGAAGAAAATGAATTCATAGAGCCTGTTAACCTAGATCGCCTCAAGAAATACTACCTGTAAAAATAAAATAAAAGTAGTACAAGGAAAATAAAGTCCGCTGATTAGAAAACCTAAAAAGGCTAGTCAAGCAAATGTTAGGACATTCCCGTTGCTTAGAAAACCTGTAAAGTTCTGGCAAGAAAAATTTAGGGAATAAAAATAAAAGAGATGGTCCCGCTGGCTAGAAAACCCACAAAGGGCTAGTCAGGCAAAAATTAGGGCAAATAAATTAGTGAGAGAAAAATGTTCAGCTAGAAAATTCAAAAGAACTAGCTGATAATAGGAGTTATATCATTTGATGTAATAAATGTACTCATTTTAGTCCTAATTAATGAATGATATTGAAATTGAATTTTTGTTCTAGCATTGCATGTTCTATCTTATTCAAAATGCATAAGTACTATAAAGGAAAACAAAACATAAAAGCTTAAAATCAACAATATGAGACCAATTCCTGATGATGTCTTTGCTTCTTCTTTTGTGACTCTTCATGTAAAGCCTGAGTCCTCTTGTATCTAGAAAATCTTGGTGGTTTGGTAGCTTGTACCATAACCCAAGTCTTGTAATTTTCATCAATAGCTCTATCAGCATCTGAGTGTATGTTCTGCTCAAGAATCTTATGAGGCCATAAACTTTTGAGCCTGTTTAGGAAATCCTGTCTGAGAGGAAAGCCTTCAAAGTCAGTCAGAACAATGACTATGAATTATGGACAACCATACTGATGACAAAGCAAGAAGGAGAAAAGAAAGTCGAGAAGTGCAGCCCTAGGATAGGAACACAGTGATCACAAACTTCAGCTTCTACCAAGGGCAAGCCCATGTAATCTCAATATCTGTAATACCTTGTAACCAATTTACACATTGGTCCATAGTGTGTCTGTCCTTCACCTTCAATGGATGAGATTGTAGTTGATAAAGCTAATAAGATAAAGGATTAGCAAGAACAACAAGCAAGCTCAGCTTCTCTTGTAACTAGATCTGAAAAATACAGAAAAATAAAATGAAAGCCCGCTAAGTTGAAAACCCAAAAAGATGACTTACGCAAAAGTTAGGGCAAGCCTGCTAAGTTGAAAACCCAAAAGGGTGACTTAGGCAAAAGTAAGGCCAAGCTTGCTAAATTGAAAATTTGAAAGGACAGCTTAGGCAAAAGTTGAGGCAAAAAAAAAAGATTTGGTTACTCACCTGAAGGAGAAGTAAACTATCCGAAAGATGATGATGGGTCTAGAAGTTGTCTAACCCAATAATGGTCTCAGTAAGAATAATTAGTATAGGGTCAGACCTAGCTTCCACTTGCTCCAGTATACTCACAATATTGGTATCAGCATCTCCATGCGAAGAGACCAAGAGGAATTGAGCATAAAAGCATAAAGCAACCATTCAAATCTAAGTAGCACTATTATTACCTTTAGTCTCACACGCAGTAATTAAAGAAGATAGATTGACAGTCTCAGAATTGTGGGAAAAAAGATGAATACTAGCTGGGGGCATATTGAAGAAAGCAACAAGCCTATCTAGGAATTGTATACCTAAATCAGGTAGGGCAATAGTAGCAGTAGAATCCAATGAGCACCCTAGGACAGCAGCAAAGTCCTCAATCATAAGACATAGCTCCTGGCTATTAAACTTGAAGACATGATCTTTTGAGCTCTAGAACATTGCAGCAGCATGCAAGAAATTATCATTTATCTTCAGATGTTGAAAAGATCTTAAGGGCTTGAGATGAAATAGTGGAAGCCTATTCCAGTTATCACCATTAAGGCTTTTGAGAAATTTCTTCATCAATTGGAGAGAAGCTTGAGTTATGATGAGAATGGAGAGAAAGGGATAATGAAATTGGTTCTTTTATGAGCCTTTTATAAAGAGAGAAGTTGAATTTAGATGGAATTGGGCTTCCTCTACTGGATAGAGATAGAGGATAAATAATATAATTATCTAATTATCATTATCCTAATTATATAATTATCTTTATTATCTAAAATCTTTATCCATTTAGTTAAACTCTAATTTAAGGTTAAATTAAGACACAGACTAGTTTAATACAGTGCATACAAATAATATAGAATTCAAAACATAACAGTATGAAAGAAAAATCTGATAGCCTAAATCAGTCATCCTGAGCTCTAGAATCTAGCCATGGACTCCATCCTCTGGTAGAGTCATCACGGTGAAAGATGTCCAAAGGTCTGACAGAGGAAGTCCGAGCACTGTAAGGATTAATGCCTGAACCTATAAGCTGTCGATGAAGCATCTCAATCTCGTGCTCCAGACCGCTTGAGTAGCTATGTACACATAGAAAACACATCATGTGCATTTCATGCATAGCATGCATACATTTGCATCTTTATTGTACATACACTTACCCTCTAACTATCTGTAACCTGCATAGTGAATAACCTCTGAGATGAGGCGAGTCCATGTAAATACTCCACCTGTGTCTGAGGGACCTATTTTATAAATTTATTAACATTAGTGTCAAGTGTACAGATTACGCAGGAAACAAGTTAGAAAAACTCACATGAGAGGCATCTGTGGGAGAAAAGATAGAAAGTTGAGCATCACTAAAACGCATCTGTTGCTCGACTGGAGTTTGAATAGTAGGAGACCAGTAGAATATGGACCTATCTAGAAGTGAGATATCATAAAGGGTAATGCTTGCAAAAGCACCATCACGACTAGTCCCAACATGTTGAGTATGATAAACGGGACTAGGTTTGGGCTCAGGACTCTCAATATCAGGAACAACCTCAATCTCTGGAGCAATCTTAGTCTCCTCATCTACATCAACAGAAGAGTGAACCTCCTTAAACTATAAAGAGAAGGAATGATTCATAGGTTCTAGAAGTAAAAGCTGAAATAACGAGAAATTACCTTATCATCGTCAATGGGAACATGCTCCAAGAGGCTTTCATGGATAATAATGTCAAGAACGCTCAAGAAAATCTGAGGCATCATATCCCTATAGTGCATCCCTCAGCTCTGAACCTATAAGATATGAGCTGCGGAGCATAGAGGAAAGGACATCAGATGGAATGCGATGTCGAGAAGGGTCGGAAGACCAGTAGTACACTCGCTCCCCTAAATACCATATCAAATAGCTATAACCAAAGAGCAGGATCCTCATAGGCTCAAGGCGAACTACAGCTACCATGAAATTATATCGTTGGATGTCCTCAGCACCCTCTAACCAATCAAAGTTTATCTATAATTTATGTAAATTAATTTTAATCTCTATTAAACTGTAACATACTAATTATTTTATTTTTTCTTACCAGGTGCTACTCGATAGTGTTCAGCTGATCACGATACGTCTGCAAAGTATTTCTATTACTGGCAAGGTAGGAAGAACCCCATCTCATCATCAGAGGAAAGGTCCTATCAGAACTGATAGCATCAAAGCCTTGAATCAACCCTATCTTTATGCTCTAGATCTGGAAGAAAGAGAACATATCAGAAAAAGGAAAAGAAAAGCAAGACTATAAAGATCAAAGGAAGGAGAACATACACGTAAGATGTGCCAAAAGACACACATCATGAAAGCACCTCTACAGACAGTATCCTGTCTATAGTAAATATAAGTGAGTGCAACAGATCCTCAATCTAGTGTGGCAACTCGATCTAAGTTATAAAGAGGACCAAACAGAGCAATATTGACCTCATAACTGGTCTCACAAAAAAGGGTCATGCTTAATAATATCAAAAGGAAATACCTCACCTTATAGACAATCTGTTAAGGAGTAGAAGTAGGAAGGCGTCTAAATCCCTCAACTAAGGATAAAAGAAGAACATTCTTTCGATTCTTCCACGCTGGAGCAAACCCAATCAAATCTCACACGTATTGACTTCGTGCATGCTCTGAAAGATTGCAATAGTTGATGTCAAATGGAATGGGGGATCCTCCAAAGGCAATCTCGGTGATAGTAGAGAAACTCATAGGTGAAACGGTCAACTCACCCACACGAGTATGAAAAGTATGGGTAGTATCCATCCATCGCTCGATCAAAGAGAACAAAAAGTAACGGTCAGATCGGCCTCGAACAGTCAGAATGCAGCAATGAAATGTCTAAATTTGGAGGCCTAAATCAGGCATGTCACCTGCTCCGACAATCCATGAAATAATTCTCGAGCTAGATTGAAACAGCCCGTGAACTTCATCGGACGCTAGTTCAATTTTAAAATAATAATTAATTAATTGAAAGATTAATTAATTAAGGAATTTAAATTGAAGGATTTGATTAGTTAATTAATTAATTAATTGACCCTAAAAAAATTTTAGAGCTGATTGGCAAAGTAGATTGTCAACCGGCAATCTTGAATGCCAATCGGCATTCCAGATTGCCAATCGGCATTCTACTATGCCAATCAGCATTCCCTAGCCGATTAAAAATCTAAAATTTTCATTGGAATTCCAGACACAAGATTAGTCATTCAGACAACCTAGAGGTTGAATTTCATATTTTCAGAGTTTAATTTCAATTTTATTATGCATTTTCATATTAATTTTTGATTAATATACATGTTAATATCTACTCTGAAACTATCTCTGATTACTAATTGTACAGGTGATATTTTTGCATAAATAAACAGAAGCAAGAAAAGTTTCCTCATTACCCACATCTCTGAACCTATGGGTATGTAAATGAGTCAAAGGAAAGATAGTTGAGTCTTCTCGAAGTCCAAGATCATTATGAGGAAAACAAGGAGGCAGAATCCTCTAATGTTCTAAAGTCTCAACTCTCTCATGTTGTCTGTGTGACGAGGAGGCCATAGGATCAGACAGATTGCAAATCAGATGTTAAATGATGAAGAAACCAATGAAAGAAAATCAATGAAAAGAGAGAAAATGAAAGGAAAGGAAAATAAAGAAAGGAGATAATGGAATGTTACATGCAAAAAAAAAAAAAGGAAAGTATATATAAAGTGGAAAATATTCACTTTAGTCCTTATACAAGGATCCAAGTTCTTTCATTGCAGTTTGGTCTATAATTGCATTCTGATTAAGAACATGTTCCTAATTAAATCATGACATTCATCAAATTAATAATTCATTGAATTATTAAAACTGCATAATCAATCTGTGATTCTGAATTTTCTATTAAGTATAAAATATAGAACAAGATTACAGAATTCATTTTTTGCATTTTACATGCATAATTTCAATCAAAGGATTCATATACTACACAATAGCTATGATATGAATTTTAAATAATTATGTTATGTGCTGCAAAGTAGTCATAACCTTCATTATGTTATGTATTGTATAGCAGTTATGACATAAACTTTCAAATTCATCAGTGCTAAATGTTCCACAGGAACTATAGCAAGTTTTCAATTTATCATCACTAGACGTCCCACAGAGAATATAGTGTACATCGTTAGACGTCCCACAGGAAATATAACAAAATTCATCAGTGCTAGATGTTCCATAAGAACTATAGTAAGTTTTCAATTTATCATTACTAGACATCCCACAGGGAATATAGTGTACATCGTTAAATGTCCCACAGGGAATATAATAAAATTCATCAATACTAGATGTTCCACAGGAACTATAGCAAGTTTTCAATTTATCATCACTAGATGTCCCACAGGGAATATAGTGTACATCGTTAGACGTCCCATAAGGAATATAATGAAATTCATTGGTGCTAGATGTTCTATAGGAACTATAGTAGATTTTTAATTCAACCTCACTAGACGTCCCACAAGGAATATAGTGTACATCGTTATATGTCTTATAGGGAATATAACAAAATTCATCAGTGCTAGATGTTCCACAGGAACTATAGTAAGTTTTCAATTTATCATCACTAGACGTCCCACAGGGAATATAGTGTGCATCTTTAGACGTCTTATAGGGAATATAACGAAATTCATCATTGCTAGACGTTCCACAAGAACTATAGCAAGTTTTCAATTTATCATCGCTAAACGTCCCATAATGAATATAGCAAAACTCATTTGCACAAAGTCCACTAGACATTCAGTAAGAAATATAGTGAGACTTGTCAAACATTACACCTTGCTCAGCAATTTGAGCATCAATCTATCCTTTAGGGTACAATTAAGTGTCCTGATTCCTTTCTTTTGAAATTTTGTGTTTCTATTGCTTTACATAATTTGTCAAGCAAACAGCGACAAAAGGAGGCAACTGTAAGTACCTAATTTCAGGATGCAATAGTGCACAATTGTGATGTAACCCGCTATGATGAAGTTTATTCAAAAATTGAACTTAGTTGTCGATTTTCTAGACTTTAGGGACTAAATTGCAACATTTTTTAGGATTTGATTACAAAGAAGTCAATTTTTTAGGGGTCTTTTGGTAATTAAAAGTTAAAAAATTTAGGGATTGGTATTGTATAATGCCGATCGACATTTATGTAATGCCGATCAGCATTACATAATGCCAACCGACATTGTGTAATGTTGATTGACATTACATAATGCCAATTGGCATTATACAATGCTGATCGGCATTGTATAATGTTGACGCATTAAAAAGTCCCATTTTTTGATTTTTTAAATTTTTATCAATTTTTTAGTGTTTTAATTGGTTGAAAATTGAATTTTATTATTATTTTTATCTAAAAAAGGTTTTGACGCATTCAAAACGCGTAAATAACTTTCAAAAATCAAAATTCTTATCAGTTTATTTTGGAAGAGATGAGCGTTCCTGCAAATTTAGGAAGTCAGTATGCGCAGACTCTACTTTAAAAAGCAAAGAGTCTACATGCGTGCAAGGGGAGGCGGACGAACAGAGAGGCAAAAAAAAACACAGAGACACACAGCGAGTGAAAGAAAGACGAAAAAAAGAGAGAAAACATCCAGAGAACTATGTGATAAAATCCTACTGCGCATGAAAATCTTGATTTCTTCCGTCCTATCTAAGACTTTAATTTCTTGACATCATTCTTTAAAGCTTTGAAAATAACATTTTGTGTTTAGAATGCAATTGAGCCTCTGTCCAGAATCAAATAACGAGTTAAAAAAAAGGGTGACAATCTTAATCTGATGGGCTATCTCAAAGCATATGCACAACATTCATTTTTTTCTTCTTTTTCTTTTTGTGATTTTTATTTTATTTTGTTATTGTTTTTATTATTCAATTTCACTACTAATTTGATTATTTTTGTGTTTTTGTTTTAATGTGTAAATGTGGTTTAAGGAGGATACTGCCTGTGTTTAGACGAACAAAAGGTCCATGGAATACCATGGAAGAACCTGTGTTATGTTCCAGTAGAACTTAAAATTTTTATCTTTATTTTCCATTTTGGTATCCTGTGTAGTTATTTTAATTCATGGGTGTATAATTGTTTAATTTTAATTTTTGTACGTAGTTTATAATAGCCTCAGTAGTGGGAGTAGTGAAAGATTTAATTTTCTGCGTTTAAAATCAATTAGTAATTAGGTTCGATTGGGTAAAAATCAATTAAAATCAATGATGGCAGTAGCTTAATTTAGGGTTTGCATGTAATTGATTTAGGGTTTCTAGAAAATCACTAAAATATTTGTTTGATCATTTTTTATGTTTTATTTATTTTGGGTTGTGTTTTTGGGTTCTTATATTATTTTGGGCCCCAAACCCACGCTTATGTCCAACTCTCTTTAAATAGGCTTAAAAAATGGTTTAGAACTTTAAATGATTAAAATCAATTTAGGCCTATTAGGTTAATTAGATTTTAGGCCCACTTAGTTAATTAAAACTTGTTTAGACTTAGCTCAGCCCACTTAATTTCATTTCTTTTAAAATAAATAAACCTAGGCCTACATTTCACTTAAAATAAAACCAAGTTAGACTTAGGCCCATTAATTTAACTTTCCTTTAAAATTGAATAGACTAAAATAAATAGATCTAGGCACACTAATTAATAAAAAATGTAGGTCCACCTTTAGTCCTTTTCTCACTTATAAATAAAATTTAAATCTAGCTAACTTTTTAAAATTAACATAGTTTAGACTTAGGGACAACGCGATGTTGAGTGCATTTTTTATGTGTAATTTTATTGACTAGATGCCTAGGATTAGATGGATGTCAAATAGGGTTTAAATAAAATTGCATGTAATTAGAGGATGAAATAATCATTTATAAAATTATTCTAAATGAACACGAGACTAAGAGAAGTTAGTATTCCGTATCCAGAATCTTCTGGTTATGGTGCTAACTTTCTTTTAGAGAATCAAGTACCACCAATCAAATTGTCCCAGTTATTACCTTGGGTGGCAACTCCTCTTCTTCACGCTATGACTTTGTGACATAATAGTGTGTTCCCTAAGGCCCTAGGCCTAAACAGTGTCATGGTTGCTAAAATCTTGGACGCACGCTAAACTCTGCCGTTTTTAATCATTACAACCTTTAATATGTATTCTCCAACCCTTTAATCAAACATCACAATTTGGCCATAACGTACAAGCCATTATAAACTTACTCTCTAGGTACACTTAAAGGCTAAGCCTTTGACTACATTAGCCCGGAATGACCCTTCTCCCTTCACCGTCCTATAGCCAAGTGCTATGTTGTATATTGTGCAATAACAACCTCAAATATGCATATAAAGCCTCAACACATTCTCACATCTCATATAGGGTGGTAGTACACAAAATAAATGCCACTTCGTCTAAAATTAATCAAAACCATTCCATTACATATATTGCTCATTAAAGTATTCAAAATCAAACCACTTCTCATCAAAATTCAAAGGAATAAAACCAATCTAATTATAACTCATTCAAATCATCAAGTAACTAAAATAGATCTCATTCATCTTGTAAAAAAAAAGCATAATGTAGTAACACCTTTAACTTGGAATTTGAAACCTTTTTATTGTTTCAAAGCTTGAATAATTCAAGTAACAATAAGCTGAATTAAATCAATTTTAATACATCAAATCAGGTTCATAAACCAATATAAAAAAAGATCATTTTAAATGTAGATGTAAAAAATATTAGAAGGCCTTTAACATCTACTCAACAAAATAGATTATAAACACACAAAACCAATTCACCGAATTGCTCAACTTGCACCTGCTCTTTCCTTTCCTTTACCATCACCTAAAGTACAAAATTTTATTTACATATTATCAATATAATGATCCCACATGTTGATCTAACCTTGCATCCCCCAAATGACATGTAAAATATGCAAACTAACTCAATTCCACAAATCTGACCCATTAACTTTAAACGGGCTATTTTCATACCTAACTTAGAAAAATTGCTGGCACTTATAGAGAAGCTATTTTGACCTTAAATTTTAAAAAACCTGGGTTTATGTGTCTGGTACATTCCATAAAAATTTTACTTCAATTGGATAACCATAAAGAGATTTATAGATATCAGATTACAATAAGCTCAATTGCTTTGACAGATTGAGTAATAAAATGTTTTCACTTATTCGACTAACATAAAGACTGAATTAGCTTAAGATCTAAGAGAAAATTTTTTAAAGAACTCTTTTAAGTTTCTATAACATTAAATAACACTCAATTTTGAGCTTTCTAGCTCATGATATGATTAGAAAACTTAGATAGAAACTAGTAATTCAGAACATAAAAATGGCAGCTTGTTAACCCTAATCCAAATCAATAAAAAGTCATAAAATACTTACCAAATCAATCACCAAAGGCTTTTAGATTGAAGATTACAGCCTCAAAAGTGTTTTGGATCATCAAATTTCTCTTCTAAATCTAGCCTAAACTTGAAGAATTAAGTAACCCTCTCTTTTCTCTCCTTTCCTTTTCTTCTCTTCTCTTTTCTAAGCGTTTCTTTTATTTTTTAATTATATGTGGCTGCACATAAGGGCCACTACTTAAGGATGATTTTAGGGTTTCTTAGGATAGATCATAAGGTAAAATATATAGTTTGACCCTTAATAAATTGGTTTTGTTTCTTATTAATCATCAAGCTTTTAATCAAGCACTTTAGCACATTAATTCCTTCTAATTTAATCCCTATCATCCCTCAATATTTTTATTATTTATTTTTCACTTAATTTTGACTTCTTATCCTCATTTTCTCATAATTTAACTTATTTTTAGTGTCATCGAAATTCAAAAATTCTCACTCCTTTACTGAGTACCAGTCGTGGCTCAATCTGAAATAATAACCTAACTTTATGCAACACTTAACTTACACTTGAGGGTATGAATGTTACGGTAATATTATTATAACCTCAATAATATTCAAAACATAATTAATATCTCAAATTCAATGTTTTCTTAAATACTGAAATTAACATATACTTCAAAATACTAACTTATAATAGGAGCAAGCCACCTAACGTGTCCATGCCCGCCTAAACTTCAATGTTCCCACTCTGGTATTCTCTATAATAAATAATATTTATTTAAAATATGCTTATATATAACAAATAAATTCATAATAATTCTCCAAAATTCTAGAAAAAATATTAAAATCAAGGAATTAGTAAAATTGACTTAGAAATATCTTAAATACGACATTTAAGGCTAAAAGAATTTATTTTGATAAGCTAAAACAATTTAAATAGAAATTAAGAAGTTTCCACCGAAACACTTCCGGAATTTTTATCTTAAAATTCATGAGGAATCAGACCTAACTCCAGTTATGAAAATTAATCCTTATAATTTATATTATTTATCAAAATAAAATCATAATTTTCCGAGCTGGTCATTATTCCTCATCAAAATTCAGTTGGAACTCACTGAATTTCTTACCAAAAAACATTATTAACACAAAATATATATATCCACCATTTCACCGCATCAAGGGGAAGCTAAAAATATACATAACCACTTAAATTAACAGTTAAATTAATAGATCATTTCAAAAATAAATATTTATTAATCAAGCTCTGATGAATCAATAAATGGAAACATTCAGATGTGCGATTGGTCTCTAAAGACTCATGACAGTGAGACGAGTTCAACGGCGATGGTTGTAGCAATTGAAAGTCACTAGAAATGGAGATCCACCATCGGAAGTGAATGGTTGAAACTTTAGAGCTCTAACTAATTAAATTCAGGTCAAATTGTATGAAATAAAAATTACTAGGATGTAGAGGAGGTTGAGAAGTGTTTGTGGTTCAAATTTCATGGCAAACAGAGGTCATTTGGCTGTGATCAGAGAGGGAGAAGTTTCTAGTGCTACAGTGGATACCAACCAAGAGTTCAGGGGCTTAAATGAATTTTTTGTTGCTGATAGATATAAAATGAATAGGGAGATGAAAAATTATCACTTAAGTCCCATATTTTTGGCATAATTTCCATTTATTTCTTTCACTTTAGAATTCCAGATAATTGCTAGCAATTAAATAAGTTAATATTTTTTTATATTGGAAAATTGCTAGCAGTTATCAATAATAATGCCATACAACTTAACAACAACCACTAAACAATGCAACAACCACATGATAACAACAACAACATATATTTATTTAATTAATTAAATTATGGGTTATTACAATTGTTTATTTTTCAAGGGCTTAAGGCCTCTATAATTCATTTAGGCACTTTAAAATGCAATTTTCACTAAGATTAATGCTTTACACAAAATTCTGATAAAATTTACCTTTTTAATTTTCAATTTTGCATTTTTAACAAGGTTTGGCCAAGACAAAAATAAGCTTACTCTTGGCCTAAAACTTAACTAAAACTCTTAGATAAATTACAGAGTTTTATCATGAATTTTCCTTACCATTTAATTTTTAGGTAAGCACTATTTTTAGCGAGTTAGGCCAAATTAACCCTGGCAAACCCATTCCTCACCTGTATTGGCCTTCCTTGCCCCAGGGAAAAAAACCAAAAAACATGACTTTTTTTTTGAAATATTTTTTCATATTTATTTTAGCAAAATTTGCCAAAACTTCTTCTCTTGTGGAAATTATTTATTTATTTTGACTTTTATTAAACCAAATAAAGTGATTCTTAAAAGGTCATCATTTATCCATCTTTAGGAATTAATTTCTTTGGGAAACATATGCTTTGTTTATTTTCTATACATATTCTGCATGTTTCAACATTTGTGGCTTAGTACTATATTCCATTATAGCATAGACAAAATAATTTAGCATGTGGCTTATTAAAACCACAATCTCTTATGTCTCAAACCACACTAATGCTTGCCTGTGTATCACCATAAGGTAAATTTATTTATTTTAGCAGTAAATTACCAAAATACTGTCTATTCTTATGGCAAACTATATATCCAAGATAGCTCTTTTGTCATGGCCAAATTAATTGCTTATTTAGTCTATTTGTTTTATTATTTTCCTTGCTTGGAAATTACATACATTTACTTATTTATTATTACACACCTTGGGGATTTCACTTTATCTTAACCTCTAGTAACCTATCTGCATCTTTTCTTGATATTTCTTTGGTTCTCTTTGTAAGGAGAAGATGAATTTACTATCCTCTGGTTATTTGCTTTGTGTATTTTCATGTTTGTTTTTTATTAACCAGATTCTTCAATTTTTGCACCACTGATCATACCACACATATTCAATACAACTATGCATTACCAAAATGTCAAACTTTTAACTGTTATGCTGCTAAAATTTCATCAACACAATAATGTTCATAGCACTTTATTCATACACTAAAGAACACACTAGAGACAAAAAATAGTAAATAGAAACACACTAAAATTCAAACTTATCAAATAAATAGAAACACACCAAAACTTGCAGAACTCAAACTTTATTTATTTAAGATAATGGCTTATCAAGCCTTTTCTCAAAAACAAAAAATAAAATATTGCATTAAATGGAAAATTCATGGCCCATTATTTATTTTTACTTAGCCTTCATTTTCCTACATAGTGGGAAATATTTTCAGCTCCACCTCTTTTAACATCCTTTTTTAGCTTAACAGGGAGGTAATATTCAACAACTTAATATACAAAATAATCCCTTTTAAAGCTTAGCATTTCAATTGAATCTATCATAAGGAAGACATTAAGGGATTTTTTATTATCAGTAATAATTGAAAAAACCATTATTGCATTGATTACCTCTCCTAATAACTTTTCTAGACTGACCCATTCTATTTCTCTTAGAGAAATTGTCCCCCAAGTGTGGAACCTGATGATATCTTCCTTATTGACTCCTTTTTATTAGAAAGTAAATTTTATGTAGCTTTAAGCCTGATTTTAAGCATAGTATCAGGTTGGATTTCTTGTTCTTCTTGTATTCTCTTAGCTGCTTTTTGTAATTTTTTTATGTGTATGAGTCAATGGCTGATAAAACTTTTTATGCTCCATTTTACACCACTGCTTGTCTGGTGGAATAGACTGTGGCACCCTAAATTCATTGTTGAATTTTGGTGACTTGTATTTGTGGTTATTCCTAAAGAACTTTGGAGCATGTGGCCTCTTATCTAGTGTTAAAAATTTATTATGAGGAACTGACCTTTAATAATTTTCAAACCTGTCTGTATTCATCTTGGAAGGCTAAACCACCTCATTCTCTTTGATTTTCTTTTTTAGATCTACCAGTGTTCTTGAATTTATATTAACAGATTTGGTTAATGCCATTGAGGAAAGTGAATTTTCCTCAATTAGCTCTATTTCCTTTTTTGCATTTAGGTTCATTCCCACCCTTAAAGATTGAGGAGAAGGCAAATGGTCTTGATGTATTAGCATTTGACCCTAGGAAACATTGTTTGGTCTTGAGAAATTAATTGTTCCTCAAGTAAAATGTCACCTCTAATATTTTGTCTTAATTCCTAGGGAATTAGTTCTTGGTCCTAGGGAAGTGGTGTTAAAGCTTGAGGAATTTATTGGTCCTCATGTGTACTTCTTGTGCTTTGCTTTTGTTCTTGGGGAAGTGGCACATATACTTAGGGAAAAGGCATATGAGCTTGGGGATTTGACATATAGCCCTAGGGAATTGGTTCTTTCTTATGAGAAATATTACCCCCTCGGGCCCTTTTCTTATTTTTTATGTTGAATCTCCACTTTTGGTGCAAAATTTTGACTTTCTGATTTAGAAAGTTTTTCATTCAATATAGCAAATGAGCTATTCATTATCTACATAACATTAGTGATTTGTTGAATAAAGTCTTGAAAAAAAACTCTTTATTTGAGAAATTGAGTTATGCATTTGAGCACCAATAATCTCTAGATTTTAGCCTAAATAGTTAAAAGGTGCCTCAGTCTAAGAGTGTTCATGAGATATCAAGCCTTCATTTATTTGTTTCCATAAACCACCTATTTTTACATGTGAATTATTGGTTTAGTAATTAACTTCAAAATTTTCTTCTTTAAATATGTTCATCTTATTGAAACATGTCCTACCGAGCATGCCAAAAATTGTTTCTCCAATTTTTGGTCTATTCTAAAAGATTGTTGGTGAAATTTTGTTAGTGTTCCAGATGATTAATTCCTTAAATAAGAACCTGGCTTCTACAGATTGCTGGTTCCCAACTACCTTTACCATAATTTGTTTGGATTTCAAGCATATGAAATAAAAATTAAATGATGAATTGAGCTTCTTTGAACAGTAAAATGAAATTGTATTAACTTGAGACTTAATACAAGCTAAAAGATGATTTTGCTTTGAAACTTAAAAGAAGATATTGCTGTGAACAAGAACTGAAAATTTGCTAAAGATTGTTTGAATAAAATTTGCTAATGATGATTGTTATCTGCTTTGTGTTGATGATTAGTTATGTGTTCTTCCTCTTGCTTTTATAGGCATTCTTTACTTGCATGCTACTTCTCCCATTTATTTCTCCAGCTCAAGAGTCTTTCAGTTTTGGGTGAATTAATTCATGTAACTTTCAACTTTCATCCCCAAGCTAATCTTTTTCTCCAAAGACATTCTCATCCAGAATCTCCAAAACCTTCTTCTTCATCAATGCACAAATAATTCTAGATTCTTCTTGTCTTATAGGTTGAACTTTTTAATTATTTTTGGGCTTTTGGGTTATTGGACTTTAAATTTAGAAAATTTTATTTTTGGCACAAACAGATATTATCTTAGAAATAATTGATGTTTACAGTGGTGTTCCAATAGTGTGTGGTTACTTCACTGATTTAAATTCCACACTTCACTTTGAACTAAGATGGTTGAGCTCAAATTTCATAAGAAATATATTGATATGGTCAAGAATAAGTATTTTGTTACAAAAAAAATTGTTACTAAATATAATTTATAGCTATAGAAATTACAATTTTATAGCTAATTGTACTTATTATCCACATGCATTAAAAGTTATATAGCTAAAATATTTATTGCATATTTGATCATAGGTAATTGACTATGAAAATTAAGTTTATAGCTAATAATATTAATTAGCTATAAACATGAATTATTTTATGGTTAAAATAAAAATTTTAGCCACGATATCATTTTATGGTTAAAATTAAAATTTTAGCCACGCTATTTGATATCGTGGTTAATACACAATATTAGGCCAAATAGATTGATGACTAATATACATTATTAGCCACAACAATAACTTGTAGCTAGTTTTATAAAATTTTAGCTATAAAAATTAATTAAAAATAAACAATAATTTTTTTTTCAAATCGACATTGACAATAAACAATAATTTTTTGTAGAAATCATTAATTTTCTTTTATATATGTTTTTTTAAAAATAGTGTACAATTAAATAACATTCAAAATAAAATTTCAATTTCAATTTTAATTTCAATTTCAAAATAAGAAAGCATGCTATATTATTTTATTAGCTCCATATATCTGGTCCTACATATATATTGTGTTTGCTATATTTCTGTCGCTAATAATTAAATTTTTTTTTTGATATACAACGTATATTTCTATAGCAATTAATTTAGAAATATGAAAAATAGCTACAAGATACTTAAATTTGGTAGTTAACTTTTAACTCTTGTTATGGAAAATTACACAACTTGTGAATTTTATATATTTAGCCACAAATCATCATTTTGAAGCCTTAGGTAACAATTGTTATGGTGTGGTGAAGTTTTATACTACTCATAAAGATGGATAGAGTTCTAAAGGGCTAAAGCTTCATCATCCTATGACCTTTGAGACCCTCGCCATGGATGGAGACTTGAAGTAATAGGAGATAGTTGATTTTAATAATTTAATATATGGTCCTCCAAGAACTGGGAAATCAAGCCTGATAGCTGCCATGACTAATCATCTTAACTTTAATATCTACAACCTCAACTTGTCTACTGTTAACTCTAATTCGACCCTTGAGCATTTACTGTCTCATATGTCAAATCGATCAATTCTTATTATGGAGGATATTGATTACTCTATCATGTTAAGGAATTGTCAGGCATAAGATCATCAAACTGATAGTAATAGCCAAATTTCTCGGCTTTCTTAGGTTATTATTTATTTCCTTTACTTATAGTTACCAACACTTGGAATTTGTTAGAAGTTAATATTTATATGATTTAGAAACTATTAGTCATCAACTTACGGTCATGATTCTACTATTGTTTTCAAGAAAATGACTTTGTTTTAGAGAGGTATGTTGTATGCCAGAGTAGTCTATTCAACGCATTATGACACTGTCTTGTAGGGTTGGATTTGGATTCCATGTCTCCTGCTTACTTTAGTGCAAATTGTCAAGTACTTAAGTTTATTTGGATTGTTGTTTGTAAATATTTTTATTGTTTTTGTGTAAACTAAGATTATCCTGAAGCTGCATATGTTGTTTGTTGTTATTTTTATTATTATTTTTGTGATGTAAAAGTAATACTCTTTGGACTTCTTAATGCCATTGATGGCTTATTATCATGCTACGGAGATGAAAGGATTATTGTAGACTAACTATAAAGATCGGATTGATCCAGCGTTGCTAAAGAGCAGGTCATATAGACATGCACATATACCTATCGTACTGCACATTTTCTACCTTTAAGCAGCTAGCAGCCAATTACTTGGATATTTTGGATCATGATATCTTTTCTTTCATTAAAAGGCTTATCAAAGAAGTTTAAGTTAGCCCTTTGATGTTGCAAGTGAATTGATGAAGACCAAAGATCTAAAGAATTCTCTAAAAGACCTGATTAAGTTTCTTGAAAACAATGTAAATTTTGAGGGTTTGTTGAACCGTTGGTACCATAACTTTGGGAGATGTTTCACTTTGGTACCAAAATTTTAATTTTTTTTTCAGTCCTAAAAATCTATTTTTGTTTTAAGTTGAAGCACCTCGAATATATCTAATCAAATTTAACATATGTAATAGCTGGAATAAACATATTTTTAGTATATTTACCTTGTACGTATCCTATTAAAAAATTTAATCATTTTGTTGGCCCTATAAAAAAAAATTTGCTTATGAACCCCATAAAATAAAATTTTAGCAAAATTTATTTTATAGAGCCTATAAGGTTATTAGACCGCTTAATGAGATGCTTACATAATAAATATATTAAAAATATACTTATTTTGATTGTTATGTATGCTAAATTTGATCAAATATATTTGAGATACTTTAACTTGAAACAAAAATAGAATTTTTGGGATTGAAAAGAAAAAAATTAAAAATTTGGTACCAAAGTGAAACATGGCCCAAAGTTATGGTATCAACGGTGCAATAAATTTAATGCCGATAGCAATAATAAATAAGAGGTTGGCATTTAATGCCGATCGGCATTGGTGTAATGCCGACCGATATTACACAATACCGACCGACATTACAAAATGCTGACGCGTAAAAAGTCCTTTTTTTCAATTTTTTGCCTATTTTCTTAATTTTTTTATTTTGTTTTTCAGTGTTTTGATTGGTTGAAAATTCAATTTTGTATCTGATAAGTTTTTTTCACGTTCAAAATGTGTAAGATTTTGAAATAAAAAACAAATGCTATCAGAAGTATTTTGTTCCTCCAAAGGAGGAAGTCAGTACGCGTAGACTTTGCTTTAAAAAGCAAAGAGTTTGCATGCGTGTGGGGGGGGGGGGATTTTTTTTGAGACTCATATGTAAACCCTAAAAATTTAGATGCCACTGAGAACGCCCTGTGCATTAAAAAAACTTCAATTTTTTCTATTAAAGCTTTTTTACATGGTTCTTTCAACAAGAACGGTCCAACATTTTTTTAGTTCCAGTCTAGAATCAACAACAATTCAATTTCAAACGATGAAAATCCTAGTATAAGGGGCTAAAAGGGGCATTTGCACAACATCATCACAGTGTTCCTTTTTTTATTCTTTTCTTTCCTTAATGATTTTTATTTTATTTTTTGTTATTGATTTGTGTATTAAATTTCACTAATCTAATTTTTTTATGTTTTTTTTTTTGTTTTGACGTTTGATTGTGGATTGAGGAGGATACTGCTTGTGTTCAAATGAACAGAAGATCCATGGAATGCCATGGAATAATCTATACTGTTTTCCAGTGGATATTAGGGTTTTAATTTTCATTTTGCCTTTATGTGTTCTGTGTAGTTATTTTAATTCATGGGTGTATAATTGTTTAATTTTAATTTTTGTACGTAGTTTGTAATAGCCCCAGTAGTGGGAATAGTAAAAGATTTAATTTTCTGCATTTAAAATTAATTAGTAATTAGGTTCAATTGGGTAAAAATCAATTAAATTCAATGGTGGCAGTAACTTAAATTAGGGTTTGCATGTAATTAATTTAGGGTTTCTAGAAAATCACTATAATGTTTATTTGATCCATTTTTTGTATTTTATTTGTTTTGGGTTTGTTTTTTTTTATGTTTTTATCGTTTTGGGCCAAGCCCATGTTTAGGTCTAACACACTTAATAAATAAGCTTAAAAATGATTTAAGGCTTTAAATAATTAAAATTAATTTAAGCCCATTAGGTTAATTAGATTTTAGGCCTACTTAGTTAATTAAAACTTGTTTAGACTTAACACACTTAATTTCATTTCTTTTAAAATAAATAGGCCTAGGTCCATATTTCACTTAAAATAAAATCAAGTTAAACTGAGCCCCATTAATTTAACTTTCCTTTAAAATTGAATAGACTTAAGCCCATTTCTTAAACAAACTAAAATAAATAGATTTGGGCTCACTAATTAATAAAAAATGTAGACCCACCTTTAGTTCATTTCTCACTTGTAAATAAAATGTAAATCTAGCTAACTTTTTAATAAAATTAACATAGTTTAGACTTAGGGACAACGCAATCTTGAGTGCATTTTTTATGTGTAATTTTATTGACTAGATGCCTAGGGTTAGATAAATGTTAAATAGGGTTTAAATAAAATTGTGTGTAATTAGAAGATGAAATAATCATTTATAAAATTCTTCTAAATGAACACGAGACTAAGAGAAATTAGTATTCCGTATCCAGAATCTTCTGGTTGTGGTGTTAGTTTTCTTTTAGGGAATCGAGTACCACCTTTTCGATTTGTCCCAGTTATTACCCTGGGTGGCAACGCCTCATCTTCACACCATGTCATTGTTACAGTGGTTAGTGTGTTCTCTAGAGCCTTGGGCTCAAACAGTGTCGCAGATGCTAAAATTTTAGACGTGCGCTAAACTCCGTCGTCTACAAGTCCCATAAAATAACATTTTAGTAAATTTTATTTTATGGAGCTCACAAGGTGATTAGACTGCTTAATGAGATGTTTACATAAAGAATGTACTAAATACGTACTTATTCCGGCTACCATATATGCTAAATTTAATTATATATGTGCAAAATATTTTAATTTGAAATAAAAATATAATTTTTAGGACTGAAAAGAAAAAAATTAAAATTTTAATATCAAAATTAAACATGACCCGAAGTTAAGGTATCAACGGTGCACAAAACCCTCATCCATGATTCAGATACTTGGGTTTTTTTCTTTCGCCTTTGCATTTCTTGTGTCAGTTGTAGTACAAGTGTCTTACAAAATCTACAGTTCCATGCGCAGATTTACACTTATTGACTCGAATTATTTTATGCTGGGATTACTACATCAGAAATTGGAAGCGAAGTCCTCAGCCCCGAACCCCTCCTTGGGATCACAAGAATTTGATGTAAGGTCAGAACAATATAGCGACAGCTTCGGTCAGAAGGATGAGCAGTTTCAGATGTCCTGCAGGAACTGTAAATTTGGTGAATTGCCTTCCAAAATGATAATGATGTGAAGTCTATTGCAGCTTATCATACTTCAGTTAACGAAAGCAGCTGTAAAGTGAAGGCATAAGTTGAGCCTATCCTTAAATCTGTTCTGTTGAAGCATGGAGATATTGCTGCCAATTGAACCTTAAGTTCCCTATAATGCCGTTCACTTTCATGTTTTGGTGAGTTTGCACGTCCAAGAGTCCCAGGGAACCGCAAGTACATACATTTTGGCTATTCCCTCTTTCATAAGCAACTGTTCGATTTGGCAAAATGAAGAATTTGAGTTTTAACTTTTGAGAATCAGTCACGATTGGTTTCTGTTTACCAAGACCCCCTTTTTGAATTGCATCCAAAGAAATATTGGCTGAGATGTGAATTAACTTATCTTAAACATTTCACTTACCATTCAACCCAAATATGCAGCCATTATCAAATCTTAAACAATTCACACCATGAATGAATCAGCAACCACACTGCAAAGCATTTAACTTTATACGTTCATGATAACTTGCAAACTTCCTAAATCAACTACGTAATTAAGTTTTGTGCCCAACACATCTAGGTGGTACTTAACCTGCAAAATTAGCAAAACATGATGGGATCACTTACAACCATATTGCTAAATATGAACATTGTTTTCAGGACAGAAAGTTACATGGCCATTTCAGAATCAATTGAGCAGCAACTGAAACTAAGGGCCTTTCATGGTTTTCAGCCAGCCTAAACGTTTCTCACGTTTTAATGATATAAATGTCTCTCTCCAATGCGGGCACTGAAAAAAATCAATGGCAGAACTACATAAACCATTATCCAGACCTTGCATTCCATTCATGATTGAAATGCAGTGACCTAGAGAACGCGGATCATCAGATTAAATGATTGCAGTTCCTCCCAGTTCTAATACATTGTTCTGTACCAGTGCAGCATGTGTGCTTGCATAAACTGAAGTGGGTGGCTTTACCGACCTGCTTTTATTGCATACATCTTCATCTATTTGGTAAATATTTGCCTTTCTAAGCGAAATATTACGCTGGTGATCCAGATTAGCAGATTGCACAATTGGATTTGCTTCCAATTCTGATACAGTGTTTTGTGGTTGTGCAGCATGTGCATTTGGATTCACTGAAGTTTTGTGCGCGCATATGTTGCGTCAAACTTGGAAAACATTTGCCACCATGAGTGAAATATTACGTTGGTGATCCAGATTCCGCTGGTAAGCAACCCATAGCATGCATAAATTAGGCAACAAGTCTTTAAGAAATTTAGTTTAATGCAATAGCACCTAAATCTTAGACTGGTACTTTCAAAGTATACTACTTGTAACTTTAAAGATTGCCTTCCCACCAAGAAAGTCGCCCTCGTGCCACTGAATGCTTCTGCGAACGGAAGCATGGGACATGGCTCTCGGCTTTGGGAGTCATTTCTTACCACGGCAGAAATGATCCACTCGTCCTACACAGTTGGGCCGGGAGATCACTTCACTTAGGGAGCTTCACTCTGCTCCGCTCTCTTATCGGGCCTCGCTTCCGTTTGCTACTTCGCAGTTCTCTCCAATCCTGGAAGGTTCGGGAAGGGTTACTTTACTTAGCGCTTTGTTGCACAATTGGATTTATTTGGTAAAAAAGAAAACCAGTATTATGCTTGGTAATGAATTTAACAAGCTAATCAATAATGTACATTGAACTTCTTAACTCCAAATGGAATGTTGATTACAATCATATATATATATATATATATATATACTACCACGAGTTTTTGGTAAAAACCGTGAGGTGTCCCTTACCTCATTGGGTATGAATTCAATCTCTCTTGCTATTCATGATTGGAACTAGTCTAAGAAAATTTTACATAGAAATTCATTTTGGAAAAATTAACAGAGTTGGAACAGCGGAATAATGTTCACAGAGATAAAATAAAATTACTGCAAAAATAAATAAATAAATAAATAAATGGAGACGGTTAAACCGGCTAATGAGTTAGAAAAATAGATTGTAAAACCTGCCGTATAAATAATAAAAATAACACAAATATTTTAATGTCGTTCACCTTTAATTCCTGGGCTACGTCAATGGGACAAAATCGAAGATATTATTCCACTATAAAAATAATAAGTATAAAAGAGAGTTTTTTCTAAATCAACACTAGAGCCATACAATAAAAGAGTTCTCACCAAAATAGTGGCACTCAAAGTATTTCCCAAACACTCCAAAAATAATTACCTCACTATTTTGTCACTCACTCTTTGAGAAAATTGTCCAAACCCTTAAAACTCTTTTATACTCATTAATGCAAAAATTGCTTTGGCCACCCTCACAAACACAAACACACACCTCACACTTGAGCTTTTTCTCTCGCTCTCTATTGCCTATGCTGCTTGCTTATACTCCTCATTTCACACTATCTAAATGCCTTTATATAGACATTAGTAAACATACAAAATAAAATAAACATATTTTTCAATAATTTGGTGCAACAAAATGTGACTTTTCATTTTTTTTTAAACTTGTGGGCTCCACTAGGAGGGATCCACAACAATTCTCCCCCTCCTGAATACGTGGATGTCATTACCATTTCGACGGCCAATCGACAGAATTTGAACTTCTTGGTAGAGTCTTAGTTAATATGTCTGATCTATTTTCATCTATATGGATATTCTCAAGCTGCAATAGCTTCTTCTCTAATACAACTCACATCTAATGATATCTCACATCAATGTGCTTTAACATTAAATGAAAGGAAGAATTCTTATCAAGGTGGATAGCACTCTGACTATCATAAAATAGCTCGTACTTGTCCTGATGAAAACCAAGTTCATTTAAGAACTTCTTCATGCATAACAACTCTTTACAAGCTTCAGTTGTTGTAATAAACTTTGCTTCAGTGGTAGACAAAGCAACACATTTTTGTAATTTTGAATGTCATGACACAGCTCCCCCTATAAAAGTAATTAGGTAACCAGAGGTTGATTTTCTTGAATTAACATCTCTCGCTATATCTGCATCTATATATCAAGCTAATATAGGTTTGGCATCTCTATAACACAAACATATTTTGGATGTTTCACAAAAATACCTGAAAATTTATTTGACTGTAGCCCAATGTTCCTTTCCAAGATTTGAAAGGAATTGGCTTATAATTCTAACTAAATGTGCAATATCTAGCTGTGTACACACCATGGCATACATTAAACTACCAATCGCTGAAGCATATGGAACTCTATCCATCTCTTCCTTCTCCTTATCAGTGGAAGAGCTTTGCTAAGAAGTTAATCTAAAATGATTAGCAAGAGGACATGTAACCACTTTAGCATTATACATGTTGAACCTCTGAAGTATCTTCTTAATATACTTCTCTTATGACAACCATAGCTTCTTGACACCTCTTTCTCTGATAATCTTCATGCCAAGAATCTGCTTTCCTGGTCCTAAGTCTTTTATAGCAAAAGACTTACTTAATTGCTTCTTCAAGCTGTTGATTTTGGAAACATTCCGACCAACAATCAATATGTCATCCACATAGAGGAATAACATAATAAAGTCATTATCTAAAAATTTCTGAACAAATACATAATGGTCTGAAGTGGTCTTCTTGTAGCCTTACTCCCCCATAACAGACTCAAACTTCTTATACTATTGTTTTGGTGCCTATTTTAAGCCATACAAGCTTTTTTTCACTCTACAAACATAGTCATCTTTTCCCTTTTCTTTGAAACCCTTTAGTTGCTTCATAAATATTTCCTCTTCTAAATCACCATGAAGGAAGACAATTTTAACATCCATTTGCTCAATCTTCAGATCAAAACTTGCTGCTAAACCTAGCACAGTACAGATGGATGTTATCTTCACGACTAGAGAAAAAATCTCATCAAAGTCGATACCCTTTCTTTGGTTGAATCCTTTTACAACCGGTATAGCTTTGAATCATGGTTGAAGATTGTGTTCTTCATGCTTGATCTTGAGCACCCACTTATTCTTCAAAGCTCTATTGCCTTTAGGCAACTTCACCAACTTAAACGTCTTATTCTCATATATAAACTTCATCTCATCCTGCATGGCTTCAAACCATTTATACTTGTGTTCATCATTCATAGCTTCTTCAAAGCTTTTTGGCTCTCCCCCATCAGTTAGTAATACAAACTAGTCTCTAGGATATCTAGTAGAAGATTTTCTGTTTCTATTAGATCTCCTCAGTGGCACTGGAGAAGCCTTATATGCCGGTGGTTGATCATGAACACCATCATCATCATTTTCAGATGGAATCTCAATGGGAGCATCTTCTTCACCTACATCTGGCAGAATAACTTCATTTTCATCTCCAACCTCCCTTGGCACTATTGTTGGAGGAACTAGCTTCAAATTTGAATCATCTTTAGAGCTGGGGATATTCTTATTAACTCTAGCAATATCTTCGATTGTCTTATATTTAATAAACACAACATCACAGCTTCTGATAAGCTTCTTCTAGGCTAGATTATAAAATCTATAGCCAAGTTGATCTTGACCATAATTAATGAACACACACTATCGTGTCTTGACATCAAGCTTGGACCTCTTATCCTTAAGAATATGCACAAATGCTTTCCACCTAAAAACCCATAGCTATAGGAAATATATTTTCCTAACCACACCCTCTCTAGAGTGTTAGACTGTAGAGGAACACATGGTGAAAGGTTCAGTATATGCACTGTTGTAAGTAGATCTTCACCCTAAAATGTCTTAGGCAACTTTGAATGTGAGAGCAAAGATCTGACTCTCTCTATCAAAGTCCAGTTCACCCTCTCAGCTAAACCATTCAACTGCGGCATCTTTGGAGGTGTCATTTGATGTCGTATATCATGCTATTTACAATAAGCAACAAATGGTCCAGAATACTCTCCACTATTTTCTGTCTAGATGCACTTCAGCTTCTTGCCAGTTTGTCTCTCCACCAGGGAGTGAAATTCCTTAAATACATTTAGCATTTAATCTTTTAACTTTAAGGTGTATTTCTGCGTTTTCTGAGAATGATCATCAATGAAAGTTACAAAGTACTGACAACTACCAAGTGACTTTGGCATTGGCCCACACAAGTCTAAATGAATTAAATCCAGCACATTCTTTATTCTGGAAGGAGGAGAACTCCTGAAAGCAACCTTATTTTACTTTCCTGCAAGAAAATCATCACATTTCTCTATATGTATAAGATCTAGTCCAGATAACACATTTTCTTTTACTAGCACTGTTATCCCTTTCTCACTCATGTAGCTGAGTCTTCTATACTATAACTCAATTGTACTATCTTTCTCCATAACATTCACTATGGCTTTGGATATATTTGCATGCATAAAGTATAATATTGAGTCCTTTTTACATCTAACCACCATTAGGGAGCCTTTAGTGAGTTTCCATTGGTTGTTATAGAAGGTGTTGCAGAAACCTTCATCATCAAGCTTGCCTGTTAAGATCAAATTCAGGTGAATATCTAGAACATGCTTGACATTCTTCAAGATTAATCTTGTGCCATTCACCATTTTCAAACACACATCTCCTTCACTAGCAACTCTTATTCGATTGCCATTTCCTATCTTCACAAAACCAGACTCTCTTGAAGTGTAGGATAAAAAGAATTCTCTTCGAGATATAGCATGAATGGAAGCACCACTATCAATCACTCAGTTGGTCTTATGAGTAGTAAGATTAACAGTATCATCATAAAAAAGGATATTGAATTCTCTGAGAAGATTTGCTTCATCATCATCATTGTTTTCATCTTTTCTCATATCTTTGCCTTTGTTCTTGTCCTTAAACATTCGACAGAACTTCTTAATGTGGCCTTTCTTTTTTTAGTAATGGCATTTAATATTTGCATACTTATTTGACTTTCCTCTATTCTTATCTCTTTGCTTTGAGCCTCAAGTATCACTTCTCCCCCTAGACTTTACAATAAGGATATCTAAATGTGTTGAAGAGGTACCCTTTGATCTATGTCTCATCTCTTCATTTAAAATACCACTTTTGACAAATTCTATATTCACTACACCATTTGGTGTAGAGTTTGTAAGTGAAATCTTTAAAGTCTCTCATCACTCTAGTAGAGAAGCTAGCACCATAAGAGAAAGAACTTTATTGTCAAAATTTATACCCATTCTCTACAACTGGTCCATAATCCCTTGCATTTTATTCAAGTGATTGGTGATAAAAGAACCTTCACTATCTGCATTAATTTTATTAGATAAAATAATTTATTATTACTGGTCTCTAAAGTGTATAACTCCTCAAGCTTATTCTATAATGTTCGTGCATGAGTTTCATTATAAATGTGGTTATTCACATTGTCGTCAATGAACTGTCAGATATAGCCACACACTTGCTCATGCTTAAATGCTCATTCCTCATCTGTCTTACATTTGGGTTTCATTGTAGCAAAAATTGGTAGATGCAACTTCATCATAAATAGGAGATACTTCATCTTATTTCTTCATATGTGGTAATTCATGCCATTTAAACAAACTATCTCGCTAGTCTTAGCCTCCAACATTACAGTATTTAATAATGCCTTCAGAACAAGAACCAGCAGCTCTAATACCATTTGTTGTAAAAACTAATAAAGTTGGTGCAGTAGAATAATGTTCACAGAGATAAAATAAAATTACTGCAGAAATGATCAAACAAATAAATAAATGGAGGTGGTTAAACTGACCAATAGGTTAGAAAAAAAAGGCAATAAAACCTGCCATAAAAATAATAAAAATAACACCAATATTTTAATGTGGTTCACCCTTAATTCTCGAGCTACGTCCACAAGATAAAATCTAAGATTTTCTTCTACTATAAAAATAGTAGGTACAAAAGAGAGTCTTCTCTAGATCAACATTAAAAGCATACAATAAAAGAGTTCTCACTAAAATAATGGCACTCAAAGTGTTTTCCAAACACCTCAAAAACAATTACCTCATTATTTTGTGACTCACTCTTAACCCTTAAAACTCTCTCACACTCATCAAAGCAAAAATTGCTTTGGCCACCCTCACAAGCACACACCTCACACTTTAGCTTTTTCTCTCACTCTCTATTACCTTTGCTACTTGCTTATACTCCTCATTTCACTCCATCTAAATATCTTTATATAGGCATTAGGCATTATTAAACAAACAAAACAAAATAAACATATTTTTCAATATTTGCTGCATCGAATGTGACTTTTCATTTTTTTTAAACTTATGGGCTCTACTAGGAGGGACCTACAACAATTCAGTTGGGCTAACATCACTGAGTCAACACTTGGATTTTAAATGTTTACAGGGACAAGGCAAAATTGCTTGAATTCAAACTAACATAATTTCACAATAGTTTAATTTAATAAATTTTCATAAATGATTTATTCTGAACAATGAAAAATAAATCTAAATTCTTTTCTCATCAACCAAACACCTCGAATTCACCTTAAAGCAATCTATGCATTATACAACAACAATCTACTAAAACCTGATGAAAATAAAAATGCTTCTATCTACATATAAACTAACGAAAAGGGTCACCAATAAGTACATAAAAAATCATTAACTATGAATAAAATTATACCCGATTTACCCATTTAATTTCCTTTGCTGGATGATCCACCCTTAAAGTTAGTGCTGATACATCCACCTTCAAAGCGAGTGTTGATACATCCACCTTCAATCTCTTCGCCTCTCCACATAACTCCTCATTATTAGACACTTGCTGTGAAATAGATTAATCTTTTTTATTTGCAACTAACTAGAAATAAAGCAAAGTGACATTATTTTTTGTGCAGCTTCTCTTGCACACAGGACAAGTGCATTTCTTCTTCAAGTTTGAACAATGCTTAAACAATGCTTGCAGATTAGAATTTGAAACACAAACCAAACCAAACAAAATTAGACACAATACTATAAGGACGTGAAATACATAGATATAAAAGGATTGATAGATGGATGTAAACAGTACCAATGGTCATGGAAAATATGGCCACACAAGATGGCTTGGAGATTTTCAATGATGGGTTTCAGAGCCTCAAAGCAGATAGAGCATATTGTTTTGGAACTGTTGTTAATAACCATGGTTGCGTTCATCTGAGCATATTGTTTTGGAACTGTGTTAATAACCATGGTTGCGTTCATCTGCTTCCCCTTTTCTAGGATGGAAAATTCCTTTTATGTGGCAGAAAGTGGAGGAAGATTTCATTGCTTATAAATTAAAATTGTAGGAAGAATATGGAGGGAAAAAAATCTATATTTATTTTAGGATTATTATAAAAAAAATTATGCACTTTTAAGTTAGAAATTTTTTTACCTACACTCAACCTATACACCTAATGGTGAATGTGCAGTACAAAGACGTGTCTTCTTTTCATTGGTTAGAGTAAACACTCATCATGTATGTCAAAAATTCAATGGTTTGGTGCAATAGGATGGGTGTAGGCAAGAATTTCCCTTTAGTTATTTTGGGATTATTATCATTTTAATAAAATAATATAAATTAGCCCTGGCCACTGTTATGGAATTGGTCGGTTTTGTTCTATGGTTTATGAAATCAGACCAGAACCGGCTCTTGGCCAGTTTTGATATCAATTCAAATCAAGTTTTGGTTTCAGTTCTAAACTTTTATTATTTTTTAATTTTATAATTATATTTAAATAATTTTATAATTATATTTAAAATAATTTAATATATTATGGAGAAAATAAAATTTTTTAAAAATAATTGAGAAAATAATAATAATAAAATAAGTAATAGTAGTAGTAGTAATAATAATTAAATTATTATTATTATTATTATTATTATTATTATTATTATTATTATTATTATTTTCTTGTATGGAACAGTAACCGCCATTCACAATTCAAATTATTTGAACTAGTCTTCCCCCGATTTCAGGCCGGTTAAGGTTCAGTTCTTGATTCGATAGATTCCGGGCCCGAATTGGCCTTGGATAAGGCTAAATAAGTTATCTAATATTATTTCAATCGTATTATTAGAAAAATATTATATTCTAACTATATTAATTATATACTTTTTCTAATTGAATGAAAAATTAATCTATAGTTTTAGAAGCGTATTTGAAAAATTTATTTAAAAAATGTTACGTATTGACAAATTTCTTGTTTATAATTTTTAAATTACATAACAATTAACCATGTAATTATTGAATATATTTTTTTAAATTTGTTTCGTGTTAGATAATCTAATTTAATGTTATCTTAATATGAAAAGAAGACTCAAGACTATATTTTTATTTAAAACTAGTCGTCAATCTATACTTTACCAGGATTGTGAATAATATAATAATATATAATAATCATAATATTTATTTGATTATTTTTTATTAAGAGTTAGTGTGCTGCAACATCCACAATAAAATAATACATGAGTATGGATTATCATACAACTGAATACAAAAATGAGAACCATGAAAAGCCCCGACAAGCCTTTCATAAGATACCGGTCTGAATTTAGATGTGCATCTCTACACTCGCACATCTCTAGCCTAGGGCTAATTGTTGAACACCCACCTCACAAGCTAGAAGAGCGAATATAAGTACTGAGGACGTAAGAATAACTAAATAATTTTTATTTACTTTGAGGAAATAATTGTTACCTACTAGCACATGGACCGAGCCGGTTCATCAAAAAATATATCAACAATAACTAAATAATTTTTATTTTAACATCAAAATAAAGTAAAGGACATATTGCAATAGAATTACATAATCAACACTAATTAAGATTATCATATATATTTACATGGACTCAATTTTAATAATTGCTACTGTTCTTATGTAATCTACATTATACTAATTATAATTATGATCTGACCAGTACTCAATTTCTTAATCGCCACCATACTGATGTGATCTATATAATCAGCGCCTATTAATTGGGATTCAACTATACTATAATACTCAATTTTATGATTGACACTACGACTTGATGGAAGCTTGCCATGTTGAAATAAAATTATTAATGAGTTTTGAAAAAAAAAAAACTCTCGAAAGACTTATAAACATCATACATGTGTGTATATATACTACACACGCACACTAAATAGTTTTAACAAGATTTAATAATTGAATTCATGTCAATATGATAATTCTTATTAATTTAGTATTAATTACATAATTATATATTGAAGTAGTGCCATTTAAAATTAATATATTTTAACTTCATTTTTATGTTAAAAATTATAATTATATAGATATTATAATTATTATTACAATTAAACATAGTAATCAAGATATAGAAATTTAATAAAAATGGACGTGTTTAAAATTATATTATAATTTCAGGGACTGAATAAACTTGTAATTTTTAAATTGATCCTTTACTAGTAAATTAAATGGAGTAAAACCTCATGATTGTTTAAATAATTGCTGAAAATACAGGAATCTAATATTATAATAAGTCAACCTTAGGATGTTATAACAATTAGTCCTTTTTTTAAAAAAATATATATATATCTCAATTATTTAAAAATTAATAACTCAATTTGCATTTCATTATCAAAGTATAAATATAACCTAAATTAAAAACCATTATACCAAACATGCTAATACAACCTTATATTCAATTTTATTACCAAAGATAATGTTATTATACATAATATATAATATTTGGAATTAATGTTCAAATTAACATTACTTAATTAAAAATATCAATTAATTAAAAATCCTCTAAACCTCTTAAATTTTAATAAAACTAACTAAAATATATATTTAACTATAATTAGCGTAAATTACATTTTTTAAATACATAAATTACATAATGTATTATTAGTACTAAAAATTCCTTAAAATTATATAATCATCTAAAAATTATTTTTCTTAAAATTAACTTTGTAATATAACTAAAAACATATAAATAGCTACTAATTCCTTCTAAAAATATAATTTAACCTAATACTTTACATTTGACATAAACTTAAAAATATTTATAAAAATAGCATAATATTTACAAAAATATAAATTAAATCCTAAAATTAATAACATTTGATAATAACTACCAATTATCAAAAATTTATAATTTTTTTTACAAATAATTTCGGATATAAACAAAATATTACTAAAATATTCAAAAAATTTTTACCAAATTCACAATAATTCCTAAAAATTTCAATGAAATTAATACACCCAAAAATAATTAGCAACAACCACCCTAATTACTAATTAAACCCAAATAAACATCAAATAAAACCAAATAAATATCAAATAAAATTCTAGAAAAATCAAATAATTCACCAAAAATTTCCAAAAATCAAAATAATGCACAAAAATCGGATTTAAACAACCAAATTGGTGTAATTCATCATTTAGCTGAAATTATCTAAAGATTAACACCTAAACCTACTCAAGCAACCAGAGAACAACCCTAGAACAACCTAAGAACGACCCAGAACAACTCACCTTCAATCTCCAATTCCAACACCGGAGGCGAGTTGCAGCGACAGGTCTTGATGTGCATAGATGCCTGAGAAGGTGAGGGAGGCTGAGGGAGCTACAATGGTGCCGGATCCAGCTCTGACCGTGACGAGGCAGCTCCGACCTTGAGTGAAGAAGAAGAAAAAGAACAGCAGCAGCTCGGCGATGGCTACAGATGGAGGTTGCACAGTGAGAGGAGAGGCATAGATGGTGACAAGAAGAAGTGGGGAGGTGGGCAACAGCTTGGGTCTTTGGGCGTTTTTGGAAGTTAAGCTTCTTTCACTTTTATATATATATCAATTATTTTGATTTTTGGAAATTTTTGGTGAATTATTTGATTTTTCCAGAATTTTATTTGATATTTATTTGGTTTTATTTGATGTTTATTTGGGTTTAATTAGTAATTAGGGTGGTTGTTGTTAATTATTTTTGGGTGTATTAATTTTATTGAAATATTTAGGAATTATTGTGAATTTGGTAAAATTTTTTTGAATATTTTAGTAATATTTTATTTATATCCAAAATTATTTGTAAAAAAAAAGTTATAAATTTTTGATAATTGGTGTTACTATCAAATATTATTAATTTTAGGATTTAATTTATAATTTTTGTAAATATTATGCTATTTTTATAAATATTTTTAAGTTTATGTCAAATGTAAAGTAATTAGGTTAAATTATATTTTTAGAAGGAATTAGTAGTTATTTATATGTTTTTAGTTATATTACAAAGTTAATTTTGAGAAAAATAATTTTTAGATGATTATATAATTTTAAGGAATTTTTAGTACTAATAATACATTATGTAATTTATGTATTTAGGAGAAAAAAATGTAATTTTACGCTAATTATAGTTAAATATATATTTTAGTTAGTTTTATTAATATTTAAGAGGTTTAGAGGATTTTTATAAATTAATTGATATTTTTAATTAAGTAATGTTAATTTTGAACATTAATTCCAAATATTATATATATATGTATAATATATTATCTTTGGTAATAAAAATTGAATATAAGGTTGTATTTAGCATGTTTGGAATAATGGTTTTAATTTAGGTTATATTTATACTTTGATAATGAAATGCAAATTAAGTTATTTAATTTTTTAAATAATTGAGATTATATATATATATTTAGTATATATGTGGGTGTAATATGCATTTTGGGAAAATAAATGATTTAAATTCTTGGTGTTTTGTTGAGTTGTGATCTCGGTCAGGGTTAAGTGTAGTTTTGGAAACCCGACTCGAGTGTGAATGTCTGTGAATATTAGAAGTGCGTTTCCTATATAGGTTTGGCTCTACCTTTGGTAGAGAGATGTCCATTTTACAAAGAAAACTCTGTCGAAATTTCGGTAGATTTTCTCGTAAAACGTGATATTCGTAATAATTTCTACCGTTAATTAGGCTTTTTCCTGTCTATCGTGTCTTGTCCGGTCTTCCTCAAGTTAGTCTATTATTTCACTATTTTTGTTGATTTTTGATTTGAATTCCATAGGCATGTTTTATAATCGATATGTTAATTTCTTTTCTAGAGCATATCAAAGCAAAAGCCTTGCGATCGAGGCAGACGTGTGGCCGTCAGCCTTCGCATTCATCTTGTAAGTCGATAGAACGATCTGTGCGTGTGTTTATTTAAAGAATGCATGCGCTCATATTTTTAATATTTATTATATGATTTATTTAATTTAATGTTGCTATTTAAGGTTTAAAGCGCATGTTATTTATTTAAAAGTCGATTTTTGAGAAATTTTGGTAGAACGGGCTACCTGGTGGGCTTTGCCAGGACTGTGTGCACATGGTAGAGATTGAGAGGTGGATCCGAATTATATATGACTGGTGAATGTTAAACTGGGACGGGTGCCTCGGTGGAAGCCTATGCTCTGGGGGACCGCCAGTGATTGAAAAGTAAATAATGGACTGGGATGGGTGCCTCGGTTGATGCCTATACTCTCGGGGATCGCCAGTGCCATATATTTGGATTAAGTGGATGGCTATGACTTGGTGCCTCGGTTGATGCCTTGCTCTCGGGGACTGGTAGTTTGGTTAGAATAAGTGGGCCCAGTTGGCCATTTAGATTTTTGGGTTTAGGGTTCTACCGAGATTTTTTAAAAGCTTTACCTATACACTATAAATTATTTTCACTATAAATATATAGTTTTCAAAAAGGTTTTCAAACCTTACAGCTCTTTTTATTGACTTACTCAGTGAGGTCTGATTCTCTTCAATTTATTTTTTTCAGGAGCTTGGGAGTTCGACCTCAGACTACCTCTACGCCGGGTTTCTTCATCACCGGCTATTTTATGTAGGTCATTGTAAGCTATACTGTTGTATTATTCTAGAAAGCTGCAGTAGTATATGTACTATGAATTGTATGGCTTAAGTATATTTGTGTATTCTATTTGTATAAACCACGCTTATGTATGATGATTTAAGTTTGATTTATTATATATAACGCTGAAGCATATTTTTATTAAGCACTTGATTTTGTTTATTTATAAGAAAAATCAGTTTGATAATATGTTCTATTAATAATTAAATTTTAAAATTGGAAGGTTTTACTTTTCTTTTCTTTTAGGCTTACTATGGATTTCGAGGGCCTTATGCCTACCCATTCCCTAGTGTCGGTCACATGCCCTCGGGTTTAGGTCGTGACAAAGTTGGTATCAGAGCATAAGTTCGATTAATTGCCTATGTCTGTCTTTTTGTGTAACTACTGCAGCTTTAGGGTTGATAATTGTCTTTTAGATGTTCTTATTTCTAATTCCGCATTGCGTTAAATATTCTTACCCTATTTTGAATTCAATTTTCCTTATCTTTTTTTAGAATGAGGGGTGTGCACACCGACCCTGATGCCGATTCGACCCTCAAACTTGATGAGCAGTCTATGCATGATGAGGTTCCCCCTCCTGCTCCATATCATAGGGGCAGAGGTAGAGGTAGAGGTTGAGCTAGGGTAGTTATAGCTGAGATTCCTGATCAGCAGCCAGTCAAGCTTGAAGCCCCAGCCGTAGACACCACAGCCTTTGCAGTTGGACTGGCAGGGATTAATCAGGGTCTTGCAGTATTGAATCAGGTGATGCCCCTTGTATAGCAAATGGTACAGCAGAGGAATCAAGGGATGTCAGATACTGAAGCAGCACTTTTTTACTCTCGGATCTGTAGAGTTTCTTTTGACTGTACGGGTGATGCTTTAGACTTCATTAATGCGATTGAGGCATGCACCAGGATGAGACACACGGATTATCAGCGGATAATGATTATGGAGTTGTCAGTTCAAGCGGCAGCTCAAGACTGGTTCATGCAGTCGATTCAACCATCTATGCGCGAGTTGACTTGGCCAGAGTTTAAGGACCACTTCTTGAGATTTTTCTGTCCTCCAGCCACCAGAGATGCCTATAAGTGGCAGTTACTCCACATCACTAGAGGGGATAAGTCAGTGGAGGACTACACCAGGGAGTTTAATAGGTTGTCCCGACATGTAGAGGATATCAGGAGGGACCCTTACAGAGTAGTAGAGCTGATGTTACTGGTTTGGGACCTGTTTTATTAGTATGCATCCCGATGACCGCACCCTAGAGAGTGTGATTGAGAGGCCTGTCTAACTGAGAGACGACATATCCGCCAGGGCACCATGATAGATCCCTATGTGGTTGGGGGCAGTGGATATGGTGTAGCTCCCAGGTATCAGCAGCCAGCATTTCACATTGGTAGTTCAAGTCAGTAGGCTGCGGTAGTTCACAACAGGGTGGTAGGAGGTCCAGGACTCACCGAGTTGGCCGACATGGGTATGCCACGAATAGGAGGAGTGGTAGGGGTCATAGATTCAGTACTGAAGTTAGTAGTAGTAGTAGTGGGCAGAGTTTCGGGGCAGAGTAGTTCTGGTTTGGAGCTAGTGCTTGTGTGAGTTATGGACGATTCCATTAGTGCCCGTGTCATTTATTGTTGGGCGCTTTCTTCAGATGTGGACAGGTTGGTCATCTTGTCAGAGCTTGTCCTCACTCCGAATACCAGCCATAGTACGTTCAGGGTTCATCTTCATCAGTGGCTCAGCACTACTATCCGATGCCCTAGAGTATAGAGCACCAGTATAGCCACAGCAGAGACCGCCTCAGCCTATGGCCGAGGCGTTCAATTGGTAGGCCTACGGTCGGTGGGTTTGTGCAACCTTCGACATCTCAACAGGCAGGTCGTGGCCAGGCTCGAGTGTTCACTTTGATACCACAGATGCTCAGACTTCGAATGCAGTGGTGGCAGGTATTCTCTCAGTATGTGCATGCGATGCTAGAGTATTGTTTGACCCCAGTGCTTCGTATTCATTCATTTCTCCTGTGTTCGCTTTGAGAATTGAGTGGCAGCCTTCCAGGTTGTCCTTTCCTCTATCTGTGTTGACTCCTCTTAGTGACGAGTTGGAGACAGATGTCTTCTTTCCTTCATGTCCGATGTTAGTAATGGTAGAGAATTATTGGCAGACTTGGTGTTGCTTAATGTGTTGGAATTCGATATCATTTTGGGTATGGATTGGTTGGTGAGGTATTATGCTTCGGTGAATTATCGAGAGAAAGAAGTGGTGTTCAGATTCCAAACAAAGAAGAATTTTATTTCAAGGGTGAAAAGGACTCCATGCCTTATAATCTCATTTCTGCCATTACAGCTCGAAAGATGCTTAGAAGGGGTTGCCAGGGTTACTTGGCAGTGGTAAGAGATGTTGAGAAAGAGAATATTGTAATTGAGCAGGTGCCAGTGGTGTGTGAATTTCTGGATGTCCTTTCCTGAAGAATTACTAGGATTACCACCAGACAGAGAGATAGAGTTCTACATTGATGTCATACCTGGTACGGATCCTATTTCTATGCCACCCTTACAGAATTGGCACCAGCTGAATTATAGGAGCTGAATGAGCAGTTGCAAGAGTTGCTTATAAGGGTTTCATAAGACCAGTACATCGCCTTGGGGTGCTCCGGTGGTAGTTTGTGAGAAGAAAGATGGTAGCCTTTGACTTTGTATCGATTACAGCAATTGAATAAGGTTACCATCAATAACAAGTATCCACTTCCGAGGATCGATGGACCTGTTTGATCACGCTAAGGTGCTACATGCTTCTTTAAGATAGAACTGAGGTCTAGGTATCATCAGTTGAGGATCAGAAGAGGTGATGAGCCCAGACAGCCTTTCGAACAAGATATGGCCATTATGAGTTCTTAGTAATGTCCTTTGGGTTGACTACTGCTCCAGAGCCTTTATGGACTTGATGAATCGGGTTGTTTAGGCCATCTTGGACCGATTGATTGTAATAGTCTTCATTGATGATATCTTGGTTATTCCAGAGTGAGGCTGAGCATGTTATGCATTTGAGAAGGGTGCTTCAGACTTTAAGGGAGCACAGGTTGTATGCCAGGTTTTTGAAGTGCGAGTTTTGGTGAATCAGTGGCATTTTTAGGCCACGTGGTTCTAGATGGCATACAGGTGGACCTTAGAAGATAGAGGCTATTACAGAGTGGTCGAGGCGACTACAGTTAGAGAGGTACGGAGTTTCCTGGGTCTAGCAGGCTATTACAGAAGATTTATGAAAGACTTCTCAAAATTGTTGCACCTTTGACAAGGTTGACCCAGAAGAGTGCTAAATTGTATGGACAGACAGGTGCGAATAGCACTTCCAATTATTGAAGGACTTGTTAACGTCGGCTCCAATTCTAACTTTGCCTTCTGGAAATGAAGGGTATACAGTGTATTATGATGCTTCCAGAGTAGGATTGGGTTGTGTGTTAATGTAAAATGGCCAAGTGATTGCTTATGCTTCGAGGCAATTGATGAAGCTGAGCAAACTATCCTACTTATGACTTGGAGATGGCAGCCGTTATGTTTGCTTTGAAAATATGGAGGCATTACTTGTATGGGGTAACATGTGAGATATACACTGATTAGAAGAGCTTGAAATATATTTTCCAGCAGAGGACTTGAATCTGAGGAGAGAGATGGATGGAACTCCTTAAGGATATGATTGTTCCATTTTATACCATTCAGGCAGGTAATGTTGTCACGGATGCCTTGAGTAGAAATCAGTGGGCAGTCTGCTCATATTAACACAAAAAGAAGGCCCATTATCAAGGAGTTGCACCGGTTGATGATCAAGGGTTGTAGATGAAGTTACCCGAAAGTGCCTTTTATCTCAATTTAGGGTACGATCAGTATACTTGGATCAGGTTAAGGCAGCTCAGAGTAGAGACCCACAGTTGTAGAGAATTATGTATGAAGTACAATAAGGGTAGTCAAGGGACTTTATGATTGACAGAGAAGTGTATTGCAGTTGGGCACTAGGATTTGTGTGCCAGATGTTGATGACTTAAGGAAGTAATTATGGAAGAAGCACATTTTTTTGTATATAGTGTTCATCCAGGTTCTACCAAGATGTATCATAACTTGAAGGATACATATTGGTGGAATGGAATGAATAGGGATATTGCAGAGTTTGTATCTAGGTGCCTAACGTGCCAGTAGGTAAAACTTGAACATCAGAGACCCTTGGGACTGTTACAACCTATGCGAATTCTTAAATGGAAATGGGATATGATAGCTATGGATTTCGTGACTAGGTTACCTCGGACTATTTGGGTAATTGTTGGGTAATTCATGACGCTATTGGGTAATTGTTGAAGGTTAACTAAGTTAGTGCACTTTCTGCCAATAAAGAAGATGTACTCTACTCTACTGATAGACTAGCGAGACTTTATGTTAAGATTGTTTGTCTACATGGAGTACCAGTGAGCATAGTGTCGGATAGAGGAGCCACATTCACCTCAGTCTTTTGGCAAGAGTTTACACAGAGCCTTGGGTACCAGATTAGATTTCAGTACGGCCTTTCACCCTTAGATAGATGGTCAGGTAGAGAGGACCATCTAGACGTTAGAAGATATGCTGAGGATGTGTAATGGATTTTGGAGGACAGTGGCATTCGCACTTGCCACTGATTGAGTTTGCTTACAATAACAGCTTCATGCTAGCATCGAGATGGCTCCGTATAAGGCACTATCTGGTAGGAAGTGTAGATCACCATTGTGTTGGGAGATGGTGAAAGACAGTTAACGGGTCCCGAGTTAGTGCAGGTTACATCAGAGAAAGTCCTTATTATACAGCAGCGATTGAAGACAGCCTTCAGCAGAAAAAAGAGCTATGTTAACCCTAGGAGGAAGGATGTATCCTTTATGGTTGGGGACATGGTGTTCTTGAAGGTGTCTCCAATGAAAGGAGTTATGAGATTTGACAAGAAGGGTAGCTAGCTCCTAAATACATTGGACTGTTTGAGATTCGATCTAGAGTGGGTGAAGTGGCGTATAGGCTGGTGTTACCACCAGAACTGTCGAGAATCCATTCCTGTATTTCATGTGTCCATGCTGAGGAAATACGTTCCTGATCCGTCTCATGTATTGCAACCTCAAACCGTAGAGCTTAGCGATGATTTGACTTATGAGGAATACCCAGTGGCGATTGTAGATCACCAAATCCGACAGCTACGGACTAAGGAGATACCGATGGTGAAGGTGCTATGGAGTAATCTTCTGCTGAAGATTGCACTTGGGAAACTGAAGCTGAGATGCAAGTTTCTTTCCTATCTCTTTCCTTCTTAGCCTTGTAATTCTTCTTTTCTTTCTTTTCTTGAATTCAGGAACGAATTCATATAAGGAGAGGAGACTGTAATACCCTATGTTTTAATTGAATAAAGTAATTTTGAATTCGAAATTTTTAATAAATCCTTTTAGATTATATTATACAATTGTTTATTATTTTGCTATCTAATGGAGATATTTTATGTTAATATTATTTTAGGATTAGTAATTCATATGAGTGTTATTTTATTATCACTTAAAAAAATGACATATATTCTTCTTATTATTATTATTATTTTAAAACGACATGAATTTTATAGGTATTTTATGAGTGTTACTTTCTGAGACAAATTTACACAACAATTCTGACTTGTAATTCAAATTCATTAATACCCTTTTTAGTTCCTCTTCTCTTGATGCTCAAACTTCATTCCAGAGTTGGGATATTATCACATCCTTTCTATGTATTTATGACTTTGCCTAACTTCATCTTGGTCTACATCAGGTGCAAAAAAGAATAACCAGTCCCTTATAATCTTTTCTATCACAGCCAATTCTGCTCAAATCTGTGATATAATCCTTCATTAATCGAATTGCATTCTTGAGTGAATTCTCGGAATCCGGCAATCTTTCATACGTCCAGAAAATCTCCAAGTGAAAAATTGCTCTGAGCAATCGAACGACAATGTCATCAATGCGCCGTTCGTCTTCTGTCTTTCTTCTTCAGATATCATCTCAACAACCTATTCTTTGTTCTTCTTCAATACTCTCTCTGCTGCTCCAAAAATGTCAAGAATCCTTCGAGATTACCACAGAATTTTCACCTTGAGCCACCCCTTCATGAGGAGTTTCAAGAATTAGAAATGTCTCCTTCTATCATTATATTCTGATATGGCACCAAAATTATGAGCTCAAGAAGGGCTAAAGAGATCTTAAACCCCACACTGACTGCTCGAAACTTTAATCCATTCTGAGCCCTCTTATCACCGTCACTGCATTTGTCATGATCTTTTAGCCACTCCAAGAAGACTTCTTTGAATCTTTACCTTCAGCTTTTCGTATCACTGCATGAATATCGGCTTCTAGTTCCAGAATTCTCCTACTCTTTTCTCGAGTTCTCAAATTTCTGGAATCAGCTGCTTCTTCTTCTTCTCTTTCTAGGAATCTTGGCCCTCGATCCACACAGATATCGGCCTTTGGTTTATGAAATATATTCTTCACATCATGCATCCGACACTATTTTCGTCTTTCTGGCCTTCTTAGCATTTCGTCTTCATTCATCACAATCCCATTACTGTTTTTGGGACTCTTGGTGGGTTCTGTTCCAGCAACCGCAGCATCAAGATTGTAAAGATTCTCGTCCCAGTAATCATACCCACATCTCTAGTTCCACTTACACTAGCTTCATGAAGCCCAATAGAAGGAAATTTGCATATTCTTGGAGGTATCATAAAATCAAACGGCTTGATCTTATTGATATCATCAGAATATTTCATTTGTTTGGTTTCTTGTGATCCTGTAATTGTTGTTCCAGAGTGTTAATTGCAACCTGCAAATAATCGATTTCTTGCCCTATATTCTCATCATCAGGTTGATTGGAAGAGTGCTTTTGCCTTTTTTCTCATCCATATGTTGGTTTATAAGGTATATCAAGAACAGAGAAGTACCCAACGCAGAGTGAAAAGAGATCACAAAGAATGCTAAAAACAAAGAAAGAAAAGAGTACTAAAAATGGGTTGTTGCAGAAATTTTCAGAGCTTTTCTTGATTTTACGCCAAATTGTGGGTTTTGAAAATGGGTTTATTTATGTTTCTGTTAAAGAAAATGTTGGTTTTTATAAGAGGAAAATAATGAGACCTTGTGCCTCGTCTTAATAGTTCTTTCTTGGGCTTCATGGAAATTGACAAAGTCAAGTAAGCATTAAAGTTCATTTCAGATGAATGGCCCATTTTGATCTATATTTTTTAAGTAAGCTTAAGCCATCATATCAATGGATTGATCCATATGAAATGAGAAATTAGTTGCTAATAGTTTCATGTAAATAAAGTTAGACAAATAATTTCTTCAGCTTTGTATGCATTTGGAGTTGAAGCTTCAAGCAAACATGGACAAATCATGTATATAAATATATGAAATCTCAGACAATATAATTACAATATAATCGCATACTTATTTTATATTCTTATGTTTTTTTTTAAGTCTAATTATATACTTATATTTGTTAATTTAAGTTAAACTATAATAATAAAATAATAATAATAATAATATATTATTATTATTATTATTATTATTATTATTATATTTAGTTTTTGTTCTCATTCGTAATATTTAAGAAAATAATTTATGTTAAATGGTTTCAATTTTAAAACAGTTAAGTAATAGCTATAATATGACTTATGTTTTAAAAATTTTATGTAATTATTAAAAATAATTATATTTTTTAAAATATTAATAAAAAATTAATTAAATTCTAAAATATCAAAATTATACTTCTTTAAAAGTGTGGGCACTACAAACTAAAATAAAAAATTGACAGATTGAAATTTTTTTGATTGACAGGGCTCTTGCTACAATGCATATCAGTACAAAAAGTGCTAATCTTGTAATCATTGCAAAGTAGGCGGATTATTTCAGGAATCAGAGAGAACGTATCTTCAACTGTCATTACTGCTAGCCTAAAACTAGTGGGATTAAAGCTCCTTCTCCACGGATTGGAACCCCTGGCATGTTGTCCTCTACCTATACCATCCACCACGACCACTGAGCTTGGAGGAGCCCCACTTCTCTTAAGGTTAACATTAAATTCTTGTTAGGTTCATCGGTTGGTGGTTAATAGATCCCAAGTTCACGAAATTTGTTGAAGTTTAGATTTTTTCATTTCCTAATCTTGTTAATATTTAGAGAAATTGTATGATTATAGTATTTAAATTGTAATTTTTTTTTACTTGATTAAGCATCCTTGTCTTCCTGATCTTAAGCATTCTTTGTCTTCTGCAACTAATTTTTGAAGATAAATATTCCATCTTTGCCTGTGTTAATTAGCTAGACAAACTAGTATATATGTATATTTTTTATCCAATTGTTCCATTTATTGTAAATCTTTTATCTCTGCTTATAGTATATTTTTTTTATCTAATTGTTCCATTTATTGTAATCTTTTATCTCTGCTCTTGCTATTTTCAATGTTTAAGCTGTACTCTATCATCATGTGAATTTCTTGCAGTTCTGAACACACAACAGGCGGTATGCTGGATTATTTTTCTCACTCTGTGTTGACATAACGGATAATGAAATGGCATATTTAGAGTGCATTCATTGTTTGTGGAGATATTGGATCATTTCTTCAGCAATTTGTGTGAGCTTCATTTGGTTTTTAACTTTCATATTATAAGGTTTGTCATTTTCTGTTTTGAAATTCTATACTTACCATGTCAATATTTCTCATTTTCATGTTATTCTTGTGAATTATGATGCTCTTTCCTTAATTTTAAGTTTCTCTATCAATTAGGAGAGTTCAGTAATAGCATTTACATAGCTAAATATTCCCTTCCTTTAATGACTGCACATTTGGTAACTTCTAAACTTAGATATTCTTGTTGTTTTGCTGTAAGAGCTGCAATAGATGCTGATTCTATTTGTATTGTCCAACATATTCAGTCCCCATGTTTGTCTGCACTCTTGGGCATGCACAATTTTTGCACCGATTATAATTTGTTGCTATAAACAGAAAAAGAATCTCTGAACTTTATTGCTCTATATTCTGATGTTCCATGTCTACTTACCGGTTTATTTGATACTTAATGAATTCATTCTTGCTATACTTATGAATTCATTCTGCTAGGGAGCTCCAAGAAATAAGCAAGAAGTTGAGCTTTTTTTTTTTTCTGTTGATCTTACACATTCATGCCATGGCTTGTGCATAAACTTGTGACATTCCTTCTTAGTTACATAGTAATAGTAGCACATAACCATCATCCTATTATTTTCCTCTCCTTGGACATCCTAAGCAGCACTCATATTGGCACATTAACCATCTTATAAATTTGATACTGCAGGTTCTCATTTTGTTCAATTGCAACTTTCCATTTCAAGGATTACATTGTTCTTTTCTTAACCTAACAATTCGGTTCTATTGTAATTTGCAGGCAATCATAGAAAGAATGGGAGACTTGGAGAAGCTCGAGTAAACTCTAGCTAAGAGTTCTTAAAAATAGTATTTTTTTGTACTTTTTTTCTTCTATATTTATTTGTTTACTCGTGGCACATCCAGTTTTTCCCTTGTAATATTTCAAGAAATAGTCAGGAATTTGCATGGTTTCATCTATTGACATTCATCTTGATTTTTGTGATAGTGGCTAATTATTTGCTCTATATCAAAATATAATTCACTTCTAATCAACTTAGACATGTTATATATGAATAAATTTGCTTTGAAGCCATGGTGGATTTTTTTCTATTATTACTGGCATCATGTAGAAAAGAGCAAGTGGGAAGAGGTTCTTGAAACCTTAATATTATTTGATCACACGTAAATGCTAGGTAAAGGGTGATACTTAACATAAGATTGGAGAGAAGCAGCGAATGCAATTTGCGTTCAAATAGTGAAATGAAAGGTGGGATCATGGATTCATATTTAAGTGTTAAAATACTTGACAAATAATAAATCAAAAAGTTTATAGCTGTGCAAAGTGGTACTCATGTCCATATACGTGAATAAGAACTTTATATTCAAGAGGTAGGGGTTTGGTGCTGGGGTTGTCATGGGCTGTCACGACCCAAAACAGGGGCCATGACCGGCGCTAGGGAACGGGAATTCTTTCGAATCCGGAACCCGTAGCAAGCTTAAAAATAAAATAAATTATGCAATAATAACAATAACAATATAATATACAGCGGAATGAAATCATAAATATCATAATATTATTCACTAAACTGGATTTAAATCAAATCTCATCTCATAGATATATAATCTTTTAATACAAATCCAACTTCAATATAATACATCTCTTTAAAATAAATACATGAAATCCATACTTCAATTCACAACTACTGCAGTGTCTAGATAAAATAAATAAGACTCAAGTAGATAATTTACACAAAGATGTCGGGGCGGAAGAAATCCGGCGTATTGACCTGCTACTGAGGTCTGAGGATGTTGACTCTCCTGAAAAATAGTCAACGGAGGGAGTCAGACCTCACCGAGTGAATTACTAATATATATACATACACACTAAATGATAATGCATACAGTCAATAATACATATCTAATATGTATATACAGGCAAATTCACACAGATGCAATAAAATCCTTTTTATATATTTTATTGAAAATCACAGTTTATGAAGGATCACATAGAACCCTAGAATATCGCAACCTCGGAAATAGCGTTAGACAACACTCTAGCCATACAGCTCACTTAATCCAAATATATCCACTTAATCCATTTAGACAGTAGACTGGCCCGAGACACTAAGTCAACCGAGCTCCAGCAGTCTGACTGCCAGTGTGATTGGCCCCGAGACACTTGGTCAACCGAGTTCCAACAATCCACCCACAACTACATCTCACATATCAATGATCATAATCAATCAATATCCACAATAAGTTAGTATTATAGCCTAAATACTATAGGCGTACCGGTACGTACTCGGTCCTAGTGCTGCCCACTAGGTAGCACGTTCTATCGATATCCTTCATTAATAATATAAATCATTCATTCACAATATATGATGCATGAATTTAAATAAAACAACAATATAAACCATATATATACCGGAAATATACCAAACATAAACCAGGATATATTTCGAGTATATATACGTCAAATGAACTCAATCAAATCATAATTAAACTTAAAATATATTTAAAAACATTTTAAATATATTTTATTAATAAAACATGTTATAATTTAATATATACCAAAAATAAATCAAAAATATACTTAAATACAAATCACATTATTTATGCATTTTAATCGAAATAAAATATATATTTCTAAATCATGCATCCTAAGCATTATATAATAGTATAGTAACTCACTTAGTGCGCTCCACGAGACAGGCGTCCGACAGGCCTGATCCACTAGCCCTCGGTCTCGGCGCAACTAAACAAGAAATAATTAACTGACATCAGAATAAACCTAACAGAAATCCTAGAATTCGATCTAGAGTATTAACACACAGAATCAGAAATTAGGGTTCGACTGGATATCACGTTTTACGAGAATCTACCGAAAATCCGGCAGAACCTCCCCTGTAAAACGGACATCTCTCTACTCAAAAGAGTAGAGCCGACCCTGCAAAGAATACACTTCGAAAAAAAACACCACAACTCATTCATAACCCCTCGGTCGGACTCCAGACTACATCTACCAACCGGGGTCCACAAACACGAATTCCGAAAATACCAAAAATATCCTATAACATAGAAATTCATTTTATAGGTAAAAATTACCTAATTAGACTTAAACACAGTAAAATCGATTAAAACTCATTTTATTTAAAAACCGTATTATTATATATATTTGAACATAATTCACGAAAATAGTTTTATTTAGTTAAAAATACCAAATAATTTGTAGAAATCATTTTTGTACCTTAAATAACTATTAACACCAATTTAATTAATTTTAGCCAATTAGGGTAATACCAATTACCCCTATATATATAAATATACTTAAATTACTTCAAAATTCACCAAAATTATACATTATCCAAAAATTAATTTTCTCAACATATTTATCAATAATATCAATAATTAAACTCAATTACCAATTAATTTCAAATAATAACAACATTATACCTATTTCAATATTACATAAACTTCAATAATTCAAAATAAATACTTAGAAATTCATAAAAATTCCAATAAATTCCTATAATTCATTTCAACACCTAATTTAACCATAATCCCAATTTCATATGTAAATAATTAATTTCCAAAATTAGAAAATAATATTAAAATATTCAAAAATACCCAAAATCCAAAAAATCTCCAAAAATTCTACAAAAATTCATACATGTATATTAAGTTACTAGAATCAACATTGTGAAGGGAGTTTTCATGAATCATCCATTCGAAGCTCAAAAAAATCAAAAACCCTAATAGGCCGAAATTGAAAATTCGAAACCTAAGCAATCTAAACCATTCAGCCAAACCAAAGCTAGAATCACACTCACCGAGCTCAAGGAGAAGAAAGAGACCAGCGGTGTCAAAAACGGTGGCCGGAATCGGCGTGCTCGACGGTGGATCGATTTCGGCTTCTCGCCAAATCGACTTCCAGACGCAAAAACGCGTACCACAGGCGGTGAGGAAGGATGGGGAAGATGGTGGCACACCGGACGGCACACCCACGGTGAAGAAACGGCACGGACCGGACGGACGGCGATGGGAATCGGTCGGGAGGAAGAAGAAGGCTCGGGGGCAAATGGTAATTTTCCAATCTTTGTAATTTTGACAAATTTTAATGTATATATGTATATATATATACTTTACACTATATAATAAAATAATATTAAATCACACACATAATACACCCACACACATAAAATTTAATATTTAATAATTTATACTAAATAAAAATAATTAAATAACAATAAAACTAATAAATAATAAATAAAATATTAGGGTAATACTAAACCCTATTAAATAAATATACACACACGTAGGCTTTATTTAGTATTTTAAAAATACGTATGAGTCCATGCAAGTCCGAAAATATATTAAAATAATTAATATTAAAATATTTACGTGAAAATTTCCCCGAAAATGCAAGTCTCGGGAAAATTTTACGTAAAGTACTGTAGATAAAACATAGTATTAAAATAGGTTTTAAATACATATTAACTCGTAAAAATATCATATAATATACAGAAATTATTGACACTGCATATCCCGGTACAGTGTAAAATATTTTAAAACACGGGATATTACGATGGGCATAAGCAATTCATATTTGATCAAGTTTTTCTTCATTAGTGATAGTAATTCTGTAATGTGCTCATAAACAGGCGAACCATCCTCTATAGCAATTGAAAAGCTTCAAAATGCTAGCAAGTTTCTTGCCTTGTCTGCTCTTTCCTTTCATTATTCCGATGACCTAGTTACACCAATGTTTATTGACATTTGATAATGCCAAAATTGAGCACTACAGGCAATTGTTACACTTGAGAGTGAAATAGTGTTATTATCCATCCATCATCTTATTCTAACACAGCCTACCTGTTCCTTTTTATAGCCTCTCATTGCACAGTAATTGCATGGCAATGCACCACCACCAGCTCAAAATCCAACTCCAGTTTCTTCATAATAAAAGAAGATGGTGATCTTGTCTATTCATCCTTGCATGTGGCAAACTGACAGCCATGAACTGTTGTTGTTATTGCTGTTGAGAGATCTAGGGTACCTGGCATCAATAATAAACTATGGGTGTCAAATAGGTCACGACATGCGAACACGACTCGTCTAACATGCAAATTAGCAGGTTAGGGTTGAAATTAAATGGGTTAGTGTCAGAACGAGTTGACCCATTTATAACACGGTTTAAATCAGGTCGTGTCGGGGTTAAACCTGTTATAATCCGTTTAATTATACATGTTATGTTGGATCGTATCAACCTGACACAACCTTTTTACAACCCATGTAATATACTATAATTTTCTTTATCTTTGTATCATAATCAATGATATCCCCTCCTCTTTAAAAAAGTCTAAGTTATGCTCTATCTTTTTTTTTTGTCAAAAGTTATTCTCTGTCTATGTTAAAAAAAATTATTATCTTAGTCTTTGTGCCCATTCAAACTAAAAAAATTATTCTTATACCCATTCAAATAAAAAAAAAAGCTCTCATCACTAAACTCAATTCCTTGCCTTTTCGCCTTCCTTTATAGTGAAACTAGTAAACTACTTTTTTTTTTCGTTATACTGTTTCTTAGCATAGAGAAGTTGTAAGGAGCTTATTATTAATTTTATTGATTCAATTTAATTTAGATTAGGTTAGGTTTGTTGAGTAATGATTTGAATTTATGTAGGCATCCACTTGATTCATCAAAATGGGGTCATGTTTGCTAATTTCAATTTAATTCTTATGTAATTCTATTGTTTTTTTTTAAAAAGATAAGATTAAAACCATAAATAAGTAGATAATGTTTACTTTATGTGAGTATTATTTTTAATGTATATTTATTTATTTTAAGGTTACCTAATTTAAATTTAATAATGAATGATCCTTTTTTTAATGTAGCATCAATCACTAATGCTGTTTTTTTACTTATTGTAATCAGATGTTTGGCACTCAAATGGATTTAATTGAGATCGATAATACAACCATCAATGTAGAAGATGATGAAGTTTTGGAATTAGAAGAAGTTTCTATTACAGTTGGAGGAAATAAGGCTAAGAGGGCAAGAAAGTTGACTTCAACTGTTGGAATTTTTTTGGTGTAGTGGAAGGGAAGAACAATAATAGAGAATCAAAATGCAGGGCTTGTGGGAAGATATATTGGTTGATAGCAAGTATGGGACAGTTATATGAAACACCATATACCTTCGTGATGTTCTATCAATTCTTGTGACCATGGTAACTTTTGAAAGTGCTTTTAGCAATAGTGGAAGAGTTCTTGATCAATATAAAATTTACTAAAGCCTGATGTGGTGGAAGCATTAATTGTAGTAGAGATTGGTTATTTGGAGATCTAGGTATGGATTAATTTTTTACCTTAAATCATTTTATATAATTATTTACTTAGAGTTATTTGCATGTCTTAACTAATAATTAGTTAACTCACTATTTTTTATTTGTTTTTTTTGTAGATGCAAAGAGATTGGGGTTGGAAGAACTTACAAAACATATTATTGAACTTAAGTTAGAGCCTTTGGAAATGAATAAAGAATTCCTTCTCATTCCTCAAATGGTTTTGGAATTTAGATTCTCATTAGAAGTTTTGTGTGTAATTATTTGAAACACTATAAATTGTACTTATTTTAAATATTGGTCATGTATTGTTAATGTTATTGTGTTTATTAGAAGAACATATGAATTTTACTAGGTTTTATGGAATTGTGTGTATTCTACAAGTTGCTAAACTATGGTTTTTTTTTTGTGAAAAATGATATTTTTATAAATGTTATACAGGTTAATGGGTTGTGTCAATTTTTTTGACCTGCACAACCCATTTAAATAAATGGGTGCATGTGTCGTATTTGTGTAACCCGCATAATATTCGTGACATATTATGGTAGAATTATTTGACATGATTAATAAATGAGTCATGTTTGTGTTGACCCTAATTGTGTCACTAGAGTGGATCAACTCAACACAAACATGACCCATTAACATGTTTTGATACCCCTAAAATAACCTTTCAAAACTTTAGCTCTTGCAAGGATCAATATATAAACTTGTAAAAGCTTTGTTCACAAATGCTCTTTGAAACAAACCAAATTGAATTGGCCAATAAATACAATTAAAATCAAATCTTTAACACATAAGCTATAGAAAAAAATCAACTAAATCAATAAGAATCTAACAAGTCACATCATTTCTCACATAATAAAAATAAATCTCTGAATTAACCATAACTTGACGTAGCCAAACACATCACTTATTAGTAAATTATAAATTTTCCTTTTCCTCTATGAATCTAAAGATCGAAGATGTACATAACCAATAATTACCTCTTTTTTCTATAATTCCCTTTTAGTAACTCATAGCACCACCTAATCAATAAAATTTCGGCTCTTTGCATCTTCAAATGATAAAAGGAAGAATTGTATCTCCATTGTAAACATAATTTTTCTCCCTTTAACTTCATTAAATCCATAGGCTGCGCTTTGAATCACTCTAATTAGATTTCCTATCTGAAAAAAGTGCATTAGCTTGAAAGCGCTTCATTAAGAACTTTAATTATCTACTGCAATGATAAAGATTCATCAATTATTTCATAACCTTCATGTTCACACCTGTTGGTTATTGCTCTGCTGTGTCAATGTGTGTTGTCTATACTACATATGTACCTCGTAAGGTTTCATTCTATTGCATTACATCATATTCTTATTTATTAGGCTCTTCATCATCAATCACTTCTATAGGTAATTCTTTTCGTACATTCATTTATGGATTTCGTCCAATAGTTATTGATTCATTAACATCTAAAACATATGGAGTTGAAACATTGAATATGTTTATACTCTTCTTTAACGTGTTCAACTCCTGTTATAGTTGTCCCTGTCTCTTCTTTAGCTGAAGTAGTTGGCTTTAACTTCATATCCTTTGTAGCTTGTTGCAATAAATCATTCTAGCCTATTGAATTGAGAATTCCATCCAACTGCACATATTAATTTGCTTCAAGTGATGCGCCTTAAATCAAATCAAAGCATTAAAAGCAATAAACAAATCAACAATAAGAACCTTCTATATAACCAACAAGAGAGGGAGCTTGAAAAAAGCTAAGAATATGAACCTGAAAAGAAAGCAAATTGGTAGTTAAATTCATTGAAAAAGGAAATGAGAAAATTAACTAAAAAACTCTTCCTTTTTAATTTATATGAATTGGGTTTTGTTTTAGTTGGGTTTAAAGGTAATAGAAGTGTAAGTCATTAAAAGTTGGTTTTTTTAAGCTTAAATAATTATAATTAGAGATAAAGAACGATAAAGGAAGAGGATTTTAGATTAGAGGATAATAAGAAAGAGGAATTGATTTGCAGGAAGGTTTTAGCTCAAAGCTTCACATACACAATACTAACTCTGCAAGTTAGGTTTTAGTTGATTGATTGACATAATTTGATTTAACTAAAAAAAAAGAAAATTATAACTTGAAGCTGTGTCTCGTCGTAAAAAATATTGGAACTAACAGTTTTGGGTAATAAATTTAAATGAAGTATTTGGTTTACTAGGTAATAGGTTTTTAATATAAATGGCTATTATAAATGAATATCAATCTAATGGTTTTTAACTCCATTTGTATCTAAACAAACATTTGCACTGAGAATGACTAGATTGATAGATAAGACTAATATAGATAATTTTTATAAGTCCTATTGGTGCTAAAAATCATAATATTTTCAAATTTTACAAATATATGTCATGATCCGAACCCTAAGGGCATATGACTGGTCTAGGGAATATAAAGCGTGAAACATCTGAAACTCATAGATAAGCCTTAAGAATTTATCATAATAAATTAACTAACTTTAAATTCCAAGGAAAATTCAACAGAGTTTCCTTTAGACCGAGAAATCCCAAAACCTGTAAAATACAAATACACTCCCAAATATATAATCACAACTAACCTCCAATACTCATCATACACAAGCACAATCATAATAACAACAAAACATCAAAATCTACTACGATGCTAAATTAACTAATCTGCTACACATGAATATCAATAACATTAAGTTAACCTATATAACACAGCCAGTGAATATGAGTCCAGTGTAGAGAAGATGAACTAACTGTAACTCTTAAGCTCCTGGAAAAATAGTTGAGGGAGTCAGATCTCATGAGTCAGCTAAGTAAGAAACGTATATTAGTTTGAAAACTTTTTTATTTAACATTTATTTCTAAATATTTAATTGAAATCGTATTAAAGAAAATCAATAATTACCAATATCTATATATATCCAAAAGATAATACTTGAAAATGTGAACATATATCACAAGTATTATTAGTAGCTTTATTAAAACTTCACTTCCAATACTCATTAATTAAACAAATATATAATAAAAAATAATAATTAAACAATGTTACGAATAACTTGAGTGCAAATTGTGGTAAAACCTTAAATCATAATACAAAAGCCATTGGCTCACTTATTTATCCAAGGACTACCGTTCTTGAGAGCTATATTATTATTATTATTGATTATTATTATTATTATTATTATTAGTATTATTATTTATATTATTATTATTTATTATTGTTGTGTGTTGTATTATTTATTTATTTTTATGTTTGTTGTTCTTATTATTATGTTATTATGATTATTGTTGTTATATTATTAGTTATTATTATTATTGTATTATTATTATTGTTATTATTTATTATTGTTGTGTCATAATTGTGTATAATTGTTTTGCCAAGATATGTGTATATTGTGCATGATGGATCAATAATTCACAAAGTCTTGCAACAATTGTGTTTGATGGTGTGCCATTGTTGTCCATTCACCCTCTATTGGTGGAATGATGACAAAAAAAAAAAAAAAAAATTCTACTCATTCCATCATTTGAATTGGCGAATGAGTTTTCTATCAACTCCATGGCAAATTTTAACTGCTCTGACATGCCCCACCCTAAGTCAATACTACCATAAATTGAGAAATCTTTAAAACCACTATAAAAGGGATGTTGTACAAAACAACTAAAAATGGGAATACTTTCCAATTTTACAATAAAATGGTAATAGCCCCTTTAAAGTAGATCTAGTGGGTACATATTATAGGTGTGTCAACAGTAGCAAGGATCACTTTAGGTGCATCCAATTGGATTGTAACCTAAGGACATCCAAATTCCTTCTTCATTTGTCAATGTGCTTCACAAAAGATGTAGCCCTATAGTCATCTTCACAGTTGATCCTCAGATTCTACAGTGCATATTCATTGCTCTCAACTTATGACCATGATTATGGACTCTCATTAGCCATTTGTCATGCCACTAAAGAACTCATAATGGACTTCCCAAATTCGTTAAATCCCATCAAAATATAATTCAAAATCTAATTCATAATGCAAACTATTTTCTTCATGAGGAGTGCCTCCAAAACTTCCTTCCTGGGTTATTTTAGTCCTTGAAATCATCAATCGCGATGTCCACAATTACAGTAAAGCATCA